>OX465283.1:97060268-97482705 GCA_949987705.1 Thereva unica
CCTTTCGATCCACACGATTAACTTCGGAGTATAATATCTTCTCTGATAGCCAAGCGACAATTAGAGCGATAAGGTCCCGTAGGACCAAGTCGAAATTAGTTTGGGACTGCCAACATGCTCCTGATGAGTTGGGCGTTCTCAATCAAGTCACCCTTGTCCTCTGAATAGAGAAGACGAGGAAGTGCAATTTATTAAACACGGGGAAGCATTTTGGCAACACTAATGCATAGCATTCTTTACGTATTTGTGTCAATCCCGGTCAGTGGCTGTGTTATATTCATTCAAAAACCGGGAGGGATATCGTTTCTCAGCAACCATCTCGGTGAGAACCCTTCACTTGGCTAAATGTTTGAAGCAGACCCTTCGCAAAACCTGAACAAATTTCACTACGCCTATGTCCGGGATTGACAATGTATTTTGTTGTTGTGGCTAAAGTGAATGTATTTTGTTGTTGTGGTTAAAGTGGAGGGAGAGAATTAGAGAGAAAATTTCTTGATCCCAAGTGCTTCCCTCAAATCCGTGTACATGTACGCTATTTTCGGTTCCTTATCTTCTCTATTCAAAGCCCTTGTCTGGGTCCCAGGTAGTGTTGCCAAGTCCGATTCGTTTTAAATCGGGGCAGAAGGTAAAACAAATCGGGATATAGGGTTGTAGATCGGGACAAACAAAAAAACAAGGTTTTTTAAGTTAAAGTTTAATTTATTGTGTTTCGAAACTAATGTTTAATATGGCCCATTTTACACGATGAAACAGGAAACGTCTGACGAACTTTATGCTAACCGAAAGAAGACGACATTCCTACTTGCTCTGGCCTATCCTTCAGGCCTTCTCTCACCTCTTCCCATCAAACCGAGCAAGCTTTCAGGAAACTTTTTGTTTCGTCTTTCATCGTGTAAAATGGGTCTATAGATCTTTTAAAACATCGTGACATTCCGTGCTGGGGTACTTAGCAAAGCTCTTAAAAATGTTTAAAAGCTCGGACAAAGCTTCATTTAGCTCCTCCTCATGGTATAAGGAAAATGTCTGGCTTCGTGACGTCTTTCAGATCTCAGTTTATAACGGACACATTGCGTTTAAGCTTTCAAGATGGAAACAGAGCTTTTCCTTATGAGCCTACCTTGTGATATTGTACCATGATTCCTCCCATGGTACAATAATACAAGGTAAGCTCGTAAGAGAAAAAAGCTTTTGCCGTGACGTCACTCAGATCTTTTTCAAGCAGATTTGTATGGTATTAAATAGGTTTTCAATTAAAAAACGCTTATTTTAAGAGTAATTATTTTGGCAATTTTTTATTTCTATTCTTTGGTTGTTGATTTTTAATATTATTATTTGAATTTTTAATTCTGCAATATAATCTACATCTAAAAAAACAAAGATTTTACACTATCTGGTAAATTAACATGTTGTGCCTTTCTTAACGGATTTTTTATATAACTTCTGTTTATTCTAATTTAGGTTTTATTATAATTTTGAAAAATGTTTTCTTTTTCTGAAACTTTGCAACGCGTTTTTATTTAATATTTTTTAAAAATTGAAGGCAATAGTCTGGAATTGAGAGTATAACTTTCTTCACTGAAAAGTACTAAACATATAATAGCGTTTTGAAAACTAATTTAATTTTTATTTTTATATCTTGCTTTTTAGGAAACGTAAAATACTGAAAATTTGTTATTGCAGCATTTGGTTTCTTATAATTCTTATATTTGCAACCTCTTATGCCAGGTTTTCACCAAACCGACAAAATAAGAAACAGAAACAAAAACTGTTTTTGTCAACAAAAATATCAATGTTTTGCAAAAATCTAACAATTTTGAGAACATTTTTGTAGGAGAATAGTGTTTTTAAAAACAAAACATTGTCCCATCTCGAGTGGGTAGTTAAAAACAAACAAAATGTTTAAAAACAAAACTGTTTTTTGAAACTCTCTGTTTGGTGCAGGGTTGGGCAATATTTGATTTTAATTAAAAAATTCAAAAATCATTGATTTTTTCAAAAAAATCAAAAAATACATGATTTTTTTGATTTTAATTAAAACACTCAATTATTTTGATATTGGTCTTAAAAATATAGAGCAATTCATAACCTCATACTCCTTTAAATAAAATCCTGGTCTAGTAAAACGTCGTGAAGTGTATTTAGATGACGCAGTTTATAACCTTAAATAATGCGTAATTAGTAGATTAGTACATGAAATGCATGGTTTATATAAGTTGCAGGGGATACTTTAAATAATGCGTAATAATTATGAGCCAAGGGTAGTATTGGTAGAAAGTAAATAGTAGTTGACCCTTGTAGCTGTCATGAATGGCTTGAAATAATGCGTAGGTAGATTTTACATGCAAGTGCATGAGAACGAAAGACTCTGGGTTTAGAGAGGTAGCTTAGAAATATAACGCGCAATTAATATAATGCGCATTTGGTTATTAGACAAAAGGCTGCCCTTATGTATTATATCTAGGGCAAATGCATGACAAGCTAAAAAAATATAAAACGTAAGTCTTTAAAACAATGGGAAGACACTCATTCGCAAGTCGGACGCGGCCACGGGTTGACCTTTTTTCGTTAAACTTAAATAATTTTCAAAAAGCGTAATAAACGTAATGGCTGGAAGAAAAGAAGACAGTGTATGGCAGTTTTACCTCAAAACGACCAATTCAAATAGATCAGGATGTAGAGCGACATGTAAGAAGTGCAAAAAAGAAATTCAAGGTATTGTACAGAGACTGAAGGCACACCATGAAATTTGTAAAACACAGCAGGAAACAAATACGGACTAAGTGCTGCTCGACTGCCCTGGAAGTTCTGCTGTAACATTGACATTACCTTCTACGAGTTCCATCTCCACACTGACACCAACTACTACGGATGGGCTCAAAAAAAAAAGAAAATGTAACAACCAGCCTGTTATGAGCAGTTTTGTGATGCGGACAACAGCAGCTGAAAAGCATCAGCTTGACAAACAAATAGCAAAGGCAATTTTTGCAACGAATTCAAGCTTCAGATGTATCGAGAATTCACAAGTGAAAAAAGCCATTCACTTATTAAGACCCGGATATTTGCCTCCTACTCGGAAAATGTTAGCAACAACCCTTCTGGATGAGATCTATGAGGAAGAAAAAGCGGACTGTTTTTCTTCTCTATCGGGACAGTGTGTTAATATGTCCATTGATGAATGGTCAAACGTCCACAACGAGCCAGTAATATGCGCAGCATTAACAACGGAAGATGGACGAGCACTTCTTTATGAATGTATTGATACCTCGGGAAAGTCTCATACTTCGCAATACTTGACTGATTTAGTGTGTGACTTAGTTTCTTCTTGTCAATCAAAATATCAGTGCAAAGTTAGTCTTTCGTGACAGACAACGCTGCAAACATGGCCCTCATGAGAAAAAATTTGGAAGAAAGAACGAATTCCGAAATTATAACTTATGGCTGCTCTTCACATCTACTGAATTTACTGTGCAAGGACTTACAAGTGCAAGATGTTAAGGAACATGTGGTCCAGATTGTCAAATATTTTCGCAATAATCACTTGGCTAGATCAAAATTCAGCCAAGCTGGAGGCAAGGCCTTAGTGCTACCAAGTGATGTTCGATGGAATAGTGTTGCTGATTTTTTTTTTTTTTTTTTTTTTTTATGTGACACACTAGAGACTTAGGGAAGGCCCCTTTGTACTGTCGACCATGTATTTTATTTTTGAAATGTCGAACAGCAGCTCTAGTCGGAAGATAGAGAGAGAAGTGAAGGAAAGAACTGTCACAACCTAGCTGCGGTATTTTTATTTCACCTACTCCCAACCATTTCGCGACTCTGACATCGGGGCATCGAGGACAACTCGCTGGAGTGTTATGCCTCCTGAAACGAGTTGAATCTCATCAACCAACCGATGACATGCGCTTGGTGGAGCGGGGAAGAGAACTAGTGAAGGCTATGACAGGAGGAATCAGGAATGCAAAGAGGGAAGAAGAAAGAAGGAAAGTTATGTAGGCGGGAAATTGGGAAAGGCTAGGACCGTGGCACCGCCGGGAATCGAACCCGGGACCTCTGGGGATAGTAGTCAGGCGCCTTACCTCTAGACTACCGAGGTTTGGAAATGTATGTCACTCAGTGGGACATAATACTAAAAATCTGCGAAGAGAATAAGAAGGAGATTGATGCATCCATCTACAAAAAGGTTTCAAATATTGGGATCAAACATGCAGCTCAAGGATATTTGAGGACTTTGAAACCTGTCGCAGTTGCTCTTGACACTCTGCAGAGAAAAAATGCCACTATCGCAGATGCTGTAGAGCAATGGAAACATTTACAAAATACATTCGAAGATGTTATAGAATTACCTCTAGAGCAGCTGCAAAGATTCCAATGTCGATACAAGCAAGCACTCACGCCGTATGACTTCATAGCCTTTATGTTGAGCCCGCAGAAGCAAAATTATCAATTAACACCTGAAGAAAAGAATCTGGCCTTAGAAACAATCAACGAGCTACATGCAAACACTGGACTATTGCCATTGGCAATAAAGCTCAACGCCCGTTGTAGCCCGTTTAAAGATATTATGTTTTCGGACGAAATAATAAAAAATGTGAATGGAATGCAGTGGTGGTTGTCACAGAAGGATAAGCCAGAAATCGCAAATCAACTGCCAATAATTAAGCAGTTCCTGTGCGCAACTGCTTCATCAGCCTCAGTGGAAAGAATGTTTAGCACTTTTGGATTTGTACACTCTGATATAAGAAATAGGTTGGGAATAGAGAAGGGAGGGAAACTTGTTTTTTTGTTCCGACTTTACAACGAAAATGAAGAGAAGTGAGTTTTTTTTTCTTTTGTAAGACTTTTTCTATTTATAAGCATTGCATCCTGGAATTCTGGTTTTAAGAATTTTCAATGTATTATTTTTTGTTTTATGGGTCCAATTAAAAAAGAATTGAATACACAATTGTTGATTTAATCATGATTTTTATTTGAAAAAATCAAGTGATTTAAATCATAATAAAAATCAGCCCAACCCTGGTTTGGTGGAAACCCAGCATTACATTGCTTTAAACCATGATGATTAATTGTCTTTAATATCTGTTCTTTATTTCTTTAATTTTATATTGATTATAAACAATAATTTTGAATGAAAACGTCTTACAAACGAATTAACTTTCAAATGGTAGAGAGGTATAGAATTTTTCAAACTCCGTGACACAAAAAATTTGAGCAGTTCTGCGCACCCCGTTGCCAAATTTTATAAATAATGTTCTATCATTTCCCCTCTTTTTAGTTAAAACGGCAACAAACACTGAAAAAACTCAACAAAATAATTTGGGAAGGGATGCGCGCATGCCGAATGAATAAAGTTAATTTATCTTTCTATGTGTTGAGCAGAGCTTTTAAACACATGTAAAGCCCCTGCTCAACAAAGGCAGTTTATTCAACATAATAAGCATAATTTTACTTCAATTATGCGAAATATTTCTCATTTCTAAATTTAAAATAATTTAAAAAAAATGCTGAACAAATTCCTTTGAATAAATGAGTGTTTTCATTCATAAACCGACAGTTCCCCGCAGTCGCAAGCAACACAACCTCCCCGGGCAGAAGCGCGTATGCGACTGGCAGGAAACGTCAACAATCTAGTAATCAAAGTTATAAAAACACAAATTTCGTATTTTTTAGTAGAAATTACTACAAATTATTTCTGTAGCATATGTGTAAAATATAATAACCTTAAAATAAAAAAAAATATATATAAAAACGGGTGTTTTTCAGTCATAATATGTAAATCTTTTAAATAATCATTGAAGTCCCAGAAAAATACACCTTCCTTTATCAATACGCAGTCGCGACTGATTACATGACAGCAAGTGATTTGATAGGAGGAGTTAACTGAAGCTTTTGTGTGAGCTTTTAAACATTTTTAAGAGCTTAGCTGGGCAACATGCGCGGGATGTCACGAGGTTTGAAAACAACTATAAAAGATCTTGATGACGTCCAAGCTTTTCAAGATGGAAACAGAGCTTTTCCTTATGAGCTTAGTGGGATGATACACGAGTCAACGTGTCTCTGCAACACACTCTCAGTTTGTTGAGCGGAGGTGATACACGACTCAACACGCTACACGCAACACTCTGTGTAATAACATTGCGATTTCATATGTGTGGGTGTGCATTCCAAATTATTTTCACCCAGAATCGCTTGACAGTTACGCGTACATAAACATTTTTCAAGCAACTGGAGGAAAAATAGAAATCGCTTCTAGTTTCAGTCAACACCGCACACTTCACCCTGACCCTTCCCTTGGCCTACGAACTGCGCAGAAAAAACTCGTGTTGCTCCACATGTTGACCCGTATATCATCCCCCTTACCTTGTATTATTGTACCATGGATTCCTCCTATCAAATCACTTGCATTTAATCAGTCACGACTCCGTATTGCTAGAGGTAGGTGTATTTTTCTGGGACTTCAATGATTATTTAAAAATTTACAATTATGAATGAAAAACGCCCCTTTTTATATAATTTTTTATTTTGCTACATAAATGATTTGTAGCAATTTCTAATATAAAATACGAAATTTATATTTTTATTACTTTGACTACTAGATTGTTGACGTTTTCCGCCACCGCCAGTCGCATTCGCGCTTCTGCTCGGGGAGGTTGTGCCGCTTGTGACTGCGGAGAACTCTCGTTTTATGAATGAAAAGGCTGATACATTCAAAAGAATTTTTTCAGCATTTTTTTAAATTTAAGGATGAGAAATATTTGGCATAATTATAGTAAAATTATGCTTATTATAATGGCCTCGATTCCCGAAAAAGACGGATCGGGAACTCCCGCGGTGATTGAGACTCCCTTCACGTGAAGCTCACGGTTGCTAGCGATGCTTCAATACGCCGGGAGTAGTGCCATATTAAACTGCGGAATTAAAACTCCGAAAATAAATCAGCTGGTTTTTTGACAAATGGGAAATGTGATATGGGAAAAAACAATCACCGGAAATATTTTCGATAAACTACAAGTTTGTCAAATTATTATGCACTAAATAAACTAATGCAATCCTTTTTTGGGGAAACAAACAATTACCGGAAAGATGTTGGATAAACTAATTCGAACAACACTTACACTTTGCAGGCTTTTTTATTTTTTCCTCCTTCGCTTTTTAAATTTTTTTAAATTCCTTCTTTCTATAAATTTAAAAAGCAAACAATTATTTTAAAAAATTTCTAAGTTAAAATAAAACCACCAAATAACAACTTCAACTTCAAAAGATTTATTCGATAAATCCATGAAAAGTTACAAAAATTGTACAATAATAGAAAATACTAGCCATAAGGGCAACCGTAAAACTAAATGAAGGGTACTTAAACACTTTAAGTTATAATGAAAGTAATAGAATACTGATGTTAAGCAAGCCAGGTGAATAGTCTGGCTGCGAGAATGTCACCAAATAACAAAACACATCACTTATGTACTTGTACATGTTCAAATATCACTCTACAAGTGTAATCCGCTAAAATTTTCCCGCGGATGTCAAATGTCAAATTCTATCAAGCAAATCAGCAATCGCGTATTGCATAATCGCGTGAGTCTTCACTCCGAATTTTTTCGGAAATCAAATCAGCAATCGCAAAGTGTCAAATCCGCACTCACTTCCGATTCGCCCGGATTCGGGAATCGAGGCCAATAACTAAACTGGTTAGTTGAGCAGGGGTTTTACAAGTATTTAAAAGCTCCGCTCAACACATACATATAAGGGGTCGTCCATAAATTACGTAAGGTGATTTTTGCTATTTTGGCATGTGCTTTTTTGTAGTACTAAATTCTAATGGTCTTTTCGCGGTTCAGTGTTGCTTGGATCGTACTCTGCAGCTTCGACGAATCGCGCGTTTGGCTAGCCTGTAGAGGCTAAACAATCGAGTGTAGGATTTACCCATATCTTAAGGCCCCAATTAACACTGTTCGCCGGCAGGCCGTGGCCTGAAAGTTTTAGCCTTACGGCCAAGTATTACCATACACTCACCGGCCGCCAACTGTATGGCCTGAAGTGCAAGAATGCCTACAGCTCAAGAAAGCTGACAAAATTCGCATTTATCGTCAGTTAGGGCCTGAAGATCTGAGCTTCTATTCACTCTCGAGCCGTAATTTACGGGAAGAATTCACGCCGTATCCACTCGTAACGGAACGTAAGGTGCTAGCTAAGCGTGAAAACCATCCACACTCGCGTTCGCGCTTGTTTGCGGGTGTCACGGCGTGAGGCTGGAGCCGCCTTGAAGTTTTCGTTGAGGGCATGAACATTTCTGCGCTTGAATTAATAACTTGCTATGCAAAGCAGTCGTTTTCGCCTGGGCGTCTGTAGGGAATCATGATTGCATCTGCATGCCACGGCCTGTCTCGCGGATACCTGAAGTATCATCCCTAAGTTAGACTGAGTCAAGCTTAATCGTGCCGGACCACCTGGTCTGACAAGCCACTGCCTACCGGCGGCCTGTAAGTATATGGAGAAACATGTTTTACTTAATTGAACCCAGTTTTCTTACCATTTTACACTGTTTCTTTAAAAAAAATAATTACGTGATATTTGCCGAGACTCCCCTCTCCACCACGTGAGATTTGGTGAGATTCGGCTCGACCCCCTCCCTCCCCTACAAGCCTCACGTAATTTATCGACGACCCTTAAAGATAAATTAACTTTATTCATTCGGCATGCGCACATCCCTTCCTAAATTATTTAGTTGATTTTTTTCTGCGTTTGTTGTCGTTTTAACTAAAAAGAGGGGAAATGATAGAACAATATTTATGAAATTTGGCAACGAGGTGCGCAAAACTGTCAAAATTTTTTGTGTCACAGAGTTTGAAAAGATCTATACCTACATCTGAACTTAATCCTATATAATAATAGTCAGGCTTGCTGGACTAGTAGAAATTACAAAATATTGCAATAAAATCGTAGTTTAAGTTGAGTATTGACATGGTTTATAAGTTTAAATAATCTATTTTTAATTAAAATTATATTTTTCGGTAGATTTTGCTGCCTTCAGGATTGCCTTACTTTTTAATAACATAGTTATAAAACTCACTGCTAAAGTTGGTTTTAATTTGAATTGCTGCTGCTGCTCGAGTGTCAAACTGTTTCGCCTATCAGACCAAATTAAGTTAACCTGGGAAAATACCCTTTCCGTTACCGCGTTTGATACCGGTATTGAATCCATAAAAGAAAATAACTTTGAAGATTTGTAAAGTCTTGATTGTGTTTAAAAATGTTATGCCATTTTTGTAGCGGCATCAAGTCTTTGTTTTGCACTCCTGCCTTCTCTACTTCTTTGACTTTACATACTTCTTCATAAAGTTGATGTATGTCGAGAAACGTATCAATTTTTAGATTTTCGATAATGTTAACCATTGACCCACAAGTGAACGAGTCGTCCTGGAGAGAAAGTGGTTTAAATAAGTCCAATCTGCTATCCTTGAGTTCGTATCCAGTTTCTATGTAATGTAGAACATTTTTGTACCATGCACAACAGTCTTTTTATATTTTCGTAACTTTATATCAGGAAACTTTTTAAGTAAGTTGTGGCATGTGAATCCTACAAATTCATTTTCAATACTCTAATGGACGGAGTTCACTTCAAGACTCGCGAGGTGGTTAGGTGTCTCAAAGAACTCGACGTCAATAAATCCACTGGCCCCGACAAAATCCCCCCTATGGTATACTTAAAAAATGTGCCTCACCTTTGGCTAAACCTCTGCGCAAACTTTTTGCCCTGTCTTACTTCTCCGGAGTGTATCCCGACTCTTGGAAACTAGCTCATGTTCAGCCAATCCCAAAAAAAGGTGAAGCCAGAGACCCCTTAAACTACCGCCCAATAGCAATTACTTCTGTTCTCTCCAAAATCATGGAGACAATAATCAATAAAAAGCTGATGAAATATCTAGAATCCAACCAAATTATACACGACAGGCAATACGGCTTCAGACCTAAACGGTCTACTGGCGAACTGCTTGTGTGTCTAACCGAGCGTATCAACCAAAGCATTCACAGTTTGGCGAGTCTGGTCTGGTTGCTCTAGATATATCAAAGGCTTTTGACAGAGCCTCAAAAGACTTCACGACACTACAACAGAGTGTCTGCAAGCCCCCCAGAAACCTTGGGATTGACACATCAAATTGGGATTCACTCATAGTATTTCTACTTACACAGAAGCTGGACAGGGAAAGCCGCAATCTATATGAACAGTCTCTAAACAACCCAAGAGAAGTAGAGAACGTTAACCAATTAATCGAGTTCTTGGAAAGGCGGTTCTATACTTTAGAAGTGATCGACCGTATCGAGGACTTAAAGCAAGGCCCGACCAAACAAAAGGTTACGCCCTGGAAGAGCAAAGAGTTAAAAATACATCATGGCTCCATCGCAATGCAAACTCTCTGTCCAAACTGCAAGGGAAATCATAAAATATACTCCTGTGAGAAACTCGCGAAAATGTCTGTTCAACAAAGAAACGATGCAGTACGAAAATCAAGTCTTCACACCAATTGTTTGGTCAAGGGGCATATGACAAATACATACAAAAGCTGGAGACTGTACAAAATGTGTAAGAAGAAACATCATACACTTCTTCATCCAACCTCAACAAACGCTCCGACTGAAGCCGATAAACCAGCTATTAAAAAAGGGCAACCATCAAACTCTACTGAAGTTGGTACTTACACAGTAGCAACAAACGGATCATGCACTGAGATGCTTCCTACAGCAGTCATCCATGCATCCACAAAAAATGGTCAGGCCATCGCATTAAGAGCACTGATAGACCAAGGCTCTCAAGGCTCTTTCATAACTGAAGACGCAGTACAGAGACTGGGATTGGACAAGTAAAATTGAGAACCATCCGCACTTGTGTAGAGTTAACAATAAAACCAAGATTCGCTTCAACGTTCGAGCTTGTAACCACTCCACTGCACTTATACTCAAGAAGTTAACTAGAGTTTTACCCTCAGAGAAAGTAACACCAACGGTATGGGAACATACACGAAACTTAAGACTAGCAGATCCTCATTTCGACACACCAGGACGAGTCGATGTAATCATTGGAGTTGGAGTTCTAGGAAAGATCATGATGAAGAAAGTTCTACGCGGATCCGAAGGGTCTCCAATTGCACAAAAGACGAAACTGGGTTGGATTCTATCTGGTAAAATTAAAACAAATAGTAAAAGCAATACAGGGTTATACTGAATGATATCAGAAATATATATCAACAAGGATCTTCGCAAATTTTGGGAGGTAGAGGAAGTCCATCGCGAGCCAATCATGACAAGCGAGGAGATTGCCTGTGAAACACACTTCAGAAAATCCGACAAAATCCTGACTAAGCTGAAAACCTGCACCGTACAAGAGAACTAGCCCTCGTACGACTATTCCAAATGGAACGGAAATTTAAAAATAACCACACATTTGAGGTCATGTATAAGGACTTCATCAACGAATACCTACGTCTACGGCACATGTTACCGACTGAGGATACTTTGCAAGGGACATATTACTTGCCACACCATGCCGTGCTAAAGCAACACAGCACAACGTCAAAACTAAGAGTTGTATTTGATGCCTCAGCCAAACGGAATAATACGAAAAGCTTAAACGAACTCATGATGGTCGACCCACAAATACAACAGAAATTACTGTCAATATTGCCTAGATGGAGGAAGCACAAAATCGTATTTACGGCAGATATCGAAAAGATGTACCGCCAGATCAGAATCGATGTTCGAGATCAAGGCTACCAACGAATACTGTGGAGAGAATCGTCCAAAGACCCAATTCGTGAATACAAGTTAACAACCGTCACTTACGGAACCGCATCAGCGCCATATCTAGCAATTCGAACTCTTCAGCAGCTGGCCAAGGATGACGAAAGCAAATATCCTAGAGCATCTCATATAATACTACATGATATGTACATACGTTGATGATGTTGTATCTGGAGAAAACTCACTAGAAGAAGCAGCGATTGCAAGCAATCAATTCGTCCCCTTCAAGCTATAAAGACGTATCTCAAAAATTGATTTTTGAGATACGTTAGCGATGAACTCGTCTTACCTCCCTTTACGTCCTCTCTAAGTGGCGTACCTCTATTCGTAACGTTTTAGGAGTTATGTAACATTTTTTTCCCGGCGTATCTCATTAATTTAACTAATTAAGTTCACGCAAACTTACGTTATTTGGCTCTCCTGAAAAGTTGCCAAAACTGAGATACGTCTATATGACTTGAAGGGGACGAATTGATCAAACTGCTTGACGGTGGTGGGTTTAAGTTAGAAAATGGTCAAGTAATAACAGAAACTTGATGAAGCACATACCATGGGATTTACGAGAAGCCGCAACTGATCGTGACTTCGATCAGGAAAAGACAATTAAAGCGTTGGGATTATACTGGAATCCAATTACAGACAAATTCAGGATCCAAATCACCACACACCCATCCCTAGTCGACTGGGAGCATAGGCTAACTAGCAATGATCTTGACGTGATAGTTTCATGCTTTTATTCTATCATTTTCAACATCAACGACAAATATGTACCCAAAATTAAAAAACGGGATAGAGTGTCGGAACCATGGCTGGATAGAGATACTAGATTCCTACGTAATCAAAGAAATAAATTATGTATACAACATGATCAAAAATAACACATATGTAAACGAGAGATTGAATCCCAAGTACATTAGACTAGCCTCAGAATTTGCTGTTAGGTCTCGCGAGGCCTACTCTGCATATATTAATTCTGTTGGTGATAGTATCATAAGTGATCCTTAAAAATTCTTTGATTACGTTAACATTAAACGGAAGACTTCAGGCTACCCAACAACAATGACGAATGGTAGAGCCCACACCTCGTGCCCCCAAGTAATTTGTAGCATGTTTGCTGATAGTCCAGTTGTCAGAGACTTAGACCCAGCACAAAATGTGATATCTCTGAAAATTGGATCATAGGTTCTTTTTGGGGTGTAGAACACAATAAAAAAACCTTTGCTGCTCTAAAGTGTATGCTAACTTCACAATTTCGAAAACATATTCGAAAATGTGGTTTTCGCGTTATATCTCGAAAAAGAAAAGAAAAATCGAAAAACTAATTACACCACGTGAAAGAGCGGAAAATTCTACTAAAAGCTATGTTATAACTTATTAAAAAGTGTTTGTTGATTATTATAAAAAATTATTACAAATAAGAAAGCGAGTTCGAAAATTTGACGCGCGCCAAATCCCAGAATTCAAATATTCAAGCGAGGCGTTCGGGGAAAAACTGAAATATCTTTGCCTAAAATCCACCAAAAACAAAAAATAAAAAAAGCATTTTAAAGAGGACACTCTAAGCTTTTAAGGAAGTCATTAGTTTTTAATTTTATTGTTTTTTTCTCATAGAAAAGTTGGCCGGAAGTTATAATTTCTAAGATTTTCACTGATTTTTATAAAACTGATTCCTGCAACTTAAAGTTAAGCCTAAAAAAATTGTTAAATATATAAAATGAAAGATAAAATCCTGAGCTTTAAGAATATATTATTCATTTTTTGATTAAACATTCAGGTTAAAAGCAAACATTAATTAAAAACACATTAAAAACAAAGAAAATTCTTTGAAATATCATGAAGAAAAAAGACGCGCGCAGCGACGCAGTTTTTCCCCGAACGCCTCGCTTGAATATTTGAATTCTGGGATTTGGCGCGCGTCAAATTTTCGAACTCGCTTTCTTATTTGTAATAATTTTTTATAATAATCAACAAACACTTTTTAATAAGTTATAACATAGCTTTTAGTAGAATTTTCCGCTCTTTCACGTGGTGTAATTAGTTTTTCGATTTTTCTTTTCTTTTTCGAGATATAACGCGAAAACCACATTTTCGAATTTGTTTTCGAAATTGTGAAGTTAGCATACACTTTAGAGCAGCAAAGGTTTTTTTATTGTGTTCTACACCCCAAAAAGTACCTATGACCCAATTTTCAGCGATATCACATTTTGTGCTGGCTTTCAGTCTAAATTTGACTCTGGCAACTGGACTATGATAGGTTTGCTGAAATTTATAGCCCCTTGTCCAGCACAGCACACGATGTAACTGACTCGCACACTCACACTTCCCTTTTAAATGGTATATCCCCTTCTGTTGATGAGATCATGGCGGGTCTGAACAATCTTGATATCAAAAAAGGTTATGGTCCCGACAATCTCCCTCCTATTTTCCTGCAGCGCTGCTCGCAACATATCGCGTTTCCTCTTTATCTCATCTTCCACAAATCTTTATAGTTAGGAAAGTTTCCCAAGCTGTGGAAGAAATCCTACCTAACGCCAATCTATAAATCCGGTGACAAGCACTCGGTAGACAACTATAGGGGCATTGCCATTTTATCATCAATTCCTAAGCTTTTTGAAAAACTTGTTCATGACAGGATTGCTCCTCTTATCGATCCATACCTAAACGAACAACAACATGGTTTTCGGAAAGGCCGTTCAACAACTTCTAACCTTATGGTCCTTATCTCCGAATTGCTATGCGGTATGGAGAACGGCCATCAATTGGATGCTGTGTACACTGATTTCAGCAAGGCCTTCGATCGAGTGGACCACGCCATCCTAATCGCAAAACTATTAAAGTTTGGTATATCAGGTTCTGCCCTGGAATGGTTAAAATCATATCTGAACGGAAGAACACAGGTTATCAGATTCCAAGGATTTCTATCTAATGAGATCGAAGTAACCTCTGGCGTTCCTCAGGGCAGTCATCTCGGTCCCCTTCTCTTCAATATTTTCATCTCCGATCTTTCCGATAAATTAGCAAATATTCCACATCTCTTTTACGCGGATGATCTCAAAATTTATAGTGTCATTCAGACCCAAACTGATGCTTCCTTCTTGCAGACAAAGCTCAATGCCCTACACGACTGGTGCACCATGAACAAACTGCAACTTAACACCAGAAAATGTCATGCAATTACCTTCTCCCACTTAAAAAACACACAGAACCATAACTATTATCTCAATGGCATAATGTTGAATCAGGTTGATCATATCGTAGATCTAGGCGTCGTCCTAGACAAAAAACTCAATTTCAACCTGCACTACGATAATATAATTGCCAGAGCCAACAAACTTCTTGGTTTCATCAAGAGGAGAGCCAAAGAATTTGGTAATGTATGGGTCACAAAAACACTCTTCTGTTCTTTAGTCCGCCCTATCTTGGAATATGCGTGTCCTATCTGGGATCCTATATTCCAAGTGAGCAGCAGGAGGATCGAATCCATTCAAAAGAGATTTCTTCTTTTTGCCCTGAGACATCTACACAACCCCCATGACTACCAAACCCTGCCGCACTACTTGGACAGGCTCAAAGTGCTGGATCTCATGCCGTTGTCTAGCAGGAGGAAACTGCTCATATCTTGCGTTGCCTTTGACGTCCTAAGTGGAAAGCTTAAATTGCAGTTTCTGTCGGACAGAATCAAATCAATGATGTAGTTCGACACACACGACACACTAAACTACTTGGGGAATATCCACACCGCGCCGATTACGCAAGGAACGAGCCCGTCAACCGATGCTGTATGGTTTTTAATAGCCATAGCTCCTCTTTCTCCCCTTCCCTAAACAAGGCATCCTATAAAAAAATACTCAAATCCCTACTAACATAACCCCTCTCTGACAATAGTAGGTTTTTAGTAGCTATCAGTAGTTATAGTAATATTATATTACTAGCTGGGACCCGGTACGCCTCGCTGCACCCATAAGCCAATAGTAACCAATGACTTGATATTTTTCGAGATATGAATTATACATAGATGAAGTCTTGAGGCGGCAGTCATGGATTTAACGGTTTATTGAGTATAGATACTACATTGCTTATTTTATTCTACATATCATACCCTTTCATTTGATACTCATGTCGAGCGGGTTGTGAAGAAAGTGAGACGGCCGCCATGGATCTAAGGATGTATTGAGTATACTGTATTATTGCATTTCAATTTATTTTCAATAGCGTCATGGCCTACCTATTGTTTGACAGCTCAGTACAGCTGAAATTGTCAATTAATGGAATGATTCAATTTAATGACAATTTTACATTTGCGAAGTTGTCAAACAATAGGTAGGCCAAGACGCTATTGAAACTAAAATGAAGTGAAAATTGCTAAAATTACCATTTTTTTTAGATTTTTCAGCTGTTTCTTTTGGTTAAAGGTATAAAAATAGCGTACGACCTATTCTCAGACCTACCAAATATACACCAAAAATTTCATAAAAATCGGTCAACCTGTTTCGGAAGAGTTTGGTAACAAACACTGTGGCACGAGATTTTTATAGATATAGATAAAAGATACACTATGTCTAATCTAAGAACATATATGTATACCTAGTTTAAGTGTGCCTTGTTTGGCGAATTAATAAATAAATAAATAAATTGAATATATGGGCGATTCTCCGGAACTTTTAACCTGCTTGTCGCTTCAAAATTTTTAAGAATTACAATTTTTGTAGGAAGATTAAAAATAAAAGAAGCTATCGATAATGTTAAGAAATTATTAATGAGCAATGAGATATAAGTACGAAGTCATTTAAAACGATATTTTGCAATGAAATTTTAAAAAATGTTCCGTTACCTGTCACTTTTCGGCCTGTCTTTAGCGCTAATCTGAATGAAAAACTATTTATATTTGTGATAGGAAGCGTTGAAACAAATAGTGAAAAGTGAAAAGTTGTAGTTTAACTCTTAAGGAAAAATGCAGTTGTGTTCGGTGCAGTGTCAAATCGCTATATTTTCCAAAAAACAACTCTGAAGTTTGTCCCTAGGTTTTGACGTCAAAGTTGTAACCCGCATGGTAAGTCGAAGTACTCAGAATTGTCTCATTTTATCATAAAATTTTTTAAACGCACTTATTGTTCAAACACTAACGAACATGTGCATACATTTTGTGTCAAAAATAAGTTGAAATTGGTTGATTTTTGGGCAAAACTGGTTAACGTGAACGTAGGTTACATTTAAATGTCAAAGTTGTAACTGAAATTAATTTGCTCATATTACATTAAATTCATCCCCGTAAAATTTCTTATGACCTATTGTAACTAGTTAAATCATATGTAACGTTTCCTTCGCTTAAATTGTTCCATGAATCTTAAAAAAAAGTAATTTAAGCGAATGTCAAAATTGTAACCATCCGAATTTGAAATGTCAAAATTGTAACCATGTCATGTCATGTTTTCATAAAAAAATATGCGCATTGAATTTTTTAATGTTCTACATCAGAAAACATTTATTTATGAAGTAAGAAACACAAAAAATATCATGGCACGGTTGTGCTATCAATTTGAAATTTCATTTTTCCAATTAGCTCAAGTTAAAGGTTCTGGAGAATCGCCCATATATAGAAGATTAAAAACATAGTGTACAGTAGTTGCTATAACTACTGACAGCTACTAAAAACCTACTATTGTCAGAGAGGGGTTATGCTAGTAGGGATTTGAGTATTTCTCTTAAAAACCATACAGCATCTGTTGACGGGCTCGTTCCTTGCGTAATCGGTGCGGTGTGGATATTCCTTAAGTAGTTTAGTGTGTTGTGTGTGTCGGACTACATCATTGAATTTGATTCTGTCCGACAGAAACTGCACTTTAAGCTTTCCACTTAAGACGTCAAAGGCAACGCAAAATATGAGCAGTTTCCTCCTGCTAGACAACGGCATGAGATCAAGCACTTTGAGCCTGTTCAAGTAGTGCGGCAGGGTTTGATAGTCATGGGGGTTGTGTAGATGTCTCAGGGCAAAAAGAAGAAATCTCTTTTGAATGGATTCGATCCTCCTGCTGCTCACTTGGAATATAGGATCCCAGATAAGACACGTATATTCCAGGATAGGGCGGACTAAAGAACAGAAGAGTGTTTTAGTGACCCATACATTACCGAATTCTTTGGCTCTCCTCTTGATGAAGCCAAGAAGTTTGTTGGCTCTGGCAGTTATATTATCGTAGTGCAGATTGAAATGGAGTTTTTTGTCTAGGACGACGCCTAGATCTACGATATGATCAACCTGATTCAACATTATGCCATTGAGATAATAGTTATGGTTCTGTGTGTTTTTAAGCGGGAGAAGGTAATTGCATGACATTTGCTGGTATTAAGTTGCAGTTTGTTCATGGTGCACCAGTCGTGTAGGGCATTGAGTTTTGTCTGCAAGAAGGAAGCATCAGTTTGGGTCTTAATGACACTATAAATTTTGAGGTCATCCGCGTAAAAGAGATATGGAAAACTTGCTAATTTTTCGGATAGATCGGAGATGAAAATATTGAAAAGTAGGGGACCGAGATGACTACCCTGAGGAACGCCAGAGGTTACTTCGATCTCATTAGATAGAAATCCTTGGAATCTGATAACCTGTGTTCTTCCGTTCAGATATGATTTTAACCATTCCAGGGCAGAGCCTGATATTCCAAATTTTAATAATTTTGCGATTAGGATGGCGTGGTCCACTCGATCGAAGGCCTTGCTGAAATCAGTGTACACAGCATCAATTGATGGCCGCTCTCCATACCGCATAGCAATTCGGAGATAAGGACCATAAGGTTAGAAGTTGTTGAACGTCCTTTCCGAAAACCATATTGTTGTTCGTTTAGGTATGGATCGATAAGAGGAGCAATCCTGGCATGATTAAGTTTTTCAAAAAGCTTAGGATTTGATGATAAAATGGCAATGCCCCTATAGTTGTCTACCGAGTGCTTGTCACCGAATTTAGATTGGCGTTAGGTAGGATTTCTTCCACAGCTTGGGAAACTTTCCTAACGATAAAGATTTGTTGAGATAAAGATGAAACGCGATATGTTGCGAGCAGCGCTGCAGGAAAATAGGAGGGAGATTGTCGGGACCATTACCTTTTGAAGCGATAAGCAATAGTTTTGAAGCGATAAGCAATTCAGTTCGGCATCCCTAAGCTCTGGGCGTCCTGATCTACGCCATCCTTCTAGCAGAGGTTGGGTCTCTCTCGCTGTCGCATCCCATTTAGAGAATCCAATCCCGCCTTAAAATCTCAATCCCACAATCCCGCGGGATCGAGGTCAAAAATCCCACGAACCCACGGAATTTGCGGGAGTGCAAAAAATTCATAGATTTTGTTCTAAATAGTTATGTTTATAAATTTATGAAGTATTTTATGAAATAACAAACTACAATCAAGAAAGGTATTCAGGCCAATTTTTTTACATAGTAGCATAAATGTCAATTTCGAAAATTCTTTCATGTTATCGATGTTAGAAAATTTCAGCGGAATCAATCTCAGCGTAATTTAAAATGGCCTGAATATTTCAGTTTGGCATACAACACAATTAGCCGCGAAGGTGATCCCTGAAAGTTCTTAAGTACAGTTTGACCTGGGGTTTCTCAGCGGAACGAAGATCAGTTGTAACCTTCAATATAGCAGTTTGGCAACTGTGAGATTTGCGGAAGCCAGATTGCAGCTTAGAAAGGAAATTATACGAATCAAGATGTCTCAAGACTTGAGTAGATCCAATTTTCTCAAAAACTTTAGCGAGAAAGGGTAGAATACTAATAGGGCGAAAGTCTGCCAGATTATCGGGGGAGGACATTTCCCCTTAATTCCTTACATTTTTCGTGACAGTCTCATGTCAAAACACAAAAAGTATCACTTCAAAAAACGGCTCAACCGAATTTTATGAAAAGATTTTCAGATAATATTATCGTTAATACCCTTTGAATGGCGAAAACGAAGTCAATAACGTCTTTTCCTGTCTGCTCGTGAGACCAATTATAGATAAAAACAATAAAACAAGCAAATAGCTTGATGTAGCTCCAATAGCATCTATCTCGTCAGATGTGGCGACGGCTCTAGCGGAGCCATTAGGCCCACCAACTATTTTTTTAATTTTCTTAAAATTAAGATAACACTAGAATTTTGTAGATAGTATGAAAAAATAGTTAGATTTTAGCTGAAAGGCATAAGTTAATTAAATATAATAGACTAATTTGAAGTACCTGCTGAGGGTCAATAACTTAGATAGATTTGAAAAATTAACTTTTAAGCATTAGTTAAATTTATAATAGAATAGATGTGTTGAAATGTCTTAACCTTAGCTTTATGCAATAATCTATATATTAATACGCAACCCCTTTTCGTGCAGACTTATTAACCGAGTCGCTGGGACCTTTAGCGAAATCTGGAGGCGTCATAAGCTACGGTTTCTCTTCCATTACCCTGAGGCCATTCAAAAAAGATTCGTGCCTTTCAACCAGAGTGGAACGGTTTCAACTGTTCTACCTGCGGCTCCAGATGGTGAGCCCTCCGGCACTGCGTGTGTTGCTGAATCCAACGTACCTAGCACTGCGGGTCACACAGTTACGCAAGTAGCTGAACCCAACGTGCCTAGTATTGCGGGTGTTACAGGAACAGAAGTAGCTGATCTTAGGTGACAACTCTCTTTTCTTATCCTCTGAGGATACACACATATCAGGCGTTCCTTCGCCGTCAATGACGGAGGGCGAATTGGGGGATTTCGCCCAGCTCCTTCCTGTGGGAGATGATGATATTACCAGCGAGCAATAATAATAAGTGTGGTGAGCTAGAACATATTTTTAAAAATGTTTTAGTGCCCTTGAAGTCAACTGATAAACATTTCAATGCGAGTGAAAAAGTCAAAATATAAAGAAGTAAAATCTATCATAAGAGAAGGCAGCATTACTTGTGTGAAAGAAAGATAAAAAATTAAGGGGAGATACGAGTAGACAATAAGGGGCAATACAAGGGTGGTCAAGTAACCGGAGTGCTGTACCAACACGAAATGTTTTCGCATACATACTCAAATCTATACCGGCTACAGGTGCTCGAACACCTTCTGTTTTGTTCATACTCTTGTGCTTTTGCACAAAATGTATCTCCTGATAATATTGTTTAATCGCCTATGTGATATAGAATATCATCATCATCATCATAAATAGCTCCACAGCCTGTTATTGGCCTTGGCTTCCTGCAACATCCTCCTCCAGAACTGTCGGTCCCTGGCTTGAAGTCTCCAATTTCTTATACCTAGGGTTCGTAGATCTTCTTCTACGCTGTCTATATATCTCTTTTTTGGACGTCCCGTACCTCTGTGTCCGTCTGATCTCTTGTTCATAATAATTTTTGTTATGCTGTCGTCACTTCTACGTTCAACATGTCCTGCCCATCGGAATCTGCTAATTTTTATAGTTTTTATGATGTTTGGATCTTTATACAACTGATACAATTCGTGATTGTATCTTTTCCTCCAAACACCGTTTTCGTTTATTCCCCCATATATAGTGCGCAGGATTTTTCTTTCGAAGCACCCTAGGAGGTGTTCTTCGTTACTTCTTAATGTCCAGGTTTCGGATTCATACAGTAGTATTGGCCTTATAAGAGTTCTGTACAGTTTTACTTTAGTGCTTCTTGATATGTTCCTTAATAAGAAATGTTTACGTAGCCCAAAGTAGCATCTGTTTCCCAGCGCTAATCTTCTTTTAACTTCTAATGTCGTGTCGTTGTCTTTTGAAATTAGCGTCCCTAGATATATAAATTCTTTTACTGCTTCGATGTTGTATGTATCAATTGTCATATTCTGGCGATCATTACGTCTTTTGGAGATGCACATATATTTCGTTTTCTCTTGATTAATTGCTAGTCCGAATTTCTTTGCTGCTCTTTCTAGCGATATGAAGGCTTCTTTCATTGCTACGGGGGATCTGGCTAGTATTACGATGTCGTCAGCGTACGACAATATTTGTACCGACTTGTTGAAAATACTGCCCGCGGTGTTAATTCCTGCGTCTCTTATCACTTTTTCCATAGCTACGTTAAATAGTAAGCACGATAGGGCATCTCCTTGTCTTAGTCCTTCTGTGGCGTTGAATGGTTCTGATAGCTCTCCTTCAATTCTTATTCTGCATAATACCAGTCAAATTTACGAGGTGTTTGGGGAATCTTAGGTGCTCCATAGCTTTGTATAATTCTTCACGTTTTATTTTTGAAGTCTACATATGAATAGCGAATGTATGTTTATGTTAAATTCATTCGCCTTTTCTAGGACCTGCCTAAGAGTGAAAATATGGTCTGTGGTAGATCTTCCGGGACGGAAACCGCTTTGATAGTTTCCCAGAGCTTCTTCTGCGTAAGGCTGCAGTTTAACGTATAAAATATTTCAAAATACTTTATATGCTACGTTCAGTAGAGTGATGCCTCTATAGTTACGGCAGTTTAGCTGATCTCCTTTTTTATGTATAGGGCACACAATGCCCTCGCTCCATTCCGATGGTATTTGTTTCTGGGTCCATATTAATGTTTTTTTTTTATGTGACAGACTAGATTTCATGCAGGCTTAATATTACGTTTCCACCTCCTTTTTTAATAGCTCTGCTACAATGTTATCTTTGCCCGGAGATTTGTTGTTTTTTAGTTTTTTCACTGCGTCTTGTACGTCTTCTAATGTAGGCATATCTCCCGCTAGTTCTTCTGCTACTTCCACGTTTTCTGTTGGCGGTTGCTCCTCATCTCCAGCTAGCAGTTCTTTGAAGTGTTCGCACCATTGTAGTTAGAACTAGTTCTTTGGTGCTTAAGATTTCCCCATTCTTATTTTTGCACATAGTTACTCTGGGCTTGAACCGACTCGGTGCTCATTTACTTTTTATATAGTTGCCTGACGTCGTTTCGGCTGTTCGCTTCTTCTATTTTTAACATTTCGTTTTCCCAGTACTCCTTTTTCTTCGCTTTGTGCACTCTTTTCTCCTGCCTTCTTTTTTCTTTGTACAGCCCAGCTGCATTTCTCGTTCTGTGTTTCTGTAACATCACTTGATATGCTACATTCTTTTCCTGCGTCACTCGTACACAGTCATCGTCGAACCATTCATTTCTTCTTTCACGGGGCTCGTATCCTAGAGTATTTGACGCTGATTCTTTGATTAGGGTTTTTAAGTTACACCCATTTAACCTCGATGTCTTCGGCGCTGTCGTTACTTGCATTTGTCACTCTTCTATTTATTACATTTACATATTCTTTTTGTTTTTCCTCTTCTTTTAACAATTTCACGTTAAATTTTCTTTCCTTGCGAGTTCTTCCTCCGTTTACTATCGATATTCTGCATCTGATTCTCGCCCCAATCATATAGTGGTCAGAATCGATGTTTGCACCACGATATGATCTAACACCTAGTACTTCTGAGCAGTGACGCGCATCTATTAGTATATGGTCGATTGAGTTTTGCGTTCTTTCATCTGGAGATCTCCAGGTTACTTTGTGCATATCTTTCCGCTGGAATCTTGTGTCTGCGATTACCATATTATTCATCATTGCAAAACTGATCAGTCTCATACCGTTTTCGTTTGTTTCGTCATGTAGACTGAATGATCCTATTGTTGGTCGGTATGTCCTTTCATGTTCGATTTTTGCATTCGCATCTCCTATAATAATTTTTACATCATGACTAGGACAGTTTCTTAGCGCTCTATCTAAGGTTTCATAGAATGCATCTTTGACTTCTTCTAGTGCATCTTCAATCGGGGCATGTATATTTATTATGGAGTAGTTAAAGAATCTTCCTCTTATGCGTATTTTACATATTCTTTCGTCTCTAGCGTCAAACCCCATAACTAGATGTTTAATTTGTTTTCTTACAATGAATGCCGTCCCAAAAGTATGATTTTTCTCGTTACAACTATAGAATATATTGTGCGTTTTTTTCTCTAGGATCACCTTTCCAATCCATCTCACCTCTTGTATTGCTGTTAGATCACTTTTATATTTATCTAATTCGTTTAGTAGAACTTTTAAACTGCCAGGTTGATACAGTGTCCTTACATTCCAAGAAAAAATTCGTAAATCATGGTCCTTAATACGATATCCGGGTCTTCGTTGTGTAGTCAATCCTATCCGAGGCTCAGTTGTAGGTCTCGTGGCAATATGGTAATGCCAGGACGGGTTGCCAGCCCGTCGCCGGTATGCGGGAATATAGCGTGCCACGCTCGCTACTAGCTGATATAGAATATCAGCTGAACGATTAATACCCAGGCCCAAATTGGTGTACCTCTGAAATACAAATTTGAGGAGTTGGGTAGCAAAGAAAAATAATAACAATCGGTTAATATTTCAAACTTGTTTTGCTTTATTCTTTAAAAATCATAAATTCATTCAAAAAAATATATATATAAAAAATATATATAAAAAATATATTAAAATATATTTTTTTGAATTTTTACTTAATGCTATTGCTTATCTCTTCTTTCATATCTTTAACTCTTTTATTTGTCCTTGAGCTACCTAATCACTCTTGTTATTATTGCTCGTTGATATTACTCTCGCGGTAAGACCTATGGGGTGCGACAGCGAGGGAGACCCAAGCTTCGCTGGAAGGATGGCGTAGACCAGGACGCTCAGAGCTTAGGGATGCCAAACTGGATGACATCGGCTCAGAATCGGGACCGGTTGAGAGAACAGTTGCGAGAGTCCAGAACCGGATCCCGGTTGTAGAGCCGTTAAAGAAGAAGACGATATTACTCTCACACAGGAAAAAGACATACATATTACCCTGAAAAAGACGTGGCTGACATAAAGCTGATCGAGATTGATCCCGCTACTCGCAACCACGATGTTGAGAGTAGCGCAGATTAATCTCGACCACAGCAAGGCTGCATCCGCCAGCCAATAATTACGTCTTTCTAATTCTGATATAGATGTCGACCTGGTACATGAGCTTTGGATTGACCGGGGCCTTGTATGCGGAATCAGGCCTCCTAAATACAGGTTGCTGTATCCCAGAAATGGGGAAGATAAGCCAAGAACCTGTTTAATTGTTAAAATGACCTTAACGCATTTATACTGTCTAAATTTAGTAACGCTGACAATGTAATGGCCTGCTTGGAAGCAGCTAGTCATGGAGCCAGCATCATCGTTGTATGGGATTAGCGCAGATTAATCTCGACCACAGCAAGGCTACATCCGCCAGCCAATAATTACGTCTTTCTAATTCTGATATAGATGTCGACCTGGTACATGAGCCTTGGATTGACCGGGGACTTGTATGCGGAATCAGGCCTCCTAAATACAGGTTGCTGTATCCCAGAAATGGGGAAGATAAGCCAAGAACCTGTTTAATTGTTAAAATGACCTTAACGCCTTTATACTGTCTAAATTTAGTAACGCTGACAATGTAATGGCCTGCTTGGAAGCAGCTAGTCATGGAGCCAGCATCATCGTTGCATGTACGAATGGTCACAACTCCGTTTGGGGCATATCAGCTACAAATATAGGTAAGAGGTGAGTTTCTATAACTATTATTTCAACATAATCTCTTGCTATGCAACAGGGGAAATGAACCTACGTTCGTCACAAGGGTAAGGCAAGAAATCTTGGTTATTACTCTTGCTTCCCCAGACCTGCTCAACCGTGTAGAAAACTGGAGAGTAATAATAATAATAATTATATTTCAAAGAAAGTACACAAGATTTACATCTTTTAGAGTACATACATACATAATAAGGTGGATATAAAAGAGAAAAAAAAAATATATAAAAAGCAAACATAAGCTTAAAATTAAAAATTACAATTAAGATGGAAATTAAAATACTAAAATAGAATTAAAGAATTAAAAATTAAAAATTGAGATAGAAATGGGAGAGGAAACAGAGATAGAGAAAGCTAGTGAGAAAAGGAGGAAGAAGATAGAAAAAGATATGCATGTTTTCTAAAAGTTGTGGCTGTGCTCATTCGCTGTATATGAATTGGAAGACTATTCCAGATTCTCAGGGTATACACAAAGAAGAAACGGCTACCAATTAGGGAAATATGAGCAGGAATCCGAAATTTGATGGATCTCAGGGATTGCAAAGGAAAGAGGAAATCAGAAAGATAGGGAGTTTTGGTATAAAAAACTTTATGCAAAAGAAGCAAGGCCATGAGATCAAGGAACTGAAAAAGGTCACAACCCAGTAAAGAATTTTGGACACCCGACACATGTTCAGATCTTCTCATATGAAAAATAAACCTGAGGCAATCATTAAATGCTACTTTGAGACGACAACGGCAGGATGAATCGAAAGAAATATACACCAGCGAGCCGTAAAGGAAATGAGGAACAACAAGAGATTTTATAAGTTTGGCTCGAATAGGTGAGGATAACAGATTGCCATGTAGCCACAGTTTACGAAGAGTACCATAGATCTTAGAGAGCATCAATGAGACATGATTTCATCAGGGGAGTTTGGAATTCACTACAATACCCAGGTTTGTATTTACTGCGCCATGCGGTGTTTCAAATAAAACAATTGAAACTTTAGCTCGAACTAATTTATTGCACAATAAAACTTTATAACTACTAATGTTATTTGCACTACAATGTATTTGATCTGTTTGTTTTCAAATGACAAAATTTTGGAGTAGAACTCGGGTATCGCGATCTGATTTCGAGGAACCTTTATAAGCGAGTGAGTAAATGGAGATGCCGGAAATTGGCTGTACCGATATGTACGGGAGAAAACGGCAAGATCACTGAACTTTCGTTCGGTGATCGATGGGGTGTTCCGACTGATCGTTTTGATCGTGTCGGAAGTTGTTGTGTGACATTGCGTAAAGTTTGGTAATTAAACTTTACGCGGTCACTACATACTCCCCCCCAAGCGTAGCGTTAACGGAATGTTACCGCTTTAGTCGGCTTAGCTTCGTTGTCGCGGTCACAACCGAAGGCTGGCTTTAGTCTGTCAATGGATATTGACTTGGTTGTGCCGTTCAATTTGACGACGAAGTGTTTTCGTAATCGTTTGATTACTTCATATGGGCCTTCATATGGAGGTTCGAAAGGTTTTCGAACTCTGTCGACTCGTATGAAAACGTAGTCGGCGTTCTCCAGGGCTTCTGGCACGTAGACATCCTTTTGGACGGGCTGCCGAGGATGTATTGCCTTAATGTTCTGCATATGAGAACGAAGGCGAGAGAGGAATTCTGATTCTTCAATGGGATTCTCATCCGTTGGGATAGAAATCGAATTGGGAAGTCTCAGATTCTGACCGTATACGAGCTCGGCTGGTGAGCATTGTAAGTCGGTCTTAATTGCCGTGCGTATGCCTAACATGACAAAGGGCAAGTCTTCACTCCAATGAGTAGTGTTGTCCCTTGCCATTAAGGCTGCTTTTAGTTGCCTGTGGAACCGCTCAACCATCCCGTTTGCCTGCGGATGGTAGGCGGTTGTCCGGATTCGATGAGTGCCCAGTAATGTGGCAACTTCATTGAACAGTTTCGATTCGAACTGCGTACCTTGATCGGTTGTGATTTCGAGGGGTACGCCGAATCGTGGGACAAATTCGGTGACAAATCGTTTTGCCACTGTTGAAGCTGAAATATCCCGAATTGGGTATGCTTCAGGCCATCGCGTGAATCTATCGACTATCGTTAAGATATAAGAGTATCCACGAGATGGGGGTAGGGGTCCCACTATATCCATATGGATATGGTCAAATCTATTATTTGGAAGTTTGAAAGCTTCCAATGGAGATTTGGTATGTCGTGAAACTTTGGACTTTTGGCAACCTAGGCATGATCGAGACCACTCGTTGCAGTCTTTATTGATCGATGGCCAGAAGTATTTCTTGGTAACGGCTCGTCTTGTAGTGCGAATACCAGGATGTGAGAGACTATGTTCGGAGTTGAACGCTAGTCTACGTAGAAAATTGGGTATGTAAGGCCTAGGAATGCCTATACTATTTTCACACCACACCTGATGGGCGGTAAATGGTATTGGTGTGAGGACTAGTTTTACCCGTGAGCCGTTGCTGGGGTGCTCTTGTAGAGACTTCAACTCTGTGTCACCTTGTTGAGCCTGAGCCAGTGTAGGCAGGTCGAAGGTGACCGAGTCGACGTTGTCGGTTGCTAGTGAGCGCGACAAGTAGTCGGCGACAACGTTTTGTTTACCAGACACATGTCTGATGTCTGTGGTAAACTGAGAGATTAGACCCAAATGTCTGGTCTGTCGAGGGGATCGTTCGGTCTTTGTGTGAAGGGCGCGAACCAGTGGTTTGTGATCAGTATAGACCACGAAATTGCGTCCTTCAACGAAGTAACGGAAGTGTTTGATCGCTGCATAGATTGCGAGAAGTTCGCGATCGAATGCAGAGTACTTCCGTTCTGTTGGTGACAGCTTTTTGGAATAAAAAGCTAGAGGTTGCCACCGATGACCGTTGAATTGTTCCAAAACGCCTCCGATTGCATAATCAGAGGCGTCAGTCGTAAGACTGTATTTTGCATCCTCGATTGGATGGTTCAGCAGAGTTGCTTCAGCCATCGAGGTTTTCACCTTGAGGAATGCCGCCTGACATTCTGCTGGCCAGTCAAAAACTTTATTGGCACGTGAGGGGTTGAGAAGGTCTCTCAAATGCTCGTTTATAGGCACCAACTGTTCAGCCAATTTTGGGATGAATCGGTGATAAAAATTCACCATTCCCAAAAACTTCTGGATCGATTTGACAGAAGTTGGAGGTGCGAGATCAACGATAGCCTGAACCCGATCGGAGGATGGAAGTATTCCATCCTTTGTGATGCGGTGGCTTAGAAACTTAATCTTTGTTGCACCGAAAACGCATTTCTCTAGCTTAATGGTTAAACCGAAGCTATCGAGGCGTTTAAAGAGCTCTTCGAGGTGAACGATATGCTCATCCTCGGTTTTACTGGCGATAAGTATATCGTCCAAGTATACATAAACGAAGTCGAGATCTCTCGTAACTTCATTTATGAACCTTTGAAAGGTTTGAGCTGCATTTCGTAAGCCGAATGGCATACGTGTAAACTCATATAGGCCGAATGGCGTAATGAGTGCAGTCTTGTGCACGTCTTCTGGGGCGATTGGTATGTGATGGTATGCACATACCAAGTCAACCTTCGAAAAAATTGTGCAGCCGTGAAGATTCACGGAGAAATTCTGTATATGCGGGATCGGATATCTATCCGGCACAGTGACAGCATTAAGGCGGCGGTAGTCGCCGCATGACCTCCAATCATGAGAGTCCCGTTTAGGAACCAGATGAAGCGGAGATGCTGCGGGGGACGACGAAGGTCGACAAATCCCCAATTGGACCATATGGTCGAATTCTAATTTTGCCACCTTCAGTTTCTCCGGATGGAGTCGCCGAGCGGTGACAAAAGGTAATTGCCCTTTGGTTACAATGTGGTGTTGCACATTGTGTTTAACCGGAAGGTTAAAATTGGGCGGTTTTGTTAACGAAGCGTACTTCGTTAATAGCTCTTTGTATATGCCAATAACTCGGCATGGAAATGTTTCGGGGTTGTAGTCGACGGTAGCGCACACGTTAATGCGAAACTTCGTGCGCTTGTCGACTAAATGCCGATATTCAAAATCGACTGACAATTTGAACTTCGTTAAGAAGTCCGCCCCGATAATGGCTTTAGTGGTGTCGGCTATAATGAAGTTGTAAACGTATAGTCGGCGTAAGCCGAGTTCGAGTTCAAGCAACTTTGTGCCGAAAGTTCGGATCAGTGATCCGTTGGCCGCGTACAGAAGGACGTTCGGGCTACCGTTATGGGCCGGGAACGCCTTGGCGGGAACAATTAAAACGTCAGAGCCCGAATCAATCAGAAAGTCCATCCGATTGTTGGTGTCTCTGACGAATAAACGATATGAGCGGCCGGTTATATGCTCGCTCGCATCGATCCCCCACTTTAGTTTTTTTTATGGGTGGTGGCCTTTTTCTTCGCGGGTTTGGCTTGGCCACCACCGAAACTGCAGGGGGCCTTGCAGGTTCGTGCCTCACTACCGTAACGGTAGTGGAAATAGCAAAGGCTACCCCTGGCTTGATTGGCCCCTTGTGGCCGATTGGCCGAGGGCTGTCGAGGGCCGCCCTGCCGATTGGCAGGTGTTCGGCTTCTCGGCTTCCGCTGGCTGCGGTCAAGCTTATCTAGCCGGGCCGTCAGTTTATTGATGGCGCTTTGCAGTGCCACCAATGTGGGCTCCGCGTTGGCTGGAGCTGCGCGGACGGCGGACGCGTATGAGGCGCCTCCGTGTGGAAGCACCTCCCATACCTTGTCCGCCGTGGCGGCCAGCCCGGCTAGTGTTTGGTCAGCGGAGGTGGCCAACGTGATCTGGATGGCCTGTGGAAGCCTCCGCTCCCACAGGTTCCGGATCAGATCATCGTTGGCCGCCGACGACCCGCCCGCTAGTGCCTTGAGAGCCTGGAGAAACTCAGAAGGTTTTCTGTCTCCAGGCTCTTGCACTGAAAGTAGCTGCTCGAGTCGGCGCTTCTCGGAAGTACCGTATTTCTCGAGCAGGTGCGCTTTAACTTCCTCGTATGAGGAGGTGGCATAATTCACGGTGCTAAGCCGCATTGCCGTTACCGCCTCTTCCGGCAATGCGGCCATCACATTATAAACCTTTTGTTTATCTGACTTGCAGCCCGCCAGGTGAAACATAATTTCTGCCTGGTAAAACCAGGAGGCGGGCTGGTGCACCCAGAACTTCGGGATGTCTAATTTTGACACCGAAGCGGCGTCGACTCCCGAAGGTCCGGGTTTTGGTTCCTCTACCTGTGGAACGTCTTGTTCCATGTACGATTCCCCGGTTCTTGACATTTCGTAAAATTATTGAGAGAAAAAAATATATAATAAAAATAATAAAATCCAAAGAAAACAAAATGTGTTGTATACAACAAATTTCAAAATGAGAAACTGAAATGAAAACTGAAAATAAAATAACTTAAAGCTATGTATCAGTAATAATTAAAGTTGTATATCTATAAATAATAAAAAAATGTACAAGTATATAACTTAATACCCCAGACAAAGGCCACGGTCAACTTACAACCCAGACGAATGCCAGGGTCATATTGCCGTCAATCGTGGAAACTGCAATGTGGCTATTTCTGAGAATCTAAAATAAATGCTTTATTAAGAATCGTGGAAACTGCAATCTTGCGAATTTTATGTTAAGCTTAGGAGGTAAGCGAACTATGTGAGTTAATAATGTTTTTAGTTTTTAGTGAGACTCCGAGCAATAAAGTTGCCTTAATTTGAATTGATTTAGTTTTGTTTTGTGTTAAATTTGTTAACTGGCGCCCGAGCAGGGACCGGTGAAAAGTGTTAAGTAGTGCTTGAATAAAAGGGACAACCAAGCCCTAATTCAAGAAGTTTAAAGGGTAACCAAGCCCTTATCCTAAAAATTCAACGGGACAACCACGCCCATATTTTGGAAATCTTCATAGGACAAACAAGCCTGGAAAAATCAGCACTCAGGAAATTAGGATAACCACGCCGATATTCCAACACGCAGCACCGGAAAATTCCCAAAGAAATGATGCGAACCCCGTATCTAATTATGTTAATGTAAGTTAAGTTTTAGAAATTTTTTTGAGCTTTTAAAGAAAATTATTATTTAGTTAAAGAAAAAAAGTGAAGTGACTATTTTTATCTTGAAAAAATTTAGTTTTTCATTGCATTCCAAATGAATAAATAAAGAATTGAATTGAAGTTTTAGAAATTTAAATCGAATCGAAATTTTAATTTTCAAATAAATAAAGGGAATAAATAAATTTATAGTAAATTTTATGCAGTTCAAATAAATAAATACATTTTTTTTTTATTTTTCAAATAAATAAAGTGAATAAATCATTGAATTCTATGCATTTCATAAAAATCAATAATTTTTTTTTGATATTTCAAATAAATAAATGAAATTCTTTTTTGTTCTAACTTTACAAATGAATAAATAAAAAAGGTTTTTAAAATTTTCTGAAAAGTGATAAATGTAAAAATTTGCCAAACCTACCAAAATTTGTGAAATTAATATCCACTTTCAGTAAGAGAATAAGAATTATATGAGAATCAGTGCTAAATACCAAAATAATTCTTTACAAATTTAGTAAAAAAAGGAATAACAAATTTCCCTGAAAAAAAAAAAAAAAAAAAAAAAATTTTTTTTTATTTAAATAGTTAATCGTTGATCTTTGAATAAAATCCACTTATAAAGTTCATTGAATAGCAAAATTACCAAGTGAAATTTTCTCACTACTTGCAACTATTCCACTCTTTTGTTCTTTATTGAAACAAATTCCGTAATTTTATACGACAATATGTCTAACGACAGTGAAAACCCCATTCTAAGACCCCCAGTTATAGGTCCCTTGGCTACAGGGAGGGCCCCATCAACCAATTTTCCTAATAATATAAATCAAGAACAATTGGCCGAAAATGTAAATCAACTAGTCCTCCTTGCCTTGAAAAGAGAAGGTAAGGCTCTCATTCAATCCCTTCTTAATCCCGGACTAGACATAAACAATGATACTGATCAAAAAATTGACGCAGGCCACGAAAATAATTTATCCGAAATGGATAAAGTACCCGATGTTGTCAAAAGTCTAAGAGAATTTTCTGGACAACCCGGAGAATTTTCCTCGTGGAAAAAAAGCGTCGACAGAATTTTGAAAATCTATGAGCATTTAAAAGGGTCCCCAAAATATTATGGAATTTTGAATGTGATTAGGAACAAGATAACAGGACAAGCTGACATTGCCCTGGAATCTTACAACACCCCCTTAAGTTGGGAAAAGATTTCAAAGTGTCTCACATTGCACTACGCTGATAAAAGGGATTTAGGAACCCTAGAATACCAAATGACAACTTTGGTGCAAGGTCGACATACCATACCGGAATTCTACCAGATGGTCTACCACCACCTATCACTAATTCTTAATAAACTCTGTAGCATGGAAATGAGCCAAGAGTCGCTTACTAATATGACTCAAGCCTATCGCGACAAAGCATTAGACACTTTTGTCAGGGGACTCAAAGGTGACTTACCTAGACTCCTTAGTATCAGGGAACCAATAGATCTCCCCCAGGCATTACATTTGTGCCTCAAGTTAGAGAATGTTGACTATCGAGTTCAACATGCTAATTACACTGTTAACAGAACACAAAATCTTCCAACGCCTCCTATTCCACCTAAAAGGAATTTCATGTTTCGTCAGTTCCCTAAACCAATCCCAGCCCCTCGAACGCAATTCTACCCGGAATTGGTTCACAATCCTCAAAGACCTCAAGTTTACCGTCAACAGCAGCCCCAATTTCACCAAACACCAAGAAATCCAATTGGATTACCTCCCAAGCCCAGACCTAAACCTGAGCCGATGGACGTAGACCATTCATTACATTCACGCAGAGCTAACTATCAAAATTACTCAAATCGAAATCATTTCCGCCAATTCGCCAACAATAGACCAATAGCTCGACAGATGCAATACCCTCAGCAGCAAAAGATTAATAAAATTGAACAAAATCAGTTAGACGAGGAGGAAAATGCTGAACGACAATCTTTTTATAATAACGATGCAATAGACTACGAACAGGATATTAGAACAGAAGATCTTAATCATGATCAGAGCCTCATCGATTATATTAATAGCAGCTCGAGCCTTGTTCTAGATCCCCCTGAAGAGTTAGATGATATTTATTTTTTAGGTTGAAGCGCTCTTCGCTTCCTTACTTTGAACATACGGCGAAGAGTGGGAAATCATTTAAATTCTTAATAGACACGGGGTCTAACAAAAATTATATCCAACCCAAACATATTCGATATCCTATCCTAAACGCCAAAAAATTTTTCGCTACTTCAGTTGCTGGAAATATTGAAATAACCCATCACGCGTTAATAAATTTATTTGAAGCAGACACTCGGAAATTAAAATTTTTCATCCTTCCTAGCCTTATCTCATTTGACGGAATAATTGGTAATGACAGCCTCAAAGAACTGAAAGCTGTAATTCACACCAGTGAAAATTACATGACGATTCACCCGAACATTCGAGTACAACTGAAACAACACCTATTTGATTCTATAAATTCACTTAATATCAGAACGGCTCATATGAATAAAGAACAAGTTCTCAAATTAAACCAAACTATAAAAGATTGCCCTAACCTATTTTCCGAACCAAATGAAAAATTAACGTACGCCACCCCTGTCCAAGGCGAAATTCGCACAACGACAGACGACCCAATCTATTCGAAATCTTATCCTTACCCAATGGCACTGAAGGATGAAGTCGAAACCCAAGTCGAAAAACTGCTCGAAGATGGTATTATTAGGCCATCAAGGTCTCCTTACAACTCTCCAGTATGGGTGGTGCCGAAAAAAACAGACGCATCCGGAGAGAAGAAATACAGGATGGTAATTGATTATCGAAAATTGAACACCGTTACCATACCCGATAAGTACCCCATCCCTGAGATCAACGAAATGTTAGCGAATCTAGGGAAAAACAAATTGTTTACCATTGTGGATTTAAAAAGTGGCTTTCACCAAATACCGCTAAGAGAGTGCGATATTGAGAAAACTGCATTTTCCATCAACAACGGGAAATACGAATTTACGCGCTTACCCTTTGGTCTCAAGAACGGGCCGGCTATTTTTCAAAGAGCCCTAGATGACATTTTACGAGAACACATAGGGAAACGATGTTACGTCTACATAGACGACATCATAATATTCGGAAGGAGTGAGGCAGAACACTTCGAAAACCTTGAGCTCGTATTTAAAACTTTGGAAGCTTCTAACATGAAAATCCAGTTAGATAAATGTGAATTCCTCCAAGAAGAAGTTGAGTTCCTCGGCTTTGTAGTGTCTAAAGAAGGAATTAAAACAAACCTCAAAAAAGTGGAGGCTATTGCCAGCTTACCTCCGCCTAAAACACTAAAGGACCTCAGATCGTTTTTGGGAATGTCAGGCTATTACCGACGTTTCATAAGAGACTACGCGAAACTGGCAAAACCACTGACATCCCTTTTAAGAGGGGAAGATGGACGAGTGTCCAAAAATCTCTCAAAAAACAAAATCATCAACCTAGACACAGAGGCCATGGAAGCATTCACGAAAATAAAAAGCTCGTTGATATCAAAAGAAGTAATCCTTAATCACCCTGACTTCACGAAAGAATTTGAATTAACAACAGACGCCTCCGACTATGCCATAGGGGCAGTACTTTCGCAAAGCAATCGGCCTATAACATTTCTGTCTAGAACATTGAGTAAGACAGAAGAAAACTATGCGGCCAATGAAAAAGAAATGTTGGCAATCATTTGGTCTCTAAATTCCCTCAGAAATTATCTCTATGGAGCCAGGAAAGTAAAAATCTATACAGACCATCAGCCACTTACCTATGCCCTTAGCAATAAGAACTCGAACTGCAAAATGAAGAGATGGAAAGCTATTTTGGAGGAATACAACTATGAACTCCAGCATAAACCCGGCAAGACAAACGTAGTAGCCGATGCACTTTCTAGACTTCCCTTAACTTCAGAGGCTAACCCCTTATCCGTCACCCAACATAGCGACGACAGTTCTCCCCAGAACCTAATTCCAACTGTAGAGGTACCTTTAAACGTTTATCGCAATCAACTGATATTGCAGAAAGGTGAAGAAACAAGTTACCAATTACAATGCCCATTCCCCGGCTATCATCGGCACATCATAACACAACCAGAATTCACTAAAACCGATATTGTGAACACATTTAAAAATTACCTCAAACCTCAAACGTTAAACGGTCTAAAGGCTGATGAAACTTTAATGGGCCTTATTCAGCAGATCTACCCAATGCACTTTAAAGATTATAAAATCAGATTCACTCAAATCTTCGTTCGAGACCTCACAAGTGAAACTGAACAGGAGGAAAAAATACTCTCCGTGCATCGCAGAGCACATCGCAATGCCGAAGAAAACCGGCAACAACTCCTAGGGAAATATTATTTTCCACGAATGAGCTCGAAAGTAAAAACTCTTGTAAAACGTTGCACAACGTGCAAAGAACATAAATATGATAGGCATCCGAATAACCAACACATCCTTCCAACCCCCATTCCGAAATATCCCGGACACACCGTACACATAGACATTTATTCCACAGAAAGAAACTTAGTCCTTACAGCCCTTGATAACTTTACTAAGTTGGCGCATGCCAAGATAATAAAATCCAGATCAATAGAAGATGTTAGACGCCCACTTCGTGACTTGCTATTCTTCTTCGGCGTCCCAGAAAATGTCGTAATGGACAACGAGAAGTCCCTAAATTCGGCCTCAATCATTTCAATGATGGAGGATGAATTAAAAATAAATACCTATAAAACACCACCCTACAAAAGTGAAGTCAACGGTCAAGTGGAGCGTTTTCACTCTACCCTGAGCGAAATAATGCGTTGTCTGAAAGTAGACGGTATAAATCGATCTTTCGAAGAACTACTAGAACGTTCTGTCAATGAGTACAATTCTACAATCCATTCGACCACAGGGAAGAAACCCGTTGAATTGTTTTACGGTCGCAACCCAAACATCGATCCTGAGAAATTCGAACAGGCTCGTAAAGATAACATAGAAAAATTAAAAAATAAACAAGAAAAAGTCATCCGATATCATAATCTGAAGAGAAAACCTATAAAACAATATTCGGAGGGACAGGTAGTGTTCGTTAAACACAACAAAAGAATAGGATCTAAGTTAACAGCTAGATATGTCAGGGAAACGGTTAAAGAAAATTTTAATACAACCATTCTTACCACATCAGGCAAAACAGTCCACAAGAGTAATATCAGAAATTGAAAATTCTTCATTTCAGATACGTCGTCTACCAAACCAGAGGCGAAGTGCAAATCCTGGATTACTCCAATTCACAAATAGTAGCTCTAAATGCAGGCACGGCAAGAATTCAAGACGGTAACTTCAAACTAATTCACATTATAAATCTTAATCAATATGAATCCTTCATATCCGAAGTAAGTCTCATCCTAGAAAACCAAATAAATCAAAAACATTCTTTATTTCCTTATCTTAATCACGAACTAACACAAATACGGGATTTGTTCAATAATCTTAAACCACATAGAGTTGCAAGATCAATTAATATTATTGGTAGTGCATGGAAGTGGATCGCGGGTAACCCCGACCACGATGATTTTGTAATGATACAAAACAAAATAAATAATGTCTTAGACAATAACAATAAGCAAGTTGTCATCAATGAACTCTATAATGAGAGAATAAATAATATTACTAAAATAACTAATGAAATAAATAAAATAATGAAGGAAGACAATAAAAGTAGTCTAGTTTTAAGTATTCAATATAAATTAAAATTAATTAAAGAAGAATTAATTAATATAGGGTACGCCATTCATTGGGCTAAATCAGGAATCATCAATTCAATTATGTTAGCAAAAAAGGAAATAAAATTAGCTACAGATTTATTAGATAAAGAAAATTTGCCATATTCAACGCCGGAAGAGGCACTAGATTTCGCCACTGTTAAAATTATTACTGATAGCACTTCACTATTCTATGTTATAAATATTCCAATAACAACAAATGTAACTTTTGAAAAATTGCTAATAAAGCCTATTAAGAGAAACAATGTAGTTACAGACATAGCTCATGAAAATATTTTAAGAAATAAAATTCAAATATTTGCGGTAGTTAATAGTTGTAGGACCTTAAGTCACTTAACAATATGTAATCAGCAAAGCATTATGGACATAAGCAAATCCACCTGCATTCCACGCCTGCTCAAAAGTTTAAACGCAACCTGTAAGGAAATCAATAACCAACATGTTCCCACGATCGATGAAATTTCTGATGGTGTTTTACTACTTAATCAATTCAATGGCGTCGTAAAGATTGAAGATGCGTTACACAATATAAATGGTACTTTCCTTATTAAATACCACAATACAACGATCGACGTTAATGGAAGAATCTTCATATCGAAGGAAGAGTCAACCCTTCGTGCCTTGCCTGCTATTCTACAACCCACTCCAAGAGAAAAACAATATCGAGAATTGCTTTCACTGGAAATGATGAAAGACCTGCATGTCAATAACACTCATCAAATAGAACTCCTGAAAACTGAAAAGGATCTTCAAGAATGGACTAGTTATGGATCCTTCACGATGATGGGCATATTAATAATCATCTTGATCGCGTACATCGCCAGGAATAGGAAGACGCAGATTAACATTCAACAAAAGGAAAGAGAAACCATGCAAATGGCCAGCACCCCACAGGCAGAAGAAGAAGTAAACATCCAGCCATCCGTATCAATATCGGAATTATCAACTTGTAATCAATCAATCAATCAACCCAATCGAACGATGCACATCCAAAGATTTTTTGAACTTTAACGAATGGGGACATTCGAATTTAAGAGGGGAAGACTTAATACCCCAGACAAAGGCCACGGTCAACTTACAACCCAGACGAATGCCAGGGTCATATTGCCGTCAATCGTGGAAACTGCAATGTGGCTATTTCTGAGAATCTAAAATAAATGCTTTATTAAGAATCGTGGAAACTGCAATCTTGCGAATTTTATGTTAAGCTTAGGAGGTAAGCGAACTATGTGAGTTAATAATGTTTTTAGTTTTTAGTGAGACTCCGAGCAATAAAGTTGCCTTAATTTGAATTGATTTAGTTTTGTTTTGTGTTAAATTTGTTAACTTATATGTATGTCTATAAAAAAAATGATATATATGTGAGTAATTAATAATGAATTTTAAAACTATATGTTTATATTTATTTAAATTTCAAAAAAAATAAATTTATCAGTTTTTTTCCTGTGTTGTTGCCAATTATAAGATAATTTTGTCACCCAGTTCACGATTTGTTTCAGTAATTCAAACCTAAAACAAAATCTTTTATGTGAAGTCTTTTATCACTTATTTTCTGAATGTTTTCAAATTTCTAAGTGATGGTATTCAAAAGTTTCAGCCTTTTAACAAACAATAACTAATTTTAATATTTTAAATAATGTTATTAAAAGGAGATTAATTTGTTAGCACTCGGAATGTAATGTATTTGATTAGTTCATTCTGTGAATGCGGAAAATACTTTATATACGAATGTACATAATGTTAAGGTGGATTAAATTCATGTGTCACTTAGCTCTAATCCCTTGCTTCTGTCATGATCCATTGTTTTTCGTTATCGTCTTTGTGCTGGTTTTTTTACTGTATTGCATTTACTGTTGGCCTGTTGCACTTGAAATTTCAGCGTATCCCGTTAGATAGAAAATATTCTTTTAGCTAGCATATGCAGCCATTAATTTATGAAATTTTGTTTTATTAATTATCTTAATTATTATTTTCTTTTCTGATTTTTTAGAAAAACTTGAAATCACTTCTACAGCACTTTTTCGCGTGTTTGCGTTCGGAGTCACCAATGTATTTACTGCGCCATGCGGTGTTTCAAATAAAACAATTGAAACTTTAGCTCGAACTAATTTATTGCACAATAAAACTTTATAACTACTAATGTTATTTGCACTACAATGTATTTGATCTGTTTGTTTTCAAATGACAAAATTTTGGAGTAGAACTCGGGTATCGCGATCTGATTTCGAGGAACCTTTATAAGCGAGTGAGTAAATGGAGATGCCGGAAATTGGCTGTACCGATATGTACGGGAGAAAACGGCAAGATCACTGAACTTTCGTTCGGTGATCGATGGGGTGTTCCGACTGATCGTTTTGATCGTGTCGGAAGTTGTTGTGTGACATTGCGTAAAGTTTGGTAATTAAACTTTACGCGGTCACTACAGGTTTTTGACAGAGTCAAACATGTGAGGACATCGAGCGACGACTAAGGAAAAGTACTTGCGACTTAGATGGATTTAATTTTAGAAAATTTCTAGAACTCCATTCGTTTATTTGAGAGAAAGTGCTATTGAGTTCAGAGACACAGAGTTCAATTTGGTCAGGAGGACAAGAGATATATAGCTGGAGATCATCAGCATATAGATGAAAGGAGCAGCGACGGATAACAGAGGGAAAAACGCAAAGGACCGAGGACCGAACCCTGAGGCATACCTGCAGGCACACTTAGGAAAGACGATGTAACATTATTATGACGAACACACTGAGCTCTATTTGAGAGAAGAGAGGAGAAAAGCCGAACAGAAGAAGATGAAAAGCGATATAATTGACTAAGTTTATGGAGCAGTAGCGAGTGATCTACCGAGTCAAATGCTTTAGAGAAGTCAAGAAAAACTAGTATTCCAGTATCACCACGGTCAAGGGCGGAATGGAGATCAGTTGTTACCTTCAACATAGTATGTAGTTTCGCAACTGTGGGATTTACGGAAGCCAGACTGGAATTTAGAAAGGAAGTTGCAAGAATCAAGATACCGCGAGATTTGGGTAAATAAGATTTTCTCAAAGGCTTTGGCGAGGAAAGGAAGAACACTTATAGGGCGAAAGTCTGATAAATCGGCAGGGGAGGACTTTTTAGGAATAGGAGTCACAATCCCCACCGTGTACCTACACCTTGCCGTGGTGGTGGGGCTTGCGTGCCTCGACAGCTTTTAGGCTATGTCGGCGGTGGTAAGCTGGAGAACTAGCAAGCCACCGGTAGGGACTCCCATGCCGAACAGGCTAATTGCGAAGAGGCCAGACGAAGCTGGGTACCTCCCAATCCCCATCCCCTCTTCCCTTTTCCCATTTCCCCACTTCTAAGCCAAGGTGTTTACCGTGCCGAGGGCTGTGTGGCCAGCTAGTGGTTAAAGAGTGCTGGTCGCAAACGGTTCCCTCCGATGCCCAGGCAAGGTCGGAGTGTACAAGTGCCTTATCCTGGCAAGCGGCTCTGGCAGGATGGACCTATTTCCGCATTACTCGTGGGATCTATATGGACCAAACAAAAATTAATAAAAAAATTTTGCTTGCCTCTAGTACGGAGGCAATCGCCAGTTGTGCAGCTAGTACCAGCCACGGTACATCTGCACAAATACCACTTTCAACCTCGTCAGAGGAGAAGTTACTCGCCCCCAGCCTGGAGACGGTGACTGCGAAGACCACCAATCCGGCGAGTGCCAGCCATAGCACACCCGGTTTGGATCGGCCGAGCGAACCAAACCCCAAACGGAGGTCAGAGGGTATGCGTATGCGGCGCCAGTACCAAAAAGCCCTTTTCATTCTTGACAAGATCGCCAAGAATGAGAAGGCCGGTACGGTGCATGAGCGAGACCAGTCTGACAAAGTAAAGTTCCAGTTGATTGTTGAGAATTACAACAAACGGCTGGCACAAAGCCAAACCAACCATCCCGAGTCACGAGAAGTAAAGAAAAGACCTCGATCCTCTCCTAAGGAGAAGACGGACCGAGATTCTAAAAGAGCGAAGGGTCCCCCAAAGGAAAAGCCTGCTGCAGCGAGTACAGCAGCGGCAGGTGGATCACAGCCCGGCCCAGGAAGGCTCCTGAGCGAGGTGGTCAGAGATCACCTGCAGGTAGCTCTGATGGACGAAAGGGCTCTTGGGGGACGCATTAGTCCCGAAACCTGGGTGGAGGTGGAAGCCAAACTATCGGAGATGGTTTTGGACCATATTCTCTCAGGCAAGGGAATAACAACGCCCTGCTATGACTCCTCGGAGGTAGTGAGAGGGTTTAGAATAATCAGATGCGAAGACCAGGCCTCAAGGGACTTCCTAGGCGAATGCGTCACTGAGATCAGGGACGCATGGGAAGGCATGAGACTCAAGCTAATCCCAGCTGCGGATATCCCGAGGAGGCCTAGAGCTCGCATCTGGTTGCCAAAAATAGACTTGGAGCCTGGAAAGCTCATCCAGTGTCTCCAAGCACAGAACCCGACGGTTCCTATGAATGACTGGGTGGTCATCAAAAAAGAGGAACCGTTGAAAAATAGCAGTTCATTCTTTCTCCTTATCAACGAGGAGTCCCTCAAAATACTGGAAAAGAATGAACACCGTTTAAGATTTGGCATTAGGTATGCCAAAATGAAAATTTTTAAAAGCCCTTCCCTAGAGGAACGGGTTGAGGGTTCGGGCTTGGAGGAGAGCGCCGAGGTCGGCGCTCAGGGGGCATCGGAAAATGCTTCAGATCGTGCAGATCAACCTCCAACACTCTAAAATAGCCACAAACAACCTCCGGATTTTCCTAAAGGAGGAAAATCTGGATGTCGCTTTAATACAAGAGCCCTGGGTACGAGGACGGAACATACAAGGGCTCTCGGACAGGCAATACAACACCTTTTACCACCGCTCGGATCAAGGCAAGCCAAGATCCTGTATTTTGGTTCAAAGGAACATAAAAGCCTTCCTCTGCCCGAACTTCAGCTCAACGGACCTAACGGTAGTTAGAATGGAGTTTGGAGGGGGGAAGGGTCTCTACATAGCCTCAGCCTATATGGCTCATGACCTACCTGCACCCCCAGGAGAGTTCATGCAAATGACAACAGCACTAAAATCGAATGGAGCCAACCTGATTGTAGGGTGCGACGCCAATGCGAGGCATACGCTTTGGGGAAGCAACGAGAACAACGAGAGGGGAGAGTCACTATTCGATTATATCATTAATTCAAACCTAGCGGTGTGTAACCGGGGCAACACCCCAACCTTCGTATTCCCAAGCACAGAGAATTTCCAAGGTTGGGAGGAAGTATTGGATATCACGCTGTCCATGGACACGGAAAAACTTAAAGTAGAAAACTGGAGGGTATCAGATCAAGTGTCCTTCTCGGACCACCGATGGATACGTTTCAGGGTTAACCTGCAGGTTGAAGCTCCTCAACCGCACAGAAACCCAAGAAGAACTGATTGGAAGAAGTTCGGTCAGGTTCTGAGAGCTAAACTCTCTAGAGGGTGCCCACTTGGAAGTATAGACGCTATAGAGAAAATCGAAGATAGAGTCAATACTTTCGAAAACGCTATCCACACGGCGTATAAGATATCCTGCCCAATAAGGCGGAGCAAAAAAACCTTTCCTCCGTGGTGGAATGAAGATCTCTCGAAACTGAGGAAATTAACTAGAGAGACCTTCAATAGCTGTTACAAACAAGGTCTCTGGCAGCCTTACAAGGATTGTCTAAAATTGTACAAGAAGGCTATTGCCTCAGCCAAGAGGGATACCTGGCAGGGGTATTGCCAATCTATAGAGAGTCTAGGAGACTCCGCCAGATTATGCAAGATCCTGTCCAAAGAGCACTCCAGCCCGTCCTTTATAAAAAAGGCGAACGGAGCTTGGACAGAATCGCAGGCCGAGTCTATAGAGCTCCTAATGAACACACATTTTCCCGGTTGCAAGGACGAAAATGAGGTCGAAGCATCGGGGAACGGACAGAGACACTCCTGGGAGCAGGTGTCCGCTATTGTCACAAAGGAAAAGGTCCTCTGGGCGATAAATAGCTTCTCCCCCTTCAAAGCGCCCGGCCCGGATGGCATATTACCAGTCATGCTACAGAAACTACCGGAGGTAGTAGTACCATGGCTGGTGGTCACGTTCAAGAGCTGTGTGACGCTCGAGTATGTCCCCATCAGTTGGAGACGGGCGAGGGTCGTCTTCATCCCAAAGATAGGAAGAAGAGGTCACGAATCCGCGAAGGACTATAGGCCGATTAGCCTGACATCCTTCGTGCTTAAGACACTAGAAAGAGTCATCGACTTCCACATCCGCCAATCGGTGGATGGGACTTTACTGTCACCAGCTCAACATGCCTATCTCAGTGGTAGATCCACCGAGACCGCTCTGCACGAGGTGGTGGGAACTATCGAAAAGACACTGCATTACAAACAATATACTTTGGCAGCCTTTCTAGATATAGAAGGCGCCTTTAACAACGTACGTACGGAATCGATTCGGGAGGCTCTCACAGCCCTAAACGTGGAAGCAAGCCTCAGGCAATGGCTTGCAGCTATGCTGAGCTCGAGAATAATTCAAGCGGATTTGGGAACCGAGGCGGTAATCAAATACGCTAATAGAGGTACACCACAAGGAGGCGTCATCTCAAAGACTGGACAAAAGCGGAGCTAAAATAGTAGCATACGCAGATGACCTAGTGATTATGGTGTCCGGAATGTTTCCTACAGTGATTAGTGAAATCATGCAAGGATGCCTAAATAAAATTGGCAGCTGGGCAGCAGGTTGCGGTCTGGCAGTCAATCCGGGAAAAACTGAGTTGATGCTTTTTACAGGGAAAACGAAAATTCCCACCTTCAACCTCCCCAGGTTGGAGGGGCATACTCTTACCTTATCCTCCACTGTGAAATTTCTGGGTCTAATTTTAGATCCTAAACTCAACTGGAAGACGAACATAGACGAAAGGGTTAAGAAAGCCTGTATAGCCTTCTACGCCTGTAAAAAAACCTTTGGCAAAAGATGGGGTCTTAGGCCAAAGATGGTCCTGTGGATGTACACAGCTGTGGTACGCCCAATACTCACGTATGGGTCGCTAATATGGTGGCCAGCGCTGAGCAGGACCTACAACGTCACAAAGTTGGGAAGGGTCCAGAGAACGGCAGCAGTAGGGGCAACAGGGGGCCATGAGAACATGCCCCACGAAAGCTCTCGACGTTCTCTTGCACCTACTCCCTCCCGAACTTCATATTAAACATCTAGCCTCCTGCAGTGCCCTCAGACTAAGGGAATCCGGGGCCTGGACCTCGAAACCCTACGGTCATAGCAACATTTTGAATCTGCTACCGGAGGGTATGGTCGCTAAAATCACAGACTATCTTCTCCCTAGTTTGACCTTTAGGAAGGACTTCTCCGTCGAACTACCCTCAAGAAGAGAGTGGAGAAACGGAGACGTCCTGCGAAAGTTCGATGTAAGAATATTCACCGACGGCTCCAAGACGCCAGAGGGCGTCGGAGCAGGGGTTTATCTAGAGACCACTAACAGTTCACTATCCTGGCACCTTCCGGTATACGCCAGTGTCTTTCAAGCAGAAGTGTTGGCAATCCTGAAGGCCTGTCAGACAATGAACTCAGAACCTACACAAGAATGTAGCATTGGAATTTTCACGGACAGCCAAGCCTCTATAAAAGCTTTGGATTCAGTAAGAATGCGCTCCAAGTTAGTGGAGCGATGCAGAGCCGAGCTAGACAGTCTAGGGAGAAAGCACAACGTGACTCTCGTCTGGGTTCCCGGTCATAGGAACATAGAGGGGAACGAGAAAGCCGACTGCCTAGCCAAGCAGGGGGCCTCTCTCCCGGGCTCGGAGACCGAGATGGTCGGCAGCCCAATAGGTGGAGCCAAAAACGCAATTTTTGACTACCACCTGCTGCTAGCGAGCCAAAGATGGAGAACACTGGAGACCTGCACTATCTCTAGGGCGACCTGGCCGACTTATAACAAGGGGAAAACAATGGGCCTTTTAAACAGATCCCGACGAGATATTGCCAGAATCACGGCAGTCATTACGGGACATTGGCCTATAGGAGACCACGCTGCCAAGTTGGGCATCCCGTATAATATCTCTTGTCGTAGCTGCGGGGAGACGAGCGAGAGAGAAACACTTGTTCACTTCCTGTGTAAGTGCCCGGCTTTAGCTAAAGTCAGGCAGTGCACACTAGGCAGGTACTTTTTGGAAGACTTAAAAGAGATTTCCAGACTGGAGATCAGATCACTGTTAAGCTTCCTAAATTCCGCAGGATGGCTTTAGGCATCCGTCACATCCGACCAAACAACCACTTTACATAAGGTACACAAGTTTGAGGCAACAAAACGGCGCGCCAAGCGCTAATTGGGCCTCCGGTCGCACTGGAGGCAGCCCTTCACCTACCTACCTACCTAGGAGTCACAATGGCTTTTTCCAGAGTGAAGGAACTTGGGAGGTTGTCAAGCAATAGTTAAGAATATGGGTGATGGTTTCAATGATTAGAGGGGAGAGAATCTTAAGAAAGCGAGGAGAGATTCCATCATATCCAACGCTATTGGACGAAATGGAAAGCAATATTCGAAGAACTTAAAGTGCATCCACACAACGGACATCAGAGTAAGTGAAGTTGGGAGAAGAGGGATCGGAAGGGAAAGACAGTGAGGGATACTGAGGAGATTGAATGAAAGATGCATTGAGTGAGTTAACATCAACATTGAGTTTGGTCTGGGACAGCAACGAGTGCGGACGTGTGCTGATCCGGTCCCTAAAAAACGCGCGAAGGAAAAAACTGAACAACAAAACAAAACAAAAAGTGAAGTGAAAAAGTCTTCACGAAAAGGAAAACAATCTACGCAGTCTAACGGCAAGGCTTCATCACCCTTAACTAGACAAGACTCGCGACCGACGCACAAGTAAGTACCCTTGCTCCCTTTCCTCACTCAATTCTCGGACCTGCACGTGCCGCGGCCAAAATCTAACGGTCGATGAAATTTGTCCCGTCTCAAAAGGCATAACACTTTGACGCGGACAAATTTTATTGCCTCTGATGGATGCGGCAAGTGTAATTCCGGAAAATATCCCAAAGAATGTGGGGATTGAACCCGCGCAACCGAAGTCCCGTTACAAGTCAAGTTTTGGTATTGACTTTTGTAACATTCGTGGACTTCAAGCGAATTTCTCTTTTGTTGAGTGCCACTTATCTAATTACAAACCCCCAATCTTCGCACTTAGTGAAACCCAAATATCACCTGATAATGACTTATGTAGGTTATTACCAGGTGTCGGGGTACACTTTAGTGCACAATCTCTCTCCCCATAGGGGTATTGCCATTTATGTTAGGGACGACGTGGCTTATTATAAAATACACTCAAGCACAACTTCAGATTTTAATTATCTTTGGATTAAAATCATTTTCCAAAGCCACGTCATATTCTTCTGCTTCCTATACAGAAGCCCTAACATAAGTAACGAAGCCTCCACCTTATCTTTTGATACTATTTCCGAACAAATCTCGGGATTTTTGTCGTCCAATCCTGAGTGTGAAATCATCGTTGCGGGTGATTTCAATGTTCACAACGTTAAATGGCTGACTTACTCAAATGGCACCAGTACTTCTGGCAAGGACGTCGAGCTCTTTGCAGACATCAATAACTTGCATCAGATTGTGGATCATCCCACAAGAGTCCCTGATGTTGCTGATCAAGGAAGATATCTCCTTGATCTTTTTCTAACTTCTCATCCAGCGCGTTACTCCGCCGAAGTTGATTCACCTCTCGGCAATTCAGACCACTGCCTAATCAGCGCTTACTTCCCATTCGAATTTCCCACCCCTCCCAAACCAGTTCGAAGAACTGTATGGCATTATGGGAAGGCCAATTGGCAGGGGCTTATTGCTTTTTTCCAGTCTACAGACTGGAATCTGTGTTTCCGGAATAGAAACGCCAACTCTGCCGCTATCCGTATCACCAGGATCATACAGGCAGGAATGCATTTGTTCATTCCCCATTCTACCAAATCTGTGAAGCCTAGGCCCAACAGATGGTTTAATCGGGAGTGTATGAATGCAATCAAAACTAAAGAAGCCGCCTTCCGAGCGTACAAGAGCTTCCCGAGTGAATCGCTCCGTTTAGAGTACGTACAACAAAGAAATTCTTGTAAAACCGCCATCAAGAAAGTCAAAACCTTATTTGACAACAAATTGAGAAGTAAACTCCTAAATGCAACCTCCGGTAGCAAAAACTTCTGGTCCTCGGTAAGTTCCATCAAGAAGAATTTCACTACAACTTCAACCCCTTCCTTTATTCACAATGAGAAGGTAATAACAGACAGAAAATCCAAGGCCAATTTATTAGCATCTATGTTCGCTTCGAATTCTTCTTTACCCGAAACTGATGTGCTACCCCCTGTTTCCGAGCGTAACGCCCATTCAATGGACAGGGTTTTTTTCAGCACTCGCGAGGTGTACAGGTGCCTCAAAGAGCTCGATGCCAACAAATCTACTGGACCCGATAATATTCCCCCTATCGTCTTAAAACAATGCGCCTCACCTTTTGGCTAAACCTCTGAAAGAACTGAATAGGTATATAAATATTATTTTATATTGAAAGAATGTTTGCTAGTCTTCCAAAAACATAAATATTATATTTCAATAACAACAACAAGTACATTAAATAAAATTAAATACTTTCAGTACTATATAAAGCTGGTCAAAACTATAGCAACTAGGGTAATTGTTTTTTCTGGAGGTGTTTATTTGAGGTATCCACAATGATTGGGCCAGGTGAGTGATGTCCTTAATTGATGTTCCCTATGAACATTAGTGACGTGATCTTCGGGTTTAAAAGCACAACGCGTAGTTCCTTATTTAATTCTTTATTTATATATATAAATTCGGTAACTTCAACTGCAATAAATTCAACTAACATGACTTCAATTTTTATGAGTACTTATAAATTCAAACGGGTATAGCAAAGAGTAACAAAAAAAAACTTGGATGAATTCAAAATGTTCGAGTGATCAATGTTGTCGGCTGCGTCTCTTATCTCGAACTGAGAACTTTGGCTGATAAAGGGTCCTATCGATGCTGGAACGGTGTTCTCATGGTGGTGGTGGTGGTGATCGTCGATCACAGTGATTTTATTTCCTTTTCCCGTTCTTCCAAAATAATTTTTATATGATGTTAATTGTGGGCTTTTCCCGTTCTCATGATTTTTGTATGAATGTTATTTTTGTTGTTTTTGTTTGATGTTCGATGATTTTTGTATGATGTTAATTGTTGGTGGTGTCAAACTCCAACATTTCCTGGGCCGCCTTGAAATCCTCGGATTTCAACATTTCTTGCAACATCACGTTAATGGTCCGGTGCACTTGTCGTCATCGTCCTCTTCTTGTGAGTGGTTGGAGGGATTTAACCTTGCTGCGGGGACGTGCATGATAGGACTAATGTGGAGGAGGGATATTGTTAATAATTATGTAAAGTTACACCCAATTTTTATATAAAACCTTAACATTAATTTATACCCTTTCATTCGTGTGCTCGAGGATCTATTTAGTTCATATTGTGTGTTGGGGGAGCTGGGAGCTCCTTAGTTGGTTCTAAACATGGTAAGATGCATAATTTGGTTATAGGGCGCTGCAGTTCTCCTGTCTGCGTGCGCAGTGTTACCACACGTACTAGCCCGTCACTACCCGGGTGAGTTGCCGTCACTCGGCCAAGCATCCATTTGAGAGGTGGTAGTCTCTCGTCTTTAATCAGTACGATATCACCGATTGCGATATTCTTAGAAGGAGTGTTCCATTTTGGTCTTTGCTGGAGTCTCGACAAGTATTCTGAACTCCACTTTTGCCAAAAATCTTGCTGGAGTTTCTGAAGCAATTTCCATCTTTGTAATGCATTCGTAGGGGTGTTGGAATAATCTCTTTCAGGGGGAAGTAAGAGTGATCTACCAATTAAGAAATGGGCAGGGGTTAAACAAGATAAGTCATCCGAGGAATCTAACATCGGGCAAAGCGGTCGCGAATTGAGACATGCCTCGATTTGAGCGGTGACCGTCGATAGTTCCTCATAAGTTAACACCACATTTCCCAGGATTCGCTTTACGTGATACTTGAGTGACTTCACTCCGGCCTCCCAGAGTCCGCCGAAATGGGGTGATGCAGGAGGTATGAACTTCCATTCGACACCTTGATTACTAAAAATTTCCGCGGTGGCACGACAAGCATTGAGCAAAGATACTCTTAAATCATGATCTAATTCTCTTTTGGCTCCCACGAAGTTGGTCCCACAGTCAGAGAAGACTGTTCGGGATAATCCTCGTCGGGCTACAAATCGCCGAAAGGCGGCTAAAAATGCGGCTGTGGTACAATCACTTACCACCTCTAAATGTATAGCCTTGGTACAGAAGCATACGAAGACACATATATATCCCTTGTAGGTGCGTGCACTGCGCCCCTTCCATGTACGAATACTCATGTGGCCCGTATAGTCAACACCAACATAAGTGAACGGTTTGCTGATGGTAACTCGTTCAGATGGGAGATTGGCCATTAATTGGTTGTGAGTGCGGCCGGCCTGTCGAAAACATTGTACACATTGGTGTACACATTGTCTAATCAGATGTCGTGCTCTTATTACCCAAAATTGTTGTCGTAAAGTCGCGAGCATGAGAGTAGGACCGCCATGTAGTGTAATAAGATGTGTTTGTTTGATAAGTAACTTTACAAAGTGATTGGCCGAGGGGAGGATGATTGGATGACGCTGATTATACGGTAAGGCGGATCTTGTGAGTCTACCCCCGACTCTAAGAATGCCTTCGGAATCCAGAAAGGGTTGCAAGGAGAGGATAATACTATTGGAGGCAACTGGTTTGCAACTGAGTAGCATCTCGATCTCTTCTGGGAAATGGGTTCGTTGCACTAGGGCTATCCAAAACTGTTTGCATTTAGAGAGCTCGCCTGGAGAGAGGAAGTTGGACGGGATCGGCTGACGCCTACATTTGGCAACAAAACGGAAAATATAAGCACTGACTCTTAACAATCGAGTTAGCGAAGAGAATTTAAGCATCAGGGATGCGAAATCGGTACCGACCGTTAGGTGGTAGGTTTCTGATTGGACTTCCCGCATTTCGGGATCTTTATGTTGAGCTACCTCAGTTCGTTTTTGCATAGGCCAGGTTGATGGGTCTTCTCGGAGCCAAGAAGGTCCTTGAAACCATAACATGTCTGATGTGAATTTGTGGGCGGAGGTTCCTCGGCTTGCTTGGTCTGCGGGGTTCGATTCAGACGGTAAGTAGCGCCAAGGCACCGCCTCAGTGTTTCGTAGTATTTCAGCGACACGGTTGCGTACAAAAGTTTTGAACATGGTTGGGGGCTTTTTTATCCAAGCCAGCACGATGGTTGAATCGCTCCATGCTACCGTCTTCTCCACTAAATTGGGGAAGCTGCATTTGACAGTGCGAAGTAGTTTGGAGAGCAGCACTGCTCCGCACAGCTCTAACCGGGGTAATGTTACCGGTTGCAACGGGGCTACCTTTGTCTTTGCACAAAGAAGGAAGGTGTGGACCATTCCCCAATTGTCAACCCTTGCGTAAACGACTGCTGCCATTGCACGCTCGGAAGCGTCGCAAAATCCGTGAAGTTGAATGGAAGAGGTTGGTGACATTTGCAACCAACGGGGTAGAGAAATCTTCTCAATCAAAGGAAGCGTTTTTGAATAGTTATCCCAGTCAGAGCTTAGATCATGAGATATGGGTTCGTCCCAGGATACACCAGATTGCCACAGCCTTTGTAGCAGAATTTTAGCGACAATAACTAACGGAGCGAGCCATCCCAAAGGGTCATAAAGTTTAGCAATCGCTGATAAGATCTTCCTTTTGGTATATGGTGGTAATGTGGGCTCATAGCTAATACGAAACTTATATGAATCTGAGCTTGGCTGCCAATATATACCTAAGGCCTTGACCATGAACGGGTTCGGTACGGAAACAAGGGAAGGATCTAGTAATCGACACTGCTCCGGAATATGGTGCAGTAGTCTCGGGTCATTCGCCGTCCACTTTCGCAATTCGAATTTTCCCTTTCGCAAGATATTAATTAGTTCTTCTTGTAACCGAATGGCTTCCTCAAGATCGTCTGCCCCTGAATATACATCATCCACATATACATCTGTTAAAAGAATCTTTGCTGCCTTAGGGTAATTCTGCTTCTCATCACGAGCTAACTGATGAATCGTGCGGATTGCAGTGAATGGTGCACTCGATGTACCAAAGGTGACCGTCAACAAGCAGTAGTCTTCGACGGCTAACTCTGGATCCTTACGCCATATTAACCTTTGGTAATTGGCGTCTTCCGGGAATACCTTGATCTGTCGGTACATTTTTTCGATATCCCCGTTGAACACAAATTTTTTGTGACGCCACTCCAACAGAAGGGAGAAGATGTTGACTTGCAAGGTGGGACCGGTAAGCAGACGTTCATTTAACGAAAAACCGTTGGCGGTGCGACTCGATGCATCGAATACAATGCGAAGTTTCGTCGTTACACTCTCTTCCTTGATGACCCCGTGATGAGGTAAATAACAGTGGTCAGTTGACGGAGTATTGAGCTCTTCGGGAGTAAGCCTTCGCATATGTCCCAGAGAGAGGTACTCTTCCATACACGCGGAATATGCTTCGTACAGCTTGGGATTTCTGGACAGTCTATGTTCCAACTGTTCGAGGCGCTTAATTGCCATCGGGCGTGAGGCGCCGAATCTGAGTTCACGAGGCGGCAGAGGCCGGAACGGCAGGCGCACAATGTAACGCCCCTCTGGGTCACGCTGATGTGTGGTGGCGAAGATGTTTTCACATAAAAGCTCGTCAGCGGATAGTTCTCTCTGTTCTGGTACCTCCTCTAATTCCCAGAATTGTTTTAATGTATCATTAACCGCACAACACGCGTGTAAACTGATCACAGTCTCCTCAGGCCTTGGAAGCTTAGGTCGGGGTTGATCGAGCTCACCGAAGATAACATAACCGAAACATGTTTTCTGCGCGACTGGTGTACCCACTGGCCCTTCTATTACCTCGCCTTCAATGGCCTTCGCATACACATCGACTCCGAGGAGGACATCAATGTGTCCAGGGTAGTGGAATGTGGGGTCTGCTAAATGCAGGTTCTTGATATGGGGCCAATGATCAAATTTCACTCGATCCGTAGGCATAAGTTTTGTCACGGAGCGTACGACCATGGCATCTGTCTGAATAATTTTTGAGTGATCGGTGGTGGAGGAAATCTTTAGATTAACGACCGATGTGACCTTGCCCGCTGGTATTTCTTGTATGGAGTAGATCGTGACGTCTATAGGAATTCGTTTCAACCTCAAGAGTTGCAATGCTGCATTCGAGATGAATGTAGAATGACTCCCGGGATCTACTAAGGCCCTTAGCCTTACCCAGCCACCATCCTGGGATTGCACCTTTATCATAGCCGTGCCAAGAAGGGTTTGTTTAGGTTTAAACAAAAAAAATGAATGTACGTCGGACGTAGAACTTGTGGGATCTAGTGGCGCAGCGCGAGGTGAGCTGACACTAGTAGGGGGTGGTGCAGCACGAGATGTGTTGGCACTGTGAAGATTCGGTTCTCGCTCGACGTGCAAGAGAGTGTTGTGTCTCTTCTGACATTTAAAACAAGATTGGGCACTAGGGCACGCGCTAACCATGTGACTTGTGGCCAGACAATTGTAGCATAGTCGCTTTTTGCTGACAGAGTCCGCCCTTTCTTGGGGGGTTAGTTGCTTGAATCGGCGACACTTTCGTAGGGCATGAGGCTCGCCGCACTGTGGGCACTTCAGGGTTGAAGTTATGTGGAACATTCGAGTTTGTCTTTCGGCCTGGGTGCTTAACGCCTTGGGTTTTGAAAACGTTCGTAGAGGTTTTCCCGAAGCAACTGCTTCTAGGGCTCGAAAGCGACTATCGAGAAAAGAGAATAATCTTTCTGTTGTTGGATAACTGGTTGAGTGACCTAATGACTGTTCCCATAGGGTTCGGGTTTCGTGAGGCAATCTATTCGTTAGTACATAAACGATTATGGGGCCCCAATGCTCCACATCGACTTGTAAACCTCGCAGTGAAGCCAGACATTCGTTGCTGGTATCTAACATTTTACGGATTTGATGGGGGTTTTCGCTCTGTATGACAGGTTGCGACAGAAGGGTGCCAATTTCGGCATTGATCAAAGCTCGATCATTTTGATACCTTTGACTTATGAGACTCCAAGCTATATCGTAATTGGCATTGACGGTGGTTAAGTGGCGAATGAGGTTCAATGCATCTCCACTTAGACAGGATTTTAAATAATGTAACTTCTGAACGGGGGGGATGGTTTCGTTGTTATGCACAAGCGAGCAGAAGAGGTCGCGGAAAGACATCCAATCTCGATAATCCCCGTTAAAGGTGGATAATTTTATCCGAGGTAACTTTATCGGGTCATATTGCCTACCTGAGCCTGATGGTGGTGTGAGGGGTCCATCATAGGTCAGTGGCGGGTCGTCCTCATCACTATCTGAAAGATTGTGCTCGGATCGAATACTAGTCGCTGGACGGTTAATGGGTTGTGGTTTCCTTGCCTCCTTGTGTGACATGGGTACTTCCTTTGATTGATGTGAAGTGGAGGGTATGGGTGCTGCAATTTGGGAATTGGGGCTAGACACGGAGCTTAGGTGTTCTAGTAGAATGCCGTGATACTCTGAATATAGTTCTTCTGAAGAACTGTATTCCTCATTTATAAAATAATCCAAAGCCTTTTTCTCCTCATCATTTGCAGATATTACAAGTCGCTGATCATTCGCGATGTACATGCTCCATAGACGCTCTAATTCCTTGACCCTTCCTTGTATGTAGCCCTGGGTTAAACGATCCTTTGGGGACTTCTTATAATTAGACCACAGCTGTTTTAACTGACCAACAATGCTCCACTGGGTCTTTATTAGATCAACTACATTTTGTGCCATTTGATATGGTCTCGGAGAATGGGATATGAGAGTGAAGAGTATTGACCAACAAACACCTTAAAATGAGTATTAACAAAAGGTGGTCTGATAAATTAACAGTTGCAGCCACATGTATTTAATGGAACTGTACCCTGAAGATGGTAATCTCCTTATAATATCGCAATCTTGCGACAGTAATAGTGCATGCGATAATCTATAATAATCCTCTTTAAACACTGCACAGTTATATACAATTTACAAGGTTGCCCTCTAATCTAGACAATAGGAATTCGAAATATCTTCAGATTATAGCTACGGAATTGCACACCTAATTGATTCTGCATTTGATATTCAACCTAAATATTCAATTAATCTCATCAGAATAACAAAGAAAATTAGTTTTATTCGGAGTCTAACTACAAGAAAATTCTACTAGGATGCATTAGGGCTCTGTATTGTGTATTCGACATAAAACTGCAAGAATTCCACATAAAACTGTAATAATTTTCATTTCATAATGCTAATAAATTATATTATCAGCGAAAACATCCACACTAACAACAATAAGTTTTCATTGCATAATAACCTTAAGAATAAACAAAACACTAGCACAATAATACTCAAAACAAACTTCCAAATTTTTATTATTTAGCCAAAATTATCACCCGAAAATTTGACTAAAGTCTCAAAACCATTAATTTCCTTTTAAATAACTTCCTTGAAATTTCTAACGCAAACAATTGATATCGAATATGTATACGTAATAAAGCAACGGTAAGACGTTGAATTTGCGACAGTTACTTCTTTAAAATAGAATGGAATTGTCGAAAATTCAATCACTGATACGGGGTATCACATAATATAATAACCTCTAACGGCTGTCTTAGAGTCTGACTCACACAGCTGATACTGGATATCAGTTAACACAAGCAACGGGATAGAAATATTTTCGACAACTTTTTTTTGTCTTGACACATAACTGTTGCACATTCAGCATGTGTATAAGCTAGAATAGCAATGAGCAAATGTTTGTACATAAAATTTCCTTTTCTTTCAGTTAGACGCGAAATAATTATGGTATTAGCGAATTATGACCGGAGGAACACACCTTTCAAGAATACACATTACTAGGGTATTGTAATAATAATTAACTAAGTCCCATAAACTGTAAAATTCGGTTTCCGTTTGTGACCGTTACACTTTCAGATGAATGCTTTGCCGAATATTTCAAGGTACATTTATGTACATATGTATATCGTACGAAATTTAATGATCACTGCAGCGTCCCACTACCAAATACACTTACTTTCTTTAATATGAACTGAGATAATGCACACTTTCAACACCAATTTTATATGTTTAGAAATATAATTTAAATTCTTTACTAATGAGTGTAATTTTACAAAATTATCACAAACCTGGGATCTCGGGGAATGGGTAAAATCCGGCTCGAAGGACCAATGTTTATTTGAGGTATCCACAATGATTGGGCCAGGTGAGTGATGTCCTTAATTGATGTTCCCTATGAACATTAGTGACGTGATCTTCGGGTTTAAAAGCACAACGCGTAGTTCCTTATTTAATTCTTTATTTATATATATAAATTCGGTAACTTCAACTGCAATAAATTCAACTAACATGACTTCAATTTTTATGAGTACTTATAAATTCAAACGGGTATAGCAAAGAGTAACAAAAAAAACTTGGATGAATTCAAAATGTTCGAGTGATCAATGTTGTCGGCTGCGTCTCTTATCTCGAACTGAGAACTTTGGCTGATAAAGGGTCCTATCGATGCTGGAACGGTGTTCTCATGGTGGTGGTGGTGGTGATCGTCGATCACAGTGATTTTATTTCCTTTTCCCGTTCTTCCAAAATAATTTTTATATGATGTTAATTGTGGGCTTTTCCCGTTCTCATGATTTTTGTATGAATGTTATTTTTGTTGTTTTTGTTTGATGTTCGATGATTTTTGTATGATGTTAATTGTTGGTGGTGTCAAACTCCAACAGGAGGCTTTTGGGTACCTCCAGGACCCCGTTAGAGGCAAATAATGATTTTTTTCTTATTTTTTACGGACTGTTATGAAAATTTGGAGGAGTCGGGGAGCCTCCTACAACCATTTTTGGGGCTTTTTTAGGGAGTACTACAAAACACCTGTAAATTGATGTACTGAGCCTCCAGGTGGGTTGCAATGAGTTTTTTTTGGATTAATTACGAATTATTACAGGTAAATAAGTTAATTGCGTAATTAGGACATGGGTGTAGTGCATAGGGGGAGGTTTTAGGGGCAATCTCTATGACCCCCTTAGAGGCAAATAATGATTTTTTGTGTTTAGCTTTTGGGGAGCCTCCTGGCCCCCCTAGGGCGGATTTTTGTTATTTTTTAATTATAGTAAGGACTGTTACGAAAATTTTAAGGGGTTATAGTGCCCCCTGGAGATTTAAATTAGCGGAGAAATTAATTGAAAAGTGGAGCTTCGCGAAAACACGACTAGTAAGTTGTCATGAGAACTGAGAACAGTCAACACTCCTTTTCTGACCACAGAGTCATTCTTTTTAATGTCCATATGTGCTCAACTATGAAGAAGGCCCCTGGTTATAGTAATGTCGGAAACACAAACTGGGCCGTATACAGACAAGTAGTGGAAAGATGAAAGATCACTCTCCGAGGATGTCCCAGCCCCCCCCCCCCGCTCTTGGAGCGCTGAAGATCTCGAATATCAAGTGAGAAATCTCATCAAGCTCCTGAATAATGCATTAAAAGCAGCCTGTCCCACTAGGAAATACATATAAGGTAAAACCAAACCTCCTTGGTGGCACAGCAAACTTCTAAGTCTATGTCCAACAACTATTATGCTACGACCTTTGCTTTTGAAGTTATTAGCATTTTTAATGTTGAAATTGGCTCTATGTATGTCGTCCTTTTTTAGTACTTTTTCACATGAGTTTTGTCGAAAAGTATCAAATAAGCACCAAATAAGGCCAATTTTCACATTAAAATTGCTTATAACTTCAAAAGTAATATGGATAATTGTGTGTGCATAGTCTGAGATAAGATAAGGGTATAATGAAACCAAAAGACAAAACGGCAAAACATGATTTTAAAATATCAAACATATCAAACATTTTTTTAAAATATGTTACCTACAACTTTTTTTATAATTCGAGGTTGAGCACCATTAATCGGAAAAATTTGATAGAACGTGCACAACAGACAATTAGCCAACCATATTCAATATACGTCTTGTGCGCGTAAATTTTGACGTTCTCAGGTAGTTGGGGCCCTGTGCAGAACTCACCCCTGAGCGACCTCAACATTTTTTTCCCAAAAAAGTTCTTAATAATTTCATCAATTTTGCAAAATTGCCGCCCATTGTGCAGCCCAAATATTCACAAATTGGCGCCCCGAGGATATCGAGTAAATACATTTCGGCATGAGATTCGCCATCTTCTTTATTCAAAGCGCTGATTGTGATACTTTAGCCTGGTGCTGGTTAGATGATATGGTCATCTCGTCATCAGGGATGAGGACATGAGGACAGAAAAAAATTAATGAATAACATACATTTGCATTATTAGGGAAATGTTCTATCTTGAGAGGGAATACAGCAATGCCAGCGACAGGCTTCAGGTTCAAAATTGAGTTTTTTTTCCTCAATAAATTTACTCAAGTGGAAGCAAACTAATCTTTGTCACGGGGCGTTTATATTCGCCGTCTTTCGTTTTTACAGTGACAACTCGAATGAGTTGGCCCTTTCCCGGATGGACTTGAGTGATTCTGCCTATGTAGTGGCCTTTGGTTAGATGGTAGATTTTCACCTTTAAGTAGAACTAAATTGCCTACCTTGAGATTCTCAGATGTTCTGAGCCACTTCGGTCGTTGCTGAAGTCTGGACAGATAATCATTGCTCCATGCACGCCAAAGATCTTGCTTCAATTTTGGATTAGGCTCCACCAATTCAATGAGCTCTGCTCTGGTGGTGCCAAAAGGGCATCCCCTATCAAAAATGCCCTGGAGTTAAAACACGGGCATCGTCAGCATCGTCGGTGAATGGACAGAGGGGCCGCGAATTAAGGCAGGCTTCCACTTGAGTGAGGAGAGTGGACATCTCTTCATAATTTAGAGATACGTTGCCTGCAGTACGCTTGAGATGGATCTTGATGGATTTCACCCCGGCCTCCCACAACCCTCCGAAATGGGGTGATGCTGGTGGTATAAAATGCCATCGGATAGCTTGGGTGCTGAAGACTTGAGCGGGGCGTGGCGATTGGCCTGATAGAAGGCAATTTGTATCTCCTTATCGAGTTGGTTTTGAGCATATGTTTCGGAGTATATGTTTTTACAATGGCCCCGACGAGCAACAAATCGTCTTAAAGCGGCTATGAAGGCATTCGTGGTGAGATCGCTCACGATTTCTGTGTGAATTGCCTTCGTACAAGGGCAAACGAAAATTGCTTTTAAAGGTTCGACACACTCTTAGGTGTGAAGATCGAAGGTGAAACGGGCCTGCGTAATCGATCCCAACGTTCGAAAAAGGATGGTAAAGCGCCTATTAATTGGGTTTGTGACTGAGACGCATTTTTGAAGCAAAAGATACATTGATGAATGAACCTTTTCACTATCTTGCCTATCTTGCGAGCATCTAAGATCCAAACTCTTTTTCGTAATATGTAGAGATAAGGTTAATGTTGGACCACCGTGGATACAAAGACTATGAGCCTCCTTAATTAGTAACTGAGTGAGATGATGATTTTTGAAGGCAGGATTACGGGGTGTTTCTCATTATAAGGCAGTGCAGCATTCGATAATCGACCTCCGACTCGCAATAATCCGCTTCTATCTACGAATGCGTTGAGATGTAGAAGGTTACTAGTTTTGGGAAGTGAGTTTCCCTTGGACAAGCTTGCCACCAAAATATCCGAGCTTCTTCTAATTAGGAAGTTGTAATAAGAGGTGGCCAATCACCATGACATCGTTTGGCAAAGATTTTGCAAATGACTGTAACTCGCAAGAGGCGTGAAATTGAGGAAAATCTCTGGAGAAGGATTGACTTGTGGTTTGAGCTAGAAAAGATCTAACTGGTTTTAATTCGAAAGCAATTGGATCAGGGTCGGTAATTTCGAATTTGTTCGGCCACAGGCACTCTGGTTGTCAAAGCCAAGCCAGACCATTCCGCCAAAGTTTATCTTTCAACTGACGATATTCCTCTAGACGCATGATCAGCCAGGTTATCTGGGGATGACACATGCCTCCATGGGATTGGACCTGCATTTTCGATGATTTCGGAAATTCGGTTTCTAACAAAAGGTTTAAAATTGTTTGGATGACGTCGAAGCCATGACAACATGAGCGTAAACGTCGTGAGTTTTTACAGAGCGTAGGATTCGTTTTAAAAGTCGAGAAAGTAGAAGAGCACTGCATAGATGAGATGTGTGCTTATGTGATTAGTGGTATCGAAGATATAAAACCGCACCATAGGCTCTTTGTGAAGCGTCGGAAAACCCATGAATCTGTACTGTGCTGTGGGGCTCAGTATTAAGATAACGCGGAATGGAGATATTTTTTATATTATCTAGTAATTTTACGAATTCCAACCACTTGGTGGAAATCTCATCCAGAACAGGATCATCCCAATCCAGTTCTGCCTGCCATAAACTTTGCAGTAATATCTTTGAGGACATAATCACAAAAGATAAAAGTCCTATATTCTTGCGATCGCGGAATTTTTCGTTTGGAGAATGGTGGTTGACTGGAAATTGGTTGAACCAGGTACGAGAATAGATCCCTTTCAGGTACCCAATGCAATCCTAAGGTTTAAATAACATTTTCTTTATTGAGAAGGATGGAAGGGGATGAATTTCTCTGAGTCTCTACGATATCCCTAAGTATTTCGGTGTTGTTTGAAGCCCATTTTCTCATTTCGAATTACCCGCGCTTTAACAAGGAGTCGATTTGAGTTCGAGCTTCAATTGCTTCCGCTAGGGTACTCCCTCCAGAGAAAAGGTCGTCTACATAAAAGTCTTTAGTGAGTATATTTACCCCTAAGGAAAATCATGCGGAATTTTTCGTTTGGAGAATGGTGGTTGACTGGAAATTGGTTGAACCACGTACGAGAATAGATCCCTTTCAGGTACCCAATGCAATCCTAAGGTTTAAATAACATTTTCTTTATTGAGAAGGATGGAAGGGGATGAATTTCTCTGAGTCTCTACGATATCCCTAAGTATTTCGGTGTTGTTTGAAGCCCATTTTCTCATTTCGAATTACCCGCGCTTTAACAAGGAGTCGATTTGAGTTCGAGCTTCAATTGCTTCCGCTAGGGTACTCCCTCCAGAGAAAAGGTCGTCTACATAAAAGTCTTTAGTGAGTATATTTGCCCCTAAGGAAAATCATGCGGAATTTTTCGTTTGGAGAATGGTGGTTGACTGGAAATTGGTTGAACCACGTACGAGAATATATCCCTTTCAGGTACCCAATGCAATCCTAAGGTTTAAATAACATTTTCTTTATTGAGAAGGATGGAAGGGGATGAATTTCTCTGAGTCTCTACGATATCCCTAAGTATTTCGGTGTTGTTTGAAGCCCATTTTCTCATTTCGAATTACCCGCGCTTTAACAAGGAGTCGATTTGAGTTCGAGCTTCAATTGCTTCCGCTAGGGTACTCCCTCCAGAGAAAAGGTCGTCTACATAAAAGTCTTTAGTGAGTATATTTGCCCCTAAGGAAAATCATGACCTTCATCCTGTGCCAGCAGCATATTGCCAAGAAGGGCGCGCTAGAAACTCCAAAGGTGACGGTCAATAAGCGATATTCTTCTAGAGGGTGGCTTGGGTGACGACGCCAGAGAATTCTTTGGTAGTTGCTAACGGAGTAATCAACGAGCACCTGTCTGTACATCCGCGCAATATCAGCGGTGAATACAAATTTTGTTGTCTCTACTCAAATAGTTGAAGGACGATGTCGCATTGTAAGGATGGCCCGGATAGTAGATGGTCATTCAAGGAATGTCCGTTTGACGATTTGGAACTCGCGTTAAACACTACTCGTGTTTTAGTCGTCAGGCTATCCAATTTTTGAACCGCATGGTAAGGGTGATAGAATATGTTATCTACCGGACTACCGGGTTGGGAACCTGTGATCTTTTCCATATGGCCTTCTTCTAAATATTCTTCGAGGCATTTCTGATAGAAATTACATAATTGAGGATCCCTGCTCAGGCGATTTTCTAAAGCGCGGAATCGTTTAAGTGCATTTTGCTTAGAGTCTCCAAGTTTTTCTTCCCCATTTGGTAAAGATACGAAAGGTAGTTGGAAGACATATCGTCCTTCTAGTGTACGTGAATGAGTCTCGGAGAAATTATGGTTTTTATTTGTAGGCTTGGTTCGCTTTTAGTGTTGGGTTGAATTCTAAAAGTCGTTATGGACTGGGATGTAGCGGTGAGAATATTTTCCAAACCGAACACCTCGACTGTGTCGTGATAGGGTTTTAAACGCAGCCTTTGAACCACTCTACTGGTAGTGAAGGTCGCTTCTGAGCCGGGATCAACGAGAGCACATAATGTGTGGGGTTCCCCGTTGCTGGAAAATGCTCTTATCAGGACAGTGGCCACTAATACCTTTGGATTTTCACAAAAAAAATAAGAGCTTACGTGAGAGGTTAATGGAGCATCAGAGACGGCTTACGGAGAATTTCTGAAAGGCCCTGGACTTGCGTTGCCATTCCTTGGAGTGTCGTGATCGAGCTTACGAGACGTGTGGAAAGTGAATGGTGCCTCTTATTACATTCTCTACAAACAGCAGTGCTAGTACAATTATTAGTAGTATGACTTTGAGCCAAGCAATTTCGACATATTTGTTTGGATGAAACAAATCCGATTCTTTCGTCAACGGTCATTTTTCCAAATTTGAAACATTTCCTTAGTGCATGGTTGCTTCCATTACACAAGGGAGAGGTAACATGAACGGTATGAAACGCAAGGGGTTTTAAAATTAGGTCCTTGGATTCCATTCGTGGAGGCTTTGGGGTGGAGTTGCCTTAAGGGTTCGAAACCTAGATTCTAGAAAATAAATAGTGAATCAGCTTTGACAGAGTAACGCGCTGGATAAGAAGTTAGAAAAATATCAAGGAGATAGGTTCCTTGTACCCCGACACCTGGTACTGACTTAAGTCAGGATCGGGTGATATTTGGGTTTCACTAAGTGCGAAGATTGGCGGTTTGAATTATTTAAGTGGCACTAAACTAAAGAGAATTCGAATGAAGTCCACGAATGTCATAAAATTCAATAACAATGACTTGTAACGGGACTTCGGTTGCGCGGGCTCTCGCCAAGTTCTCCCGGCATTACATTTGCCGCAAAGATCAGAGTTAGTAAAATTTGTCCTCGTTAAAGTGTTATGCCTTTTGAGACGGGTCAAATTTCATCGTCCGACAGATTTTAGCCGCGGCACCTACAGGACCGCGATACGAGAGAAAGTAGGGAGCAAGGGTACTTACTTGTGCCGTTCGTCGGTCCGGTCGGTCGATTGTGTCTATTGTATTGAAGGGTGAGGCCTTCGCGTTAGGCTGCGCTCTTTTTTTTCTTCACTGTTTTTTTTATTGTGTTTTTTGTGCAGGTTTTTAGTTATAATTTTTTTTTTCACACTTCTTTCACAGATTTGTTTTACTTTTTTCTTTTTTTAGGCGCGATTTTCAGGGACTGGAACAGCACACGTCCGTTCACTTTGCTGTCCTAGCCCAAACTCCAAAGAGTGAAAAGAAGAAAAAACGACACCCCCTAGGGGGAAATAACATCGAACGGACACCACCTAGAGGGGGAAATAACATCGAACTACCTGGGATCCAAACAGCGAAGATAATGATGAAAAGATAGACGCGCGAAAAATAAAAAACGCCGCAAATAAGGCATAGTTCTCACTATTGCTAGTAAGTAAATCCAAAGACATACACAGAAAATTTTTTTGATAAAGGTTTACATATTATCCTGTATTTTTGTAGCCCTATTAGATATTTTCATGAATAAGAAGCAATCTACGCAGAATCATTATTTAGATTTTTTTCACTGCAAACATGAAAAAGATGCCGTATTATGTAGTTTATTGAAAGTAAAGAGTAAAAATATTTAAAAAAAAACATCCATAAAAATTTGTCACGCCAAAGAAGTATAACTTCTAATGCGCGTGCATAGGTACACACACCCAGTTTTTTTTTTACTATAATTTCAACTTCAACCACCTTTTTCTCCAAAAAATACAGTGCTGCGTAAAAAATTAAGACCACTTACATTTTATCATGATACTTTTACTTTCAATTCCTACAGCTTTCGAATGATATGTTGGGCTACATAAATGAAACACTCAAATTGTACCTAAATCTAGTGTCTATTTTCTGTAATAATTTCATTAAAATAAAACAAGACGGTATTGCAATATAAATTATAAATGCACTGCAATTATCTGCAAAATGCACTGCAAAATGAATGCTGGACCGTTCAGAACCGGACAACTTCAGGACACAAAAAAATTGTGAAAAGACGTGTTGGAAGTTCTTTCCTCAAGTTATTTAAGGAGTTGCTCTGATTTTTGGTTTAAAAAAAACGAATTTTTTTTGCCTTTTTATATTTACTAATATGTGTAGAATACGTTCCTAAAATATTAGGACGAAATTTTTTTTCATTAAAAAGTTATATGCAGTATTGTAAGTGCAAAAAAACTGATTTTCTGCCGGACGTTCAGCGCGTGGTAGTGCTACTGTTATAGTTTATATACATAGTACCTGATGTTATTGTTATTTACACGAATGTAAAACATACATACGCATTCGTGCAAATAACAACATCAGCCACTATATGTATATAGTAATGCAAACATACGTTTGAATTTACTTACATTATTTCGGTTAGTTCTTCTTCTTCTTCTTCTTCTTTGATCCGTTAGCTGGCGGTCCGAGCGGGACGTCCCCGCAACGGATACGCTGCTGTCGGTGCCGCTGGGTCCCGAACTCTATACACGATCGGTTAGTTCGGCTACAGTGAGACGTAAAACAACTTTAAACGCGTTTTTCTCAAAATGTCATTTTTCAAAACGGTTCCAGCGATTCAAAAGAAACTATTTAATATATTGACTTACCACTTATGTCAATTTGTCGAAAATGATGTTGTCGAGTTCGCTTGTGTAAATTTTTTTTTCAAAATCTTACTATTAGTATTTTATCCTCCCATTTTGGGCCAGAAAAGTTGCATTTTTACGTTTTTTCACTAAAAAGTCATTAAATTTTTTTTTGATGCAATTTTTACTAATATTAACTTAAGCGAACTAAAGGACAAAATTTTTAACAAAACCGTTTTTCACTTTTCTGATCCTGACCAATGGGGACGGAGCTATCGATGGAACCGTTTTCCATGTTATTTTTGAGGTGTCAACTTCAGCGCGTGCTACATATTTATTTATGACGGCAAACAATTTTTTTTTGTGATCTCTAAAAGTTATCTAATACTATGAAAAAACTTTTGTATATAAAAATAATAAGGGTTTTCTGTAAAAAAAAAAAATCCAAAAATAGTCAATTTTTTGACGTTACAACGTCTATTAAAACGATGAACGCCGGCTGCATGCACGAAAAATGATGACTCATTGTCCCGTTATGTCCCGTAGTAATTTTAAAAATTTGATTGTAGTAACCTTAAAAATTTGATTAAAATTGTCAATATTTAATTAGATTAAATTTGTCAAATTGTCAACAATAAGCAAAGCAAGCCAAACACTCTGCCTCCTAACTGGGTGCCGGTGTATAAGAAAATAGTGAACATTACACTGACGAAAACTGTGAAATGCAAACGAAAACAGTTTCCTTGCGTTCCTGCTTGTGCTATTACCATTCACAAGTCGCAACGTTTACTGTTATTGTTTATAAATACTCCTCGGAGCAACCACAACAGTTGGTGTACGTGGCGCTGAGTCGGGTAACGAATATAGACGGCTTGCACATCATCACGGAAAAAGATGCGCCTTTATCTTCAAACACGTACGGGATGGGAACGACTAACACACTACGCGAGATGTCCGTAACGAATACATTCGACTCAGTGGACACGCCCTTCAAACAATCACTTCGAAAGCAGTGAAATTTTGTGATGACGGTAACAACGCTGGGCAAACTGTAGTGACAAACCTTAATGTTCAGAGTTTGTCTGCGCACTTCGCCGATATTGAAACGGATCCCGTGATACCAAGACCGGATTAGGAGAGATTGAAACGTGGATGCGTGACAATTTTGATCCAGTTCCAATCAATAATTATGAATATATAACCAGGCAGAATAATCGATCGGATTCTGATACAAACGCAGCTGGTGGAGTGGCAATTTATCGAAAATTAACATCAACATCCACGGCCAAAGTTCTCCACGTTGAATTGTCGGACACAACTCGTCTCATCAGAAACACAGGCGAGATCTGCTTGGCTGAAATTACATGCTTCACTGCTGATACAACGTTTAAAATTGTACTTGGCGCAGTATATATTCATCCTGGAGCAAGTGTCTCAAACATTAGTGTATTGCTGCACCAAGCACTCTTTCCGTACGTGCATAACAGGCAGTATGTGCATCCGATCCTGCAAGTTGATACCAATGTACCAATTCTTCTTTGTGGCGACTTCAACACAAACGTGAAAAATGATGATACATTCCTCAAATTCATGGAGGATATGTACAATCTCGAATGCAATCTCGATGTTACTAAATCAACAACGCTGAGAGGAACAACCCTCTATTTGACTTTTTCAAGGCACATTACACTTGAAACACTCCCATTCATTTCATACTTTTCCTATCATCGACCTATCCTTAACAGAATAACACAGATTACAAGAAGTTAAATATCAGACATGTATAAAAGCTGTAAAAGAATTTGTTACTACACATTGTTACTTGTAAATAATCTGTTCATTAAAGTAATAAACATTATTTGAATTCATTAGTGCAAATAAAAGCTAATTTATCAATCAAAATGAATATTTCATTTCACTCCTTTTTGTATCCATACAAAATAATGATAATTTAATATAAATGATTCAATTTTATTCATAAAAGTATGCAATCATTTCATCAATGTTTTCTCTTGACGTTGTCACGTTAAACTATCGTCCGTAAACCCTATTTACAGACAACAAATTTTTTTTGCCTCAAAAATCAGAGCAACCCCTTAAAGAAAATCGAACCCGGCCTCCTCACATGCAGACCTGCTCGAGCAAGAGTTTTGTGGCGTAGAGCGTAACGCCCACAGGAATTGGAATCCGCAAGACTACAACGAATTTTTTTCACATATGAAAATGAAGCCAAGCCAAAGCCAAGTGAATGTGGTCTTAATTTTTTACGCAGCACTGTACGTAGTTAATCAATATATTTTTTACAAAATTGGAAAGCTTTTCCTATGAATAATATGCGACATTGGATCGAGTAAGTCGAATAAATTGGCATTCGCCACTGTTTTAAAGAGTTTGCGATGAAATAAAATGACTATAACTCACTGATCTGTTTGGTGTTTCAAAATACTAAAAACCTATCAGTGCTTGTGAATGGCAAATTGCGAAAAAAAAACAAGTAAGCTGGAGTCTTGGAGGGTTCCAAGAAATTTTCCGGTAACTTTTGAGGATATTAAAAAAGTGCAGAAAGAAGGACCTTAACGATCTACTTTTTGAGTTACAGTATAATATATTGGAAATTTTCTTTCTTTTTTCATAATTCTAAACAAATAAGCTCAAAGATATCCTAATTGTGTAAATCAACCGTTTTTTCATTACCTTCTTATTCTAAATCATTAAACCATATTTTTCTCCGAAACCAAAAATTAAAACGTCCCATCTCGAAAACGGGCGGAGATGGCAGTGTTTTTTGCCTAATATTTAACATTAACCACTTGGCAAACCAGGAGGGGACACCCTTTATATTGACTAATTTCCAATACAATGTAATTCCGATAATTTCGAGTTATCCGGCATGAGCGGAACTAACCTTTCGCCTTTTCCCAAAATTGCCACGACGTTCATTTATTTTATCGGGCGCGCATAAGATGGGGCAACCAGGGCAATTTGCCCCGGGCACCATCGCCAAGGAGGCTCGAACGGTTGGAAGACTATTTTCTGAAATGTAGTTTTACATGAGCTCTAATCGATTCAAAGCTTTTCGTCAAAATGCTATCAAACGGCACACTGACATAGTAATGACTATATAGTTGTATTTATATAAATTTCTGATCGCATTTGTCATTAACAGTGTGCCAATAAATTGTTCCCATTTTTTTGAAGTGATAACTTCTTTAGGCACGACTGGAAATTTTTGGCCCGGGGTAAAAAATACAAACTCGCGTCACGCGCACTTTTGCTGCCCACCCTTTCTGGGCACTTGTAGCCATGTAGATGGCTAGAGAATGGCCAAAAGCGGTTAATCCAAGCAAAATATTTAAATATTGCAGCCATGTAGCTGGCTGGAGCATGTGAGCTTTTGGTCGAGCTCCAGCAACGGACAGCAGCGTATATAGTCCAGTAAATAGGTACTTTTTCTTTGCAAAAAATACCGCACGCGATTTTTTTTACCAAATGTTTTTACATATTTTTATGAGTTTAAATTCAAAATGGCGTCATCCCCACCCTTATGCTTCACTTACAATGAATGGAAACGCGTTTAATTCTATATCTCAGAAACTATGCGTTTTACGACAAAAATGTATACAGTGCAACCTCGATATAACAAATCGGAGGGGAACAAGAAAATATTCGTAATATCAAGTAATTCGTTGAACTGAGGTTTGTTATGTTGAGGTTAGATTGGTCTAAAATTCGTTATAAAGAGGTAAAAGAATAGTTTTATTCACCTCAATATTACGTACTTATCTTGTTATAGCGAACAACTTCTACTAATAAATGATAACACATTTTTATCAAATTACTACATATGTATATGTATTTGCTATGTATTTAAAAACAATTAGGTAGATAATAAATTTTTTTTCTTACATTAATATGTAATCAAAAACAATTAACAATGTGGTTATTAGTAGCTTAATCTCAATTTTGTTCATTGATTAGAAAAAAAGTCATTGATAGTTGTCTGTTTACCACCGGTATGAGTTATGACATCCAAAGCGCAATCTAATTTCGTGATGGATTTCACTACATCGTCACTCAAACCTCCCTTTTTGAGAAACACAGATTTTATTGTATTCAAAGCATTATAAGCATCTTTTATTGTGAAGTTATGCTCATCAATTTCACCCTCTTCTTCCTCGTCTTCATCCGCTTCTGCATTAGTAACTGGCAACACAGATGTGACGATGTCAGTATCAGTTAGTTCTCCACAGATGGCCAAATCATTATCAAAGGTAACGAAGTCTTCGAAGTCAGTCTCTTGAAGGTGTAATTCTTCTTGAACTCTTTGCCAGGTCCTAGCAAGTTCTGCGACTGGTAAATCGTCCTCCTCATCTTCGCATGTTACTTTAAACCCACTTTTCTTGAAGCAGTTTGCAATGGTCTTTTCAGTGACTAAATTCCAAGCTTTGGCGATCATCCACATGGCTTGTAAAACGTCAATTGTAGTTGGTGTTTGACGTTCAACATCAGCAAGAAATCGTCTGACAACTTCCTTCCTATAATGCATTTTGAAGCTTTGGATGATGCCCTGATCCAGTGGTTGTAGTTTTGAAGTGGTATTTGGAGGTAAGTACTTTATTTTTATATTTTTCAGCTTAGGAATTTCTCCGTGTGCAGTACAATTATCGATGAACATTAGAATTTTCTTGTTTTTTTTCTTCATCTCTTTATCCAGACTTTTAAGCCAATTGCAAAAAGCATCACTGGTCATCCAAGCCTTATGGTTGGACGTGTAATCTGTTGGCAGATTATTGACATTCTTAAAACATCGCGGTTTTTGATATTTTCCGATGATGAGTGGCTTTAGTTTGTAAGTCCCAGTACAATTTGTTCCCAGCAGTACTGTTAAGCGAACTTTACTGTTTTTCCCACCATTACATTTATCGCTTTTGAATGATAAGGTTTTGTCAGGTAAACATTTATAGAATAGTCCAGTTTCATCGGCGTTAAAGATGTCTTCGGGATCGTATCCGGTGGTCAGCTCTGCCAGTTTGTCTTTCCAATCATCACATACTTGTTCATTAACACTACCACTTTCACCGCATATTTTTCGAAAAACAACCTCGTTCCGTTTTTTGAAATTTTGAAGCCACCCGTTGCTAGCACGGAACCCATCATGTCCCAATTCTACTGCAAACCGCTGAGCCTTTTCCTGAAGAATAGGGCCTCCGATTGGGATTTTTTTGTCTCGGCACTGTTTTAACCACTTTAACACACATTCCTCTACGTCTTTGAACTCGCATGATTTTAATCTTTTACTGTTTACATTCAAACCACTTTCTTCTGAAAACTTATCTTTAAATTTTAAAATTGTAGCCAATGTACTTGCGGGAATCCCGAACTTATTAGCTATGTCTAATTTTTTCGTCATGGGATTTTGGTCAACATAATTAATGATGTTTCGTTTTTCTGCGACCGATAAGGAACACCTTTTACGTTTCTGAGCCATTTTAACTTAAATCTTTAAGAATAGTGACGAGCAGAGGTGTTTACATTACTTTCCATGAAAACAACAATGATTAGTTTACAAACAAAAGCGTGTCGAAACATGTCGAGCCATGAATCACATTATAAGATTAAGAGTTATATGTATTAGTGCTTTGTGCTATATGACTGATACCACCGCCATATGTATTAGTGTAGTTATTATTGGTGGAAACTTTATACATATAAAGGTTTTGGGTTGGCAAAATTCGTTAATTAGAGGTATGAATACTTTTTCTTGATAGTTGAAAATTCGTTATAAAGAGGTTGTACGCAAAGAATGTTCGCAATGTAAAGGTATATTTTATATTGACTCTTATGGACAATTCAAGGGGATTACGAAGAATTTGTTAAATCGAGGAAGTCGTTATATTGAGGTACGTTATATTAAGGTTGCACTGTATAATCTTTTTTGTAGATAAATAAGTGATTTAACTTTTTTGTTCAGAATTTTTTTTTGTAAAGTCAATATGTTCGGAGTTATAGTGCTTCAAACTTTATACATCACTTTCTTTGCACTATAATTCGTTAACGGTTAGCCCGCCATAAAAAAAGTCCTTCCTAAGACTTATAGAACACACGATTATCTATGACTTTTGCTTTTATCGTTTTTAAATAGGGCTAATATTTCACGAGTTATAGCGCTTTAAATGTCGGAAAATGTAAATTCAATAAAAAAATAATTTCCTAATATCTTTTTCTTTGCCCGTTACATTTAAACTGATTATATCGTGTGTTGAGCTCATCATTGCCTACAATTGCTGCCTTTACTTTTTTCTATAAAGTTGATATTTATGGATTTATTACACCTCAAAAGTTTATTAAAAATGGTTTTTTGCAAATATCTAGTCAACTATTTATTTACGATGACAAGTTATACCAACAAGTTTGTTTGTTATAAAATTCCGTTGAAATTTTACTTTAAACATTTTTTTCTAGCATTTATACTTTAGCCGCAATTCAGCGCCGATTGTTTCATTAATGTTCATAATTAAGAAACTTCGTTGGCGTGCAAACCCTTTTCCACACCACCTTGGAGGTCGAGTTTTTGGCGCGTTTTTTTATTGTGGTTTCCCCAGTAGGTCTAATCTACAAGAAATCGAAACAATGATGCTATAACATGTTATTTAGCCTCATATGTTTCGGATCAATCGGACAATCGGATAGACTAATGAAGCTGCCATTTAATGACTTGACGTTGTCTTCGTCGAATGATATATCTGGGAGACTTGAAAACTCGCAAATGTTCTCATTTATTTCATTGTTTTCAAGGAGGTTTGTTGACCTTGGTCACATTTTCGCAATTTTCTCCACTGCAGTTAGAGCAAATTATGGTACATTTGAGACCGGCCTTGCGGCATCCCCAGGAACCGCCACATTTAATAATAAATTATTATTATTAATTTTAATAAATTTGCTGGTGCCGGAGCAATTGTCATTGGGACTGGTTGTAAGCCAAATCTTGTTCGCTAACAGTCCCATTCCTCCGGGTCTTGATAACTACCAAGCCAAGTTTGCACTTGATGATATACTCGAAATGAGTGAAGTCGAGCAGCATCTTTAGTTGGAGGCAGAGCTGATAAGTTCACTTTGGTTTTTGTAGACGATTTTCCAAAATATTTGAACCTTAGTGAATGCTTAAGGGCCTAATACACTCAATCGAGCAATTATAGGGTATCGCGCGCCCGCGAATATTAAGAAAACTATCCAACCAAATGAAATAATTTAAATTAGGTATTTTTAAGAAAACATAAATCTAGCTATTCATGGTGGAAAATTTTAATATTTTTTATTAGTATATTAGTTATAATGGTTCAAAGTTCCGTACCTGCGCCCGGAAAATACTCCTATTTAGGTGGAAAAATTTTAAAATTTTTTTAATGTACGATAAAGTTAAATCGATTATCTAGCTATTCATGGTGGAAAATTTTTGAATTTTAGCCTTCTTTCATGAGTAAATTATGTTTTAAAAATTGTCCACAAAATTTAAGAACGAAAATTCCCTAAAATTCTTCAGTTTTAATACATCAAATTTCCGCTCCAAGCAAATCTCTGCGCTAGTTGTATTCTGTATAAAGCATTTGCGTAATCTTACACGAGATGCGTTTGTATAAGTGAGAGCTTCTGCTTCGGTTTTTGCAGGGAAAATTTCAAACCTTTTTTGTTGCAGGCATGGATGGTGATCGTATTTTCGGGAAAAAATAAAATCTGAGGAAAAATCGGTTTGTTTGGCAAGAATTTTAATGACTTGCTTGATGGTGATTTCCTTGATTTGAGAATTTAGGGATTCTTGCCCGGTGGTCAGGTAGTGATCAATCGGTGTTTATTATCTTGGCTTTATGAAAAACCCAAGAAAATATTTTAATGGCAAATACTACCTTCATGTAATAATTAAGTTTTATGACATCCTTGTTTTTCGTTATTGTCTTTTTAGCCGTAACAACTTCCCGGAACTAGATTCGCAAAAAAAGTGTATCCCTTGCACAGGTATTTTACAACATGAGTGTAGATAAATTTTGCGTAAATTCATTTTTTATGGTTTTTATTATTTTTGTATGTAAATACCAAAAAATAAATAAAAATCTTCCATCAAATTTTAAACTTTTTAATAAAACTTTCAAATTGTTGTAAATATTTTACCATAAATTTTAATTTTTGTACATATTTTATGTCTTCCCAAATAAAAATTTTACAAATATATTTTATTAGAATTCATTTATTTCGATTTTTTATTGTTTATTAGCCGCACTTGCTAAATTTCAAATCAGCAAAAGCAGCGATATCAAAATTTCACATGAATGAAAAATTTAAATATCAAACAAAAAAGATCTATTCTCATATCCCATGACAGGAACAAGTTCGTAGAGTGCATTACTGCGACCTTAATTCAATTTCCATTCATAATTATCTAACACTGGCTTCAATTTCTAGCCGGCGACACCGCAGAAGAGATTTCTTGAAAGTCGCCAGAAAATTTACCTCGGGCACGCACTCTAAAGTAAAGCCCAACAAGACATATGAATGCAGCCGAACCCCTTTATTGTGCAAAGATTTCCCCTTAGTTTAATTTTGTGACTGTATTTTTTTTTAAGCTTCCCTTAATATTTTGTTGTTGGAACTGAATTTCATGTTGGACTTCGTCGCTGAGTGTATTAGGGCCTTAAACAAACGAATTACCGGACGATTTTCCCTGTCGATTAACGCGGGCAACTCAGAAACTCTAAATTGACATTCCTCACTGTTGGTTATAAAGCTACTAATAACTTGCATCACCTCGGACATTTCTTTATTAAAACGACCCCTTTTTCCCCCTGTAGATGTTGTGGTTTTCAAATCTCGCATACAGGAATGATGATACCTAGCACCTGTAGCTTTGGCATCAGAAACATTTGCAATACGTTGCACAATGTCCAAACTTCTTTTATCATTCCGATTCTGCAAACGTACGCCAAAAAAATTTCTTAATTATATGTATGTATGAACATTAGCTAAAGTATAAATGCTAGAAAAAAATGTTTAAAGTAAAATTTCAACGGAATTTTATAACAAACAAATTTGTTGGTATAACTTGTCATCGTAAATAAATAGTTGACTAGATATTTGCAAAAAAACCATTTTTAATAAACTTTTGAGGTGTAATAAATTCATAAATATCAACTTTATAGAAAAAAGTAAAGGCAACAAATGTGGGCAATGATGAGCTCAACACACGATATAATCAGTTTTGAAATGAAACGGGGAAAGAAAAAGGTATTAGGATTTTTTTTTTTTTTTGAATTTACATTTTCCGACATTTAAAGCGCTATAACTCGTGAAATATTAGTCTTATCTAAAAACAATACAAGCAAAAGTCATAGATAATCGTGTGTTCTATAAGTCTTAGGAAGGACTTTTTTATGGCGGGCTAACCGTTAACGAAATATAGTGCAAAGAAAGTGATGAATAAAGTTTGAAGCACTATAACTCCGAACATATTGACTTTACAAAAAAAAATTCTGAACAAAAAAGTTAAATCACTTATTTATCTACAAAACAGATTATATACATTTTTGTTGTAAAACGCATAGTTTCTGAGATATAGAATTAAACGCGTTTCCATTCATTGTAAGTGAAGCATAAGGGTGGGGATGACACCATTTTGAATTTAAGCTCATAAAAATATGTAAAAACATTTGGTAAAAAAAATCGCGTGCGGTATTTTTCGCATTACGAAGGCCTTTTTTTCGACCTATTTACTGGACTAATAGTTCTACGGTGTGCGAAGCAAAATAGTTGCATGGGGTGTGACGGGTTGCGTTTCAATGTTGCAATTCATTTCATGACTGAAATATTTAAATATTTTGCTTGGACTAGCCGCTTTCGGCGACATGGAACACGTTTCGCCTATTCGACTGGGCATTTGTATTTCACTTATCTGCGGTAGTATGTTATGCACTTTATGTGCAATTTTGTGGGAAAAATTTACTTTGGGAGTTTTACTTTGTATTATGTATTATGTTATACAATAATACATAATACACATGCCAGATCCTGTCTTGATGATCGTGAACTAATGTTCAACTCTATTAAGAACGACATTGAACTTATTATAGAGTGGGGAAAAAAGAATCGTGTCGAATTCAACCCCTCCAAAACCAAGTACTGTCTTATTTCAAAGAAAAAGATCAACACCTCACCATCCTTGACAGTGGATAACGTGGAAATAAAGGCCGACCCATCCCTACACATCTTAGGCGTGACATTAGCCAAAGACTTGCGATGGAATGACCATATATTCCAAATCGCCAAACAAGCATCCCAGTGCTTGGGATTTCTTAAGAGGTGCAGGTTCCTCCTCCAGCCATCGGCCCGTGCTGTTATTTATAAATCCTACATTCGGCCTCTTCTCGAATACAACTCCCTCATTTGGGGCGGCGCTCCAATAGCAACCTTAGCATGGTTAGATAAGGTCCAAAAAAAGGCCCTTAAGTTAATTAATGACGATACCGCTTGCTCCAACATCGACCCCCTAAGCCACCGTAGGAATGTAGCAGCACTGACAAAATTTTATCGCTACTATCATAGTGAGTGTTCCTCCGAGTTAAACGCTCTTTTGCTTCCACGGCAATCTTATACCCGCAACACCAGATTAGCCCACTCGTCCCATTCCCTGCACCTGCAACTCCCTTTTTCACGCACTCAACAAGATATGAATTCGTTTGTAAATAGAACAACTCGACTGTGGAATAATCTCTCGCAGTCGGTATTTCCGAGCTCCTACAACATCCAAGAGTTCAAAAGCAGGGTTCATCACCACCTTCTTCAACACCCCCCCGTACCTTTATAATCCTTAACCTATTCCCCCCACCCCTCCCCCGTACTAAGCTTACTGCTAGGCATTGCACCATGACGTGACGAATGACATGACGGACTAGTAGTACAAAGGGTGACTCCTGAGCTTACACTAACACATAAAAAAAACATATATTAAATATTTTATATTATATATTACGTATTATGTACTATGTACAATGTATATTATGTACTATACTATGCATTATGTACAATGCCCTATGTACTATTTTTTGATTACTATGTACTATATATCATGTACTATGCTAGTCCATTTACCATTTTTATGTATTAGGTATTTTGTATTATGTACTAATACTACATACTATGTGCTAAGTATTATGTACTTTGTAATATGAACTATGTACTATTTATTACGTACTATATATTATGTACTATGTACTGTGTATTCTGTACTATATACTACGCATTATATAGTATGTATGTTGTATTATGAATTGTGTATATTATGTTATTTTCAGAACTTATTGAATCCTATCTCCATATCAAACGAGAATGCAGAGACAGAGGCATTTGTAATTCCCCAAGATAACATCTCAATAGAACCACCAACACTGGATGAGGTGCGGGAAGCTGTAAAAAGGCAGAACAGCAACAAATCGCCTGGCGCCGATGGAATAGCAGCTGAGCTGCTAAAGGAAGGAGGACCCCAACTATTACGAACATTACACGAACTCATATGCACCATCTGGGAGGAAGAAGTTATACCAGAGGACTGGAAGAAAGCGATTTATGTCCAATATACAAGAAAGGAGATAAATTAAACTGCAAAAACTACAGAGGCATCTCACTCCTCAGCACCAGCTACAAAATCTTCACAATCCTTGTGAAACAAAAACTGGAACCTATAGCGGAAAGCCTTATAGGAGAATATCAAGCTGGTTTTAGGACAAACAGGTCAACATCGGACCAACTGCTGACCTTAAGGCAAATTCTGGAGAAAACCTGGGAAAGGAATGTAGATGTATACCAGATATTTGTCGACTTTCAACAGGCATATGACTCAATAAACAGAGAGAGGCTATTCGAGATCATATCGGAAATCCCCAAAAAAAGTTGGTACAACTAATCAAATGCGCCACAAACAGCTCACTGGCGAAAGTAAGGATCCAAAATGTTGCAACAGAGGAGTTCGAAGTACGTCAAGGGCTTAGACAAGGAGATGGGCTGGCCCCCATGCTTTTCAACCCGGCCCTAGAATGGGTGATAAGGAAAACGTCAGTCCAGCGAAGTGCATCAATAGCTACCCAGTCGGTACAATTACTTGGATATGCGGATGACGTAAACATCGTGGGAAGGTCCTTTTTGGCAGCAAAAGAAGTCTATGTTGAATTAAAAGAGGCGACAAAGGACATAGGCCTGAAGATTAACGAAGAAAAAACGAAGGTGAGCAGGACGACTTAGAATGGGAAGAAATATAACCATCGACGAACATAACCTAGAAGTAGTCGATAAAACAGTCTACCTTCAGTCTAACCAGACGAATACTACTGGCTAATAGAGCCTTTTATGCCCAAAAACAAATCCTGCACTCAAGATTTGTGCACAGGAAAACGAAACTCTCACTCTACAAAACAGTAATACGACCAGTACTGTGTTATGGTAGCGAGACTTGGACTATGACCCAGGACATAGAGGAACGAGTCAACAGGTTCGAGAGGAAAATTCTCAGATGCATAATAGGCCCAATCAGAGAGGATGGAATATGGCGAAGAAGATACAACAACGAGTTGTATGAAATTTTTGACGACCCACAACTCTCAACTTTAATAAAAATCAACAGATTGAGACTAGCCGGCCACGTGATCAGGATGGAGGACAATCGCATCCCAAAACGGCTTATGGCATCAGAAATTTCGGGAAGTAGGCCAGTAGGTAGACCCAGGAGGAGATGGATAGACTCCGTGACGGCTGACGCAGAGTCAATGCTCAACATCCAGAACTGGAGACATGCTGCAAGGGACCGTCAAACTTGGAGAAATGCCCTAGAGGAGGCCAAGGCTCGATTTGGGCAGTAGCGCCATTGGATGGATATTATGTTGTTGCTTTTCTTACTTTATTGCAACAAGTAATAATAAAATAAATTTAAATGGAATATTCATAAACAATATTTTTTAACTCTTATTCTCCTGCAATATTAAGGTTGATTTAGAAATATAGACTGGCCATAAAAGTTTTCATTTCCAGCATGTGGTCCTATGCACACTAATTTTTTAATACTTTAGAAGATTTGGCGGAACATGCACTGGGATACAAGCTCTGCACTTGAGCCTCTTAACTTGATCTCTGAGCATGGCTACGAAAAAATTCTGCCTAAAATATGTGTTTCTCTAAGGTTACTATTGGTTCTTACACTCTTACACTATTAGTGGCGTATGTGGAAGATCCTTCGATAAACTTCTTTTAATCGAAGCCCGGCTTTGATCTACTATGAGTGAACATCGCCTAAATCACTTTTTAAGCCTGTCCATCGAGCATGAGAAAGCCAACATCCAGCACTTTTTGAAGTTATACTTCTTTAGGCGCGTTTTGAAAAATATTATGAGAGTGAATTTTGACGAATTCGCAACGCAACGCAACTTGAGGATATGGGCGAAGGGGTGGAGGCAATGGAGGGCAATCATTTCAACTTCCATTCTTCATGCGCACTGGGAAGTGGGATTATCAATATTATGCACGGTATACAGCAAACGAAGGTAATGTAAAAGCGACGGCAGCTTCGAATACCGTAAAAAATGGGCGCCTGGTGACGTCAGCCGTAATGCTGAAACAACAACAGAACCTTCGATTTTATATGGCAAGTGTCCCCACGTGACATCAGCACTAAAATACCGTATACGGTTTACAGTCTTTTACATTATGTTGTTTCTGAATACCGTGATTACTATGGGCATAAGAAAACTCGCAGCCGATGCCGGTTCACGATGTCGATAGGTGAGGGGGTTTTTATGCTGAGGCTATGGAGGGAAATAAATTTCATGTTCGAGTCATCAGCTAAGCGTATGTTTGGTTTTTCGTGGGCAGGAAGATTCGTAGTGTTTATTGTGTGCTGTTTGTGGGTGAGGGGTTCTACTGGAGGGAAAGGCAATTTCTCTAACTCGTAGTGTAATATCATAGACTCGCCAAGTTTTTAACTTGTAAAAAGTGGCAAAATATTGTATTTTAACATTTTTTACTGCACGTGCATTACCGGTGATAAGTTAGTTAGTGATCCGAGTGAATAAATTGAATGAAATTGATAGGTGATCAGTTTTGTTTACATTCATGGTGGTTTTTTCGTGTTAATTTAGGGAAAAAATGTTGGATTTATGTGGTAATGAAATTAAAAGTGAATTTAAAATGGTTAAAAATTATTACGGAATAGTTATTAAAACATAAGTGCAAGTACCACCACACAACTTGGATAACAAAAATTTTGAACTTTTTCCAAACATTTTTCTGCTTTAATATTTTTAAAAATTTTTTTTAACAAGCTTTAATCACTTTAAATTCACTTTTAACTCAATAACCACACAAATTCAACATTTTTGCCCTAAAATAACTCGACAAAACCACAGCGAATGTAAACAAAATTGGCCACCTTCACAATTAAACCATAAAAACATATTGATTCACTCAATTTTTTGAAATTGTTTTAATTCAATCACTGAAACACTAATCACTGGTAATCCAGGTGCAGAAAAAAGTGAAAAAATACAATATTTTACAACTTTTTATTGCAAAAATAAACTTAAAAACTTGGCTCTACTATGTTATTACACGAGAAATGTCCTCCATTCAAGCAAACGTAGGACCGGCACCGGCTGCTTCCAGGCCTGTAGCTACGATTGGATTGCTGGAGGCCCTATCAGAACATCAAATATTGCAAATTTAAGACATGATATGAACATGCAGCACGCTGCTTTGCTTGTCATTTTACCAGCTTCAGCCAATTGAAATACTTTTGATTGCAGCGTGCTGCATTTTTATCTCCTGCCCTAATTTACTGCAAGCTGCCAATTTTGATGTTCTGATACGGCCTGCGAACGATATAAGCGAAGGGGTAGAGGCTATAAAGGGAAACCATTGCAACTCCAATCCTTTAGTTATTAAGTTTATTATTATATGGGCATATGAAAATTCGTAGCCAAAGTCCGTTCACGATGTCCATGGGTGAGGAGGTTTTTACCCAGAGGCTATGGAGGGAAATAAATTACACATCCTAGTTTTCAGCTAAAGCCGGCTCTAAACGATGCTATAAGCACTTTCCAACGTTGGACGTTTGATGGTAGAACGCATTGTGTGGCCGCTACTCGAACTACGAATGTCCAATGTCAAGCGTCCAACGATGGTGTTTAGACAGGTTCGGAGTGTTGTCACTCAAACTTTGGAAGCGTTGATGCTGTATTTGCCGATTCATTAATGTCCTTAGTATGAAACTCTTCGTATCGTATTTCATTTACCCTAACCCACTCAATTTAATTGAGTAACAACTAAAAGAAGAAGCTAGGGAAGTGAACAGAATTTGGAAGTGACGTTTATTTCAGTAATGGCAAAGGAAGTAGAATGAATCTACACAAGGTCGATGAACCCACAGGTGAGTTACGAGAGCATACCTGCAAAATGAGTCTACGCAACGCCTGGAATTCCTCATTGTGACAGAAGACCCAGACGATTTCCTTTTGGATTGCCGGAGATTAGCCGAGCAAACTGCTGCACTGTAACCTACAGCTAAAGGCACGGCTAAGAGCAACGAACGTCTTAGACTATAATGGTACGATCGTTTGATCTACTGACTAAAGTGGAGGAAAAGCTAAATTCCTCAATCAGAAGCTAAGGCGGAAATGAACAAAAAAGAAGTGAGTTGGGCTTAGAAGTACCAGTAGTATTATCAGGTAAATAAATGCTGATGCAGCTTTGCGACGCATATTAAGCTTAATATTTACTAAGTGTTGGTAGAAAATTAGCCAGTCTTGAAGAAGGTGGTGATGAACTCTGTGATTGAACTCTTGGATGTTGTAGGAGCTCGGAAATACCGACTGCGAGAGATTATTCCACAGTCGAGTTGTTCTATTTACAAACGAATTCATATCTTGTTGAGTGCGTGAAAAAGGGAGTTGCAGGTGGAGGGAATGAGACGAGTGGGCTAATCTGGTGTTGCGGGTATAAGAATGCCGTGGTGGCAAAAGAGCGTTTAACTCGGAGGAACACTCACTATGATAGTAGCGATAAAATTTTGTCAGTGCTGCTACATTCCTACGGTGGCTTAGGGGGTCGATGGTGGAGCAAGCGGTATCGTCATTAATTAACTTAAGGGCCTTTTTTTGGACCTTATCTAACCATGCTAAGGTTGTTGTTGGAGCGCCGCCCCAAATGAGGGAGTTGTATTCGAGAAGAGGCCGAATGTAGGATTTATAAATAACAGCACGGGCCGATGGCTGGAGGAGGAACCTGCACCTCTTAAGAAATCCCAAGCACTGGGATGCTTGTTTGGCGATTTGGAATATATGGTCATTCCATCGCAAGTCTTTGGCTAATGTCACGCCTAAGATGTGTAGGGATGGGTCGGCCTTTAGTACCACGCCATCCACTTTCAAGGATGGTGATGTGTTGGTCTTTTTCTTTGAAATAAGACAGTACTTGGTTTTGTAGGGGTTGAATTCAACACGATACTTTTTTCCCCACTCTATAATAAGTTCAATGTCGTTATTAATAGAGTTGAACATTAGTTCACGATCATCAAGATAGGATCTGGCATGTGTCTGTCTTGTATCGAAGCTGTACGAGTAACGTAGAGTACCGTCGTCAGCGAAGCTGAGAAGTGGGTTGGAGGGGATTTATAGTAGGTCATTTATAAAGATAAGAAATAGGGCCGGTGATAAAATTGACCCCTGGGGGACCCCGCAGAGATGGGGTGAGATTCAGATTTGACGCCATCCAAAACTACCTTAATTGAACGGCCGGAAAGGAAACTCTCAACCCACTTATAGAGAAGCGAGTCAATTCCAATAGCTTTGAGTTTAGCTTACAAGGCTGAGTGCCATACTCTATCAAAAGCCTTGGAGATATCCAAAGCAACCAAACTAGATTCACCAGATCCATGCAAACTTCGGTTGAGGTGTTCTGTAAGGCAAACTAAAAGATCACCAGTGGATCTTTTTTGTCGGAAGCCGTATTGTTTGTCGTTTATAAGTTGGTTGGATTCTAGATATCCCATAAGCTTTTTGTTAATTATCGTCTCCATGGTTTTGGAGTGGATAGAAATGATTGCTATTGGGCGGTAGTTGGAGGGAAGGCTAGAGTTACCTTTTTTCGGTATTGGCTGCACATGAGCAAGTTTCCAAGAATCTGGGAAAATTCCGGAAGAGTATGATAGGGCAAAAAGTTTGCGCAGAGGTTTAGCCAAAGGTGAGGCGCACCGATAGGGGGTATATTATCGGGTCCAGTGGATTTGTTGACATCGAGCTCCTTGAGGCACCTGTACACCTCACGAGTCCTGAAGAAAACCCTGTCCATTAAATGAGCGCTGTGCTCGAGGACCGGGGGTAGCGTATCGTTTTGGGGTAGAGAAGAATTTGAAGAAAACAGAGATTCTAATAAATCGGCCTTGGATTTTCTGTCAGTTATCACCTTTTCATCGTGGATGAATGAAGGAGTTGTGGAGGTGGTGAAATTCTTCTTGATGGAACTTACCAAGGACCAGAAGTTTTTGCTACCAGAAGTTGCATTAAGGAGTTTACTTCTCAACTTGCTGTCAAATGAATTTTTGACATTCCTGATGGTGACTTTACAGGAATTTCTTAGTTTTATATACTCTGCACGGAGCGATTCACTCGGGAAGCTCTTGTCAGCTCGAAAGGCGGCTTCTTTATTTCTGATTGCATTCATACATTCCTGATTAAACCATCTGTTGGGCCTAGCCTTCACAGATTTAGTAGAATGAGGAATGAACAAATGCATTCCTGTCTGTATGATTCTAGTGATACTGATAGCGGCAGAGTTGACGTTTTTATTACGGAAACACTGGTTCCAGTCAGTAGATTGGAAAAAATTAGTAAGCCCCAGCCAATTGGCCTTCCCATAATGCCATACAGTTCTTCTGACTGGTTTGGGAGGGGTGGGAAATTTGAATGGGAAGTTAGCACTAACTAAGCAGTGGTCCGAATTGCCGAGAGGTGAATCAACTGTGACGGTATATCGTGCTGGATGAGAAGTAAGGAAAAGATCAAGGAGATATCTTCCTTGATCAGCAACATCAGGGACTCTTGTGGGAAGATCCACAATTTGGTGCAAGTTATTGATGTCTGCAAAGAGCTCGACGTCCTTGCCAGAAGCACTGGTGCCATTTGAGTAAGTCAGCCAGTTTACATTGTGAACATTGAAATCACCCGCAACGATGATTTCACACTCAGGATTGGACGATAAAAATCCCGAGATTTGTTCGGAAATAGTGTCAAATGATGAAGTGGAGGCTTCGTTACTTATGTTAGGGATTCTGTATAGAAAGCAAAGGAATATGACGTGGTTTCGGATGATGATTTTAATCCAAAGTGAGTTAAAATCTGAAGAAGTGCTTTTGCATATTTTATAATAAGCCACGTCATCCCTAACGTAGATGGCAATGCCCCTATGGGGAGAGAGATTATGCACTAAAGTGTACCCCGATATCTGATATTGACTTAAGTCATTATCGGGTGATATTTGGGTTTCACTAAGTGCGAAGATTGGGGGTTTATAAGTCGATAAGTGGCACTCAACAAAAGAAAAATTTGCATGAAGTCCACGAATGTTACAAAAGTCAATAGCAAAATTTGACTTGTAACGGGACTTCGGTTGCGCGGGTTTAATCGCCACATTCTTAGAGATATTTCCCGGAATTACATCTGCCGCAACCATCGGAGTCAACGAAATTTGCCTGCGTTAAAGTGTTATGCCTTTTGAAACGAGGCAAACTTCGTCGACCGCCAGATTTCGGGTGCGACACTTGCAGGTCCGAGAATCGAGTGAGGGTAGGAAGCAAAGGGAACTTACTTGTGCTGTTCGTCGGTCGCTTGTCTGTAGAAAGGGTGATGAGGCCTTCGCTTTACACTGCCGCGCGTATTTTTTTCCACTATTGTTTTGTTGTTCCTGTTTTTTTTACTTTAGTCAAAAAAAGCCAGAAAAGTGCAATTAAATTAATTTATTCTGTTGCATTTCCTTTGGTTCTAAAAAATAAATTATTAATCGTCTTTATATAGCCTACTGGCAGTGGCAGATTAACCATTAGGCAGACCTAGGCAGGTGCCTAGGGGCCCCGGTGGTAAAGGGGCCCCCGATGCCGAGAGCCCAAAAAAAACCTTGTCACGTTTAGACTGATTTTACTCGCTTTTGGGAAAAATAACTCAAGTCAAATTAACTTCGGACAAAATGATGGATTTGAAGTTATTTTTCCCAATAAAAGGTATGAGGGGCCCCCTATTAAAGGTGACTTTTCTTGAATGTAAAGCAAATCGGCCTTTTCATTTCTCACAATTCTAGTTTTCTCCAAAAAAAACCGGTGTCTCGGGCCACGGCGCTTTTATTCTAACGATTTAGAATATTTTGCTCCCGAGCTGAAACAGTTCCACCATTATGTTAAATCGAGATACGGAAATGCGCAAAAATCTCATGGCAAATTATATGAGTTTATCGTTGAAGACAAACTTATTAATGTATTTTCGAACGTTGAAGTAGCTCTTCGAATATTCCTAACAATGATGATAACGGTAAAATAGGGGCCCCACATTTGCAATCGCCTAGGGCCCCGTAGAAGCTTAATCCGCCTCTTGGTCCTTGTTGTACTTTAGATGTGGTGTGCCTGAACTAAAGTGTGGTCTCACGAGAGAAATTACGTAATATTAGTGGTTATTTTTGAGTGAAATCCTATGTTATTGACAAGAAAGGTAATTTTTTTTCCATTAAGGAAGTAAAAACAAAAAAAGTAGATAGTCTAAGCAAATACTACATCTTCCATTGAAAGTCCTTAAATCGGACTAGCCGTTTCCGAACTTTAAGATCTACAATTGTATTGATAAAAAGGTCCCATTCGCTTTCTTGTGACTATCGGATAAAGTTTTTGGTCCAATCCGATAATCGGATCAGACATCAGAGTGAAAAAATATCTTAAAATATGCCAAACAAATACTAAATACTAAATCTTCCCGTGAAAGACCCATCGGCAGACTAACACAGCCAGAAAATGACAATTATTTAGAAATCACAGACACTTAAATTACATTAATATAGATAAATTGTTTTTGAGATAAACTATTTTGGCAGCATATATGTAAACTTACGTTACCCGCAATGCTTATCAACAAAAAAAAAATAATATTATTTTAACAAAATTGCAAAAGGTAAAACCAACAATGGAACAGAAAATAATGGCTTTGAAACCAAGTACGAATGCATTAAAACAATATATATTTATATACGAATTAGTTGTGTAGAAATACGCAATCGTAAAGAATTCACATCAATAATCAGCCTTATTCTCGTTGTCGAGTGACGTGAAAGATGTGTCACTTCGACTTTAAATTGGTATTCTCACAGTCAATCTAACAGATTTCTGGCAAACAAATCGACTAAATTCGTATTTAATTGTCGCAAGGTAACGTGTGAAGCGACATTTTCCTCGATACGCGTGAAGGCATCGATAGTTTCATTCCACCGGGTCCCTCGTAGTCACGTCACTCGCCAACGAGAATACCACCATTTATTAAAAATGTCTTACCAAAGTTTCCTTTAAGTAAACTAAATCCTTTTCAGATGATAATTCAGGTAAACCTGTTGATATCATCATAGCAAAGAGTGATAAAATAAGGCAACCATGTTTCCTTAAAATAAGAAAAGCCTGCAAAAAAATATATATGTATATATATATATATATGATAATTATATGATAATTGTAATTTTTACCGTTTCACATAACGTTTGAAACGTTCGAAATTCTTCTGCCTCCCTATCCGTCCTTCCCTTATTTATAACGTATACAAAATCGTGTGTAAGAACAAAGGGTACTCTTTCTCGACGAACGCCAAATTTTTCTTTAAAATGCCCAAGAATATGTCCAAAATCAATGTGGAATAACTAGAAATAAATTTTGATTTTAAATATATTGTTTTTGTGTTGCAAATTAAATTATGTAATATATATTAGCAAAATCTATCAGCATGGATTTTAAAAATTTTAAACTTGTTTTGCGTATGTCGACTCAAAGATATTCCCAGTTATTAACACGCTTTTATTAGCTTCACTTGTAACTAACTATGTATGTAAGAAAATCTTGGAATCTTAATTTGACCCACTTCCCGGTCTTCGATTAGGATGAAATTTTGCACACGCTCTGAGTTCTGATGACAATACATGACTAGCTAAGAAAGACATTACAAATCCAATATGGCGGACTGGCTGTTTGAAATCCACCCGCATGATATGGGTATCAAATGAAAGGGTTGTTGTTGTTGTTGATTTTTAAACTTTCCATCACCTAAGTGATGGTATAACCCCAGGGTTATAACTGGTATAAGGTTTTTCAACCATATCAACCATTGATTCTTAGTTAGTTTAAAAAATTATTAGCTCAAAGACTTGTCACATATGATGTAAAAGTCATAGTTGGTGAGCTGACTCAACTTGACATATATGTAGGTACTGGATTAATTAATTGTTCGTAAGGTACTTCATGACACTTGATTGTTATAAAGTTGTAGCTCTTCTATATGTAAGAAGTTGTTAAAAGTGGGAACTATGATTGTGAAATTTAAAATATTCTGATTGATAGAATAGCACTGTGTTCTGTATGTTTTTAGTATGTCCGGTGATGATGTATGCGCATGACATTTAAGTCAAAGTCCAACCAAAGGTCACACCAGCAACCCATCAAGCTGCAACCTCATCGATGTCCTGACAGAACTGGCCCTTCTGCTTATTGAATTCACTTGATTAGTTAGCTCTACTATATAAAGGAGGTTGCTTAGATGTTTTCACAAGATGGCAGCTGAAAGGAACTATGATTGGAAATGATAGAGTAGCGCAGTTTTCGTGTGTAATTTGGTTCGTCCGGTGATGAATCATGAATGTATTACTCGTGACACTAAAAGTTTTAATTGTTCTTTGAGTATTGATTTGATGTCACTTGATGTTTATAAAGTTTAGCTCTTCATTTGGCAAGGATCAAAGATGATTTCTGCCTCCTTAACAAAGACAGACTGCCTGACCATGTTAATCAGGTGGAATGAAAACTTAACCAAACATGATTCAAATACTTCTTTAATATTTAGCAGGCTCAATCCATGTACATTCAGTTGCTGTGGCTAGTTTTTCCTCCTCAACCAGTCACAGGGTATAAGTAACAGTCTATTCCCCCTTATAGAAAACTGATACTTAGGAGTAAGTGATATTAACTGGATGTATGTATGTATGATCTTAAGTTAACGGATGGTTGAGAACATTCCACTTTCACACATGTATGATGTAGATGTCAGGAACTTTTGATTGTTCTGAGGTTGTGAGATTAACGTAGAAATCTCAATGATCTTTGAGTTTTGGTTGATTGATTAGAGTAGATAAATTCCTTTAAATTACGACGATGAAGGGTTGTGTCTAGTTTAAGGTGAAAATCGCTCTGGTGATTTGTAACTCTGAATAACTAGTGGTTGAGAAACTTCCACGTGTATATATCAATGCCAAAGAAAAAACGGTCCCTTATGAATGCCATGCTGCGTTGAGATTATCTTAAAAAATCTCGAAAATCCCTGAGTCTGTTCATTGATTGAAATTAATACTGTTCCTTTGATTGGTAATTAACAGAGCACTCTAATAATTTTCACTTATATTCATGAGATTGTTGAAATTGAATAAAACACGTTTTGTTCATAGTTTGAACATAAGAAAATTCACTGGATTTTGAAAAACTAATTTTTAGTTTTGTAAAAAGTCACGTGATGCTGTTCGAGAACAGAATTTAAAACATAGATTATTTTTAAAGATACTAAAAATTTAGTCGAAAAACCACGTTGGTTTTCATTTAAAACTGAGATTAACAGTAAACTACGAAACTGTTATTTGGTCACTGAAATTAGAATTTGGGGGCCAGTCGCAAGAGGATGCGACCGACCCGGTCGGGAGCGAAAACCGAACTGAATGAAAGGGTTTGCTTTCAGGGAAACGAAAAAAACAGTCACGTGACTTAAATCCAATATGGCGGACGTCCAAGATGGCGGACAGGCTATTTGAAATGCACCCCCATGATACGGGTATCAAATGAAAGGGTTTGCTGTCAGGAATACGAAAAAAATATTCACATGACTTAAATCCAACATGGCGGATTGGCTGTTTGAATGCACCCGCATGATATGGGTATTAAATGAAAGGGGTTGCTGAATGGGATACGAAAAAAATAATCACGTGACTTAAATCCAACATGGCGGCCGTCCCAAGGTGGCGGATTGGCTATTTGAAATATAGCCCTATGATTTAGGAATAAAATGAAAGGGTTTGCGGAAAATAATGCGAAATGACATTTTCTTACCAAATTATCATGTCATGGGTATCAATCAATAAGGTTCGACGAGAGGAATACGAAGATTGGACTTTGAGTCTATGAGATCTCACCTAAGCCAAGGTAGGATACGCGCCGAGGGCTGAATGTTATGAGGGTGGTAAAAAATATCATGTCGCTAGCGTCACCTAGCCCTAAGGGGTGCAACCCTATTGTAATTAGCCTTGCCCCCATGGACATCTGGGGGGGGGGGGGGGGGGGTCGTCCGTCTATTTGTCCACTACTCGTGGGAACAACATGATGAAAAATAAAACAAAAAAACTTAAAACATTAGAAACAGCAACGCAGAGAAAACGACGATTGGATAAAGAAAAAAAAGTATAAAATAAAAAATAATAGTTTAAAAAACTAAAAAACACGCTTTTAGCACGCACTAAAAATTAAGTACAAAATGATTCGGATATTTAGTTTGATGACTCAAGAGTTTTCCCTTTGCCAAATCTTCATTAGATCGCAGGTAAACATAAACAATTTCAATTCGTGATGAACGATAAATAATTACCTATACGAAATGGTTATAAGTAGGTAATCATCTTTATTGAATACGGCTGCTAATAGCCAACAAAGCACTGTAGACAGTCAAGGCTCTTTAAATCCAATCTGACCATAACGTCTAAACTTCTACTAAATAAGACGATGGTCCTACCGGTACTCACATATGCATCGGAGACATGGGTGCTTAGCAGAAAGCAGTCTAACCTCTCAGCAGTGTTCGAGAGGAAAATCCTTCGGAGAATGTTTGGACCGTTATATGAAGAAGGACGATTTCGGAGACTCTACAAGGACGAGATCTGCGAGCATTATTGCGACATAGATATTGTGAAGAAAATAAAACTCGGTAGGCTGCGCTGCGCAGCGCGTCTAGCTCGTATGAGTGAAGATGAATCAGCTCGAAAAGTTCTCTACCGTTAGATCTATGGGGTGCGACAGTGAGGGAGACCCAGCCCCCGCTAAAAGGATGGCGTAGACCAGGACGCCCAGAGCTTAGGGATGCCAAACTGGATGTCATCGGCTCAGAATCGAGACAGGTGGAGAGAATAGTTGCGAGAGGCAAGGACAGGATCCGGGTTGTAGAACCGTTCAACGAAGAAGAAAGAGTAAATCCAAAACTTGGACTTTCGCTGAAAGAATGAGATGACAGCTACATTTTTTTCTCTTTTTCCGATAGGAGAAAACCTAGTGAAGCTGAAGTAATTATGCGCTGGGTGCTTTTTATGCTTAAAGATTTTTTAAATTACATTAAATTAAACGTTTACATGCGTTTGCTGCCATTTCCATTTTTAGCTTGGGCTGTGATTTAGCTGCCATCTCAAACCAGAAAATATTTGTGATTTTCACTCCAATTGTTTATAAACTCATCTTACTCTTAGTCTATGAAGACGTAATGGATTGAATTTTAATAGTATTATAGTTATATTAGTGTTGCATGAAGCCGCACTGGTATTGGCCTCTGTTTTGACATGAATATGTCTTATCCCTGGAGTCTATTCAAAAGAATGTGCGGAACGGAAATCGCCACATTCCTTGACTCATTTTGTTTTGCTTTGTTTATTCTTTCGTCGTCATTGGGTGGACTTTTTTTTGTTCGATCGCTGCGAGTTCTTGTTCCAAGAGTGAGAAAAAGTCTCGAGGATTTTTTACTTTGTGTGAGATTTTTTAAACAGCTTAGAAAAGGTGTGCTTGAGTCGTCCGCCGCGCGATATTTTTGTGTTTTCGAAGCGGGGCGGAATCAGAGTCGATATCAGGGAATTTTCTTACTACGCAGTTTGCGGACTGAGTGTGGTGCGATCGCGGTGCGTTTATAATTTTTGCAAAAGCACAATTTTTTTATTTTGAACGATTTCGTTTCGTGTGTTTGTATTCTGTTACATTGTGGAAAAGGATAAGTTGGTTGAAGGGTATGTATTGAAGCGAGACATATATATTGTTGTGTGCATTCCTTTCGACCCCCTGCAGGGGTTCTTTCCAATAAGAACAAGAAGGTGATTTCCAATAAGATACAAAAAAACAGTTAGACCCCAGGGATAAGACATATTCATGTCTACTGTGCCATCGAGAAGCCATGGCACTTCTCGTCTTTTTTCTAGTACGATAATTGATGTACGCTGTCATAACCTTCTAGTATTTATACAAGCCATGAACTCCAGTTGTGCGGTGGTCAGGGTGCCATATTCGTTTACTGTCAAATTATATGGAAGGGTGGATATGAGAATTATTTTTTTGTTCGGTGAATTAATTATGTTAAAAAAAAGTTATTTAGTTGATATCCCTGACAACAATTAAGTAAATTAAAAACTTGGCATGGAAGTGATACACAAAAATTATGAATTTTAGTGTTTTTTAGAGCCTTACAGTGGGCCAACAGTGGTAAGCGTTGATTTTAAAGTGAATAGTATCTTTATTATGGTGTAATTATTTAAGATATAAGTGCAGAAAATGTGAAAGAAAGTGCTAAAATTATTGTTTTATTTGACATTTAAATTGGGGCATATTTTGTGCATTTATGTATAATATTTAAACTTGGATATAAAAACATTCTAGACTGTGGATATAGCAGTAATCGGCAAAATGTGCAATGGCTTTATATCCAAGATAAAACCTTTATTAATGCACTGAATATGCCCCAGTTTAAATGGCAATTAAAACAATAACTTTAGCACTTTCTTTCACATTTTTCTCCATTTTTATTTTTATTAATTACCACCGCACAACATGAAAAACTCAATATTCTTTTTCTAATGAAACACGACATAACCACCGCGAATGTAAACAAAGTGGCCACCTCTACAAATAACACATTTAATCACTCAATGTTTTTTAATTTCTTTAATCAAATCACATGAGGTTTAAATTAATAAATAGTTGTTTCCACTGTAAGACACTAAAATCGAAATAAAATTCTTAATTTCTAGGTATCACTTCCATGCCAAGGTTTTAATTCAATTGTTGTTAGGCATATCGACTAAATAACTTTCTTTTAACATAAATTAATTCACTAAACAATCAAAAAAAATATTTCTCATATTCACTTTTCCATACGATTTGACAGAAACGGAATATTGCCCCCGGACCACCGAATTGCTTACATGTGTGTGAGTATGCCACTAGCAGCGAGCAATATAATAACAAAAATGATTAGGTGGAGCTTAAGGACAAGTAAAAAAGTTAAAGATATGATAGAAGAGATAATAGTCCAGTCAAAAAAGACGAAAAAACGCCATAATTGGAAGATAATTCGGAAGTTGCTGAAAATTGGAACAGCCCTTAAAAACATTATTATACATAAGCTGTAGAGACTGCCACGCGATTGGACGACTGCAAACTTTTTTATTCAAGGTCAAAGGGTCAAAATATCAGTTTTTTGCAAATATATGCTAAACCGTACGTCTTATCAGAAAATTGTGTTTACAACGTTTGTAGATTAGGCGATTATCTACAAAAAAATATATTATACATTTTCTCGTAGGAATTGCCATTTCTGAGATATTGTCGTTTTAATAAGTTAAAATACTCATATTCTATCATTCCCGACTTGTAAAGGTCATCAGAAATTTAATAAATCCTTTGTTGGAGCACGCGGCCCACTAAGTTACAGGGTGATTAGGGAAAAAATTTTGTTTTTTTTTAAATTTACTGAAATTTGAATAACTCCTAAAGTAATTTTATCATAAAGTAGCCTAATTAGGCTCATCTTTTAGGTAAATGTGTATTCTTTTGCTTGGTATAAAGCACAGCAACCTGAGTGACTCCGTTCAAAAAATATGTAGGCTCAAACCAATATAACGTAATGTAACTACTCACTCGTATTGCCCCTTATTGTCCACTCGTACTTCCCCTTCATTTTTTATCTTTCTTTCACACACATTGCGTGTAGTGTGAAAGTAATGCTGCCTTCTTTTATCATAAATATTACTTCTGTGATATTTTGACTTTTTCACTCTCATTGAAATTATTATCAGCTGATCTCAAGGACAAAGAAACATTTTTAAAAATTTGTTCATCACTCTTAGGCTAAGAACATAGTGAAGCAGAGAGCAAAGCAGCGATGCAAGGGGAGAGCAAAGCGGCGAAATTAAATAAGTGAACTCCTGTTAATATGCACATAGTGGAGCATACTGCAGCGAGGTTACATCGCTGTTAGAAACGAGTAAAGCGACGAGTTCAAACAATTTTGATTTCTCTGCTATCATCGCTGTTAAAATAGTTGTTTAAAATGGATATAGAGGCATTTCTAAGTAAAGTTTTTGTTAAAAATCCATTATGGGATTCTAAACATCACAATAGTTTCATATTAGACAAATTATGCAATGCTGCGGCTGCATTTTTTATGCACTTGTTATATTTTTACTGAAAAATATTTAAATAGCAAAAGAGTTTTAAGTAAAAAAAACCCCTTACAGATTGTCAATTCATTTTATTCCTGTGACTCTAGTCTTTCACATAAAAAAAAAAAAAAAAAAAAAAAAAAAAAAAAGCATTTAGGAAAGTTCCACTTATCGTAAAATTCTTTGGTAATTTGGAAAGTTCCACTTATCGTAAAATTCTTTGGTAATTTGGTTAAACATACTCTTTGTGGTAACTTCTACATGAACTGGTTGTAATACTTCCCAAATAGCTTCTATTGTTTCTTATACAATTAATGTCACGGCACGATTTAAAAAGTGGAGCTGATACTTTTAAAGGATGATCCTGTGGATCCTTATAAAAAATCCATTATAATTTTGAATACTTTCTGCTCGATTTAAAACGCGTCACTATGTGTTAGACACTCTTTTATAAGCGCGACATCCATTCGCCGCTTTGCTCTCCGCTTTCATCGCTACTTTGCTCTCTGCTTCACTATGTTCTTAGCCTTATTATTGTTGCTCGCTGCCATTAGCATGGCTTTCTATTATAGAAGGTTATGACGCTGTGATATTTAATACACGACACAATACAATCTTTTCAAATGCCCTTGGCTCAATATTATATAATACTAGCAAACCCCGCGTGCGTTGCAACGCCTTTTAATAAAAGAAATTATCTTTGAATAGTCCGGGACAAGAAAAGGGTATAATGAAACAAAGAAGAATTTTGCAAAACATGATTTTGGGTACATAAAAAAATTTGGAGTTACCTATAAAAAAGTTTTTTATTTTATTTGATAGACTAGCACAAACCCGCGTGCGTTGCAACGCCTTTCAATAAAATAAGATTATGGGGACACAGACAGAAAAGTAGGAAGGAGCTGCCACAACCTGGCCGCAATATTTTTATTCCACCTACTTCCAACCATTTCGCGACTCTGGCATCGGGGCATTTGAGAAGAAACATCTCGCTGGAGTGTTATGCCTCCTGAAACGAGTGAATCTCATCAGCCAACCGATGACATGCGATTGGTGGAGCGGGGAAGGACTAGCGAAGGCTATGACAGGAGGAATCAGGAATGTAAAGAGGGGAGTAGAAAGAAGGGAAGTTATGTGGATGGAAAAGTGGAAAAGGCGAAGGACCTTGGGGCTGGCCGGGATTCGAACCCGGGACTTTTGAAAAAGCAGTCAGGCGCCTTACCTCTAGACCACCGAGGCCCCCAAGGTTACATACAACTTTATTTAAATTCGAGGTCGTGAATCACCTATCGGAAAAATTTTGTACTACGTGCACAACAGACATATGTATAGCCGGTATTCAGAATACGTATTGTCAAGACCTTCTCAACTACAGGCAAGACCTTCTCAACTACAGGCCATGAAGTAGAGATGGGTAACTCAGATATGAGTCAGCTCAAAGATCCGAATCTTTAAAATGAGTCAATGAGTCGGTTCTTAAAGAGTCACGGGTCACTTCTTCACGGATCCGTCGAATCTTTGTATTTAAGCTCTTTCAGCTAAACTTGCTGCGCTATGCTGTTGTACTTTTGAATTTCAGAAAACTTTGAGAGCTTTGTTGTTGAAATATGTGGGAGAGAATGGAACAAAATAAGTTGATAAACATGTAAAATAATGAGTTTGAATACATTACGTTCTGTTGAAAACATTTTTTTTATTGAAATGAAGTGATAACATTAGTGTATATGTAATTATATTTTGGACTTGTATTTGGGCGAGTATTTAAAGCAAAAGAAATTTAAATTTAGGTATTCAATAAAATCAAATGAGTTAAAAATCCCTATTTCTCTAGAATTCGTTTATAATCCGAATTTTTTTAGCCCGTGCAGTGATGCAAAACGCTCAAATCTTGATTTAGTTTAGTGAGCTTTTAACTCAAAATACGCTCTGAATAGAGTTAAACTGAGAGAACCGATTCGCAAGTTTATATATTGATCCGGTTATTCCGAGGATTCGATAGAACTTTTTTGAGATGACTTTTGAACCGGCTCTGGGATGCGAATTTTTTTAAAAGATGCAGATCCGGTGAGTCGGCTCGCGTAAAGATCCGTTTTGGCACAACCTTCTATATTTACAAGCCATGTACACCAGTTGTGTATGAGTTAGTCGGTGATCCGGGCCTTGGTGGCCGTAAACGTCAAAGCTGGTGTTAAGAAGCTTATGACGGCGAGAATCATTTCGGCGCGATAAAAAGTAATTAAAAGATAATTAATCAATCAACAAAATTACGCGCAAAAAAATGAAGTTTTCAAATAAAAAGGTTACGTGCTTCTTATATATATATATATTTTTTTTTTTCAAAAAAAATAGGCAAAGTGTAAAAAGTGTTCTATATTTTTAGGTTATGTTCCGGAGAACCCTACACGAAATATAAAGATTTTTATTGTTTGGAATATTTTCAAATAATTTTTTTGTGAGTAATAAGATATATTACATCATAAAAATAAATTAATTTAAGTGCATTTTATATTCAGAAGGAATTAAGGAAGTATTGAGAAAAATTGGAGCGGTATATTGGATAAAACTCAGCTCAATTCACATAAGTATTTTGAACTAGTTCTTTATGCATGTTTATTTTTAAAAAATTAAAAAAAAGGTTGCTAGTTTTTTTAATTAGATATTGAAGATTTAGAAGCTTGTTAATATAGAATAAAATAATTTTAAAGAGAAATAATGCCTCGGTGGTGCTCCTGGTTGCTCTTCCAATTAAGACAGCGTTTTAAACAACGGTTCACTCGTTTCGACGTTTGCCTTTCCAAAAGATGAAAATGTAAAAGATATATGGACAAAGACAATTCACAGAAAGGATTGGGCACCATCGCGACATTCAGTGGTATGTGCTTTACATTTTCGTGCAAATCATGATGCATAAATAAAACCGCGGTTCCCTCAATTTTTCCTAACCAACCAGCATACCACACTGTACCTGAAACTAGTATAAGAGGAGATCCTTCTTTACGAAGAGAACGATATTACAAAATGTCTAATAAAGTTTTAATGGCAGATTCCATAGATAATTTCAAAACAAACTTCTCCCAGGTTGACCTTCTGCCTTCAAAAGAGCCCAGATATACCCCATCTTCTATAATAATGGCTTTTGGAATATACAGCCAATCTGCGGCGACTTATGAAATATTGCGTAAAGTATTGCTCCTTCCTTGTAAAAGATATTTACAGTCCTGTCATCGAAGATGCACCTTTCCTCAAATTATAAAAATCCTAGCAACGACGACCGTTACTTTAATCACATTCGCGAAAATTTAAACGATAGAGAAAAGTAGTCGCGCTTTTAGATGAAATTTATTTAGGAAAACTTTTATAATTTTAAAGAGAATTCATTATTGTAATATGAATTTTATAACCGAAGTATGTTTTATTGTAGACTAGCATAAAACCCGCGTGCCTTGCAACGCCTTTAAATAAAAACTGTTTATTATGTGCACTGTTTTCCTTGAAAAAAACAAACAAAAAAGTCAGTTGTTATTATCCCTAAAAAAGGTTTATTATAGAGCATTTTTTTAATAAACATGGTAAACAAATTGCTGCGTATATCACCTCTGCTCAACAAATCTGCAAGTTTTGAAGCAGAGATTGGTGTGTATATGTCATCAAGAGAAGTGACAAAGGAATCCTAAATAAAGTGAATTTTGAGTCATTCATTTCCACGTGATTATAAGGATGCACTGTCAAAATATCAGCCCTTCAGCCCCAGCGGTTTGGGTTATCTCCATTTCACCCCTTTAGGGGATGAATTTCGAAAAATCGATTTATAGTGGATGTCCACGTCATTATAGGGATGCACTGTCAAAATTTCAGCCCTATAGCTCCAGCGGTTTTGGGTTGACCCCATTTCACCCCCTTATGGGATGAATTTCGAAAAATCGCTTCTTAGTGGATGTCCACGCCATTATAGGGATGCACTTTCAAAATTTCAGCCCTATAGCTCCAGCGGTTTGGTAAACCCCATTTCACCCCCTTAGGGGATGAATTTCGAAAAATCGCTTCTTAGTGGATGTCCACGTCATTATAGGGATGCACTGTCAAAATTTCAGCCCTATAGCTCAGGCGGTTTGGGTAAACCCCATTTCCCCCTTTGGGGAACGAATTTCGAAAAATCGCTTGTTACTGGATGTTCACGTCATTATTGGGATTCACTGTCAAAATTTCAGCCCTATAGCCTTAGCGGTTTTGGGTTGACCCCATTTCACCCCCTTATGGGATGAATTTCGCAAAATCGCTTGTTAGTGGATGTCCACGTCATTATAGGGATGCACTGTCAAAATTTCAGCCCTATAGCTCCAGCGGTTTGGGTAAACCCCATTTCACCCCCTTATGGGATGAATTTCGCAAAATCGCTTGTTAGTGGATGTCCACGTCATTATAGGGATGCACTGTCAAAATTTCAGCCCTATAGCTCCAGCGGTTTGGGTAAACCCCATTTCACCCCCTTAGGGGATGAATTTCGAAAAATCGCCTTTCTGAGATTTGAAACAAATAATTTTAAACCAGAATTGTCTAATGTTTCAATTGGTGGCATTAATAATGTTCTACGATATACATTAGCCGAGATACCAGGCGTAGAGCGTAAAAAATGGTGACAAATCGTACTATTTAATTAATTAAAAAAAACTAATCTAAATAGCGAAAAACGGAAACTTACTTCCACCTTCTGGGATATCCATGCATCTACAAAAAAAATTTCAGATTTCTATCTCTTCTAGTTTGGCTACAATGCGTGACGGTACGCACAAGCAGACACACAGACTTACAGACACACACTTTCTTTTATTAATATAGAAGAAGAAGATAGATAGAAGAAGATAGATACTATAGTGTAGACGGAAGGCGAGGAAGAATTTCTGTTTTTATTTATGTCTATTATATTTATTTACTTTTATTTTATTTATTCTATTTTTGACATGAATATGTCTTATCCCTGGAGTGTATTCAAAAGAATGTGCGGAACGGAAATCGTCACATTCCTTGACTCATTTTGTTTGTGTTTGTTTGTTTATTCTTTCGTCGTCATTGGGTGGACTTTTTTTGTTCAATCGCTGCGAGTTCTTGTTCCAAGAGTGAGAAAAAGTGTCGAGGATTTTTTACTTTGTGTGAGATTTTTTAAACAGCTTATGGGGCCCATCCACGGGCCAACTAGTTGCCAAAACTGAGTTGTGTAAAAAGTTGTTGTTTTGCCACAAACGTTTCAACTGAGTTGATATTTCAACTGTCAATTCGATATTTTATAGGCAATTTGAAAGTTAAATGAAATTGTAGAAAACCCGCGACTAAGTTTTATAATAATAAAAATTGGAGAAAGATGATTTTTTAGATTAATTATAATTTAATTTTTTTTTAATTATTAATATGAATATTTATATTTTTTAAAATATAAATTAAATTCTAAAAGTATAAATTATGAAAATAATTTAATATTATGTAAACTTTCATAATTTAAATTGAAAATAATGCAAAATAAACTTGCAAAAAAAACTATATTCTTCGAATTCAGGCTTAATTCATCCAAGTAGTTTGCCAAACTGCAATACACACAGTGCAACTAGTTGCCCAAACTCGAGGCCCCGCCCCAATAAAATTAAAAGATTTTGATTTATCCCAACTGAAACCCCAACTGTCAAATCAGTTTGCCAACTGCCTCACACACGATGCGACTCAGTGACAACACAACTCAGTTTGGACAACTAGTTGGCCTGTGGATGGGCCCCATTATAAAAGGTGTGCTTGAGTCGATATCAGGGAATTTTCTTACTACGCAGTTTGCGGATTGAGTGTGGTGCGGTCGCGGTGCGTTTAGAATTATTGCAAAAGCACAATTTTTTTATTTTGAACGATTTCGTTTCATGTGTTTGTATTCTGTTACATTGTGAAAAAAGGATAAGGTGGTTGAAGGGTATGTATTGAAGCGAGACAGATATATATTGTTGTGTGCATTCCTTTCGACCCCCTGCAGGGGTTCTTTCCAATAAGTACAAGAAGGTGATTTCCAATAAGAACAAGAAACAAATAGACCCCAGGGATAAGACATATTCATGTCTACTGTGCCATCGAGAAGCCATGGCACTTCCCGTATTTTTTTTTCTGTTTTATGTATGTTTTCGAAAAAAAGGGTTTTATTTAAATTTTGGATTTTTTAATTAGTCATTTATTATAGTCATTATTGTCAACAAATTTTATTTAATTTATTTGTATTTTAAATATTATAATTAATTTTGTTCATTGTATAAAATAAAAAAAAATTGAACAAAAAACTTTAAGTTTCTATTCAAACACTTGGAATCATTCCCATTTCCCATTAAATGTTTTGATTTGCAGCCAAAGTGCCGGACCACCCAATCGCTTACATGTGTCTGTGCATGGCATGGGCATGGCTTTCTATATAGCTATGTTCTATAAGATTTTGAATAATTTCATTAATAATTATAGTTTATGTCATTATTTTGAAGGCACAAGTGATTTTTAGGTTATGGTTTTCTTGAAATTTTCTCCCACCCATCAAGTAACTTTCCGCAGGCTACGACAGGCCAGGTTTTCTATTGTAACAGACCTTATTAATAATCTACTAACAAAAATCAACAAAAAAACATAAGACGAACAAAACTGACCAATGTTTAAAAAAGAGAGAAGAATGTAGATAGAAAAATATGTTTGATTTAAACTTCAATAAATAAATGTTGTTTTTTATACATATTAAATAATCAAGATTTTTTCTAAAGCACTAATCAGTTTTTTTCGTTTTGTTTGCTAATTAGACGTGGTCAAATTTGTATTTTTATATATATTTTTTTTTCATTGAACTCAAAAACGGAAAATGCGGAATCGCCATCAGTCAATGCGAATTGCGGATACAAATGCCAAAATATGGTACAAAATGCGGAAATGCGGTGCATCTGGCAACATTGCATCACTACTTGTTCACGCAGAAACCCTGAAGTGAACGAACGCCTTCGATGAACACCGAAGGCGCCAAAAACATGGCACAGCTCTGTCTATAAGTGAAAGCAATAAGCATGGCCCCGGTAGCCAATCGAACAGTAGCCACGTGCTCGTGCCGTCTCATTTCATATCGGCGATGATCGGCTCACTTCGTTCTTTTGGCGTGTTTGTTTGTTCATTGCCTACATTTAAGATAGTAAGGGCCGGTTTCACAGTGCGAACTTAAGTATAAAAATAAACTTAAGTTTTACTTAAGTATGGATGCCTGTTTCACAGTCGCCACTTAAAATTTACTTAAGTGTAACTTAAGTAGCAATTTCTCTAGACTTAAGTTTTTCTTAAATCAGAATGCATAGAAAATTCAAATGTTAGTTGATTCCAGTACATTTCAAGGAAAACGCGATTAAAAGAAAATTTTACATGTAAAGTTCGGCTATTGTAAGTTCATAATTTACAATATTGAAGTGCCGCCGTAAGAAACAAATATAATAGTAAGAAGAAGAAAAAATTGCACTGTGAAACCGAATTTGATTAAGTTACACTTAAGTGAAGAAATTTACTTAAGTTTAAGTAAAACTTAAGTTCGCACTGTGAAACCGGCCCTAAGTAATTTTTAAATTAGTAAGAAGAGGTTCTAATTCCTGCGAATTGTATTGATTCTATACAGAAATAAGGTAATGTATGCGGTATACAGAAATAAGGTAATTTAAAAGTGACTGACAGCTTCTAATGTCATTTTGCTAATAACGTCACTGGGCGCCCAAAAGTGAATTTTATTCCAATAAGGAAAATTTGTTGAGCAACTAATATTGAGAATTTAGTGTATTATTGAATTAATAAGTACTGAATATTGAGAATTTAGTTAATTAGTTAATTAATAAGTGAAAATGGGTGGGTGTAATGTGTTGAACTGTAAAAACAATATCAGGAAAAAACATGACTCAAAAATAGTGAGATATTTTCGGTTTCCGAAAGACGAAAATTTATGTGAAAAGTGGTTCAAGGTTTGTGGAAAAAATATTAAAAACATTAATAACGCCAGAATATGCTCTGATCACTACGTGGAGGAGGATTATAGTCTAAGGGATGTTCTATTACATACCGACATATGTAAAAGAAAACTAAAGACAGACGCTGCTCCTAGCGTAAATCTGATTTCTTCCAGCAAACCTTCTGCAAGGGAGGACAGGATGTGTAAGAGGATCCAAAAGAAAATTGTCCATGAAGCTATTGTAGAATATGAAGAGTAAGCTTATACAAATGTTTTATATGGTGGTTAGAAAGTTGCTTTTTCAGAATTCAAACCACGATTATTACACACGATTCATTATTATTATAGTAACATAAGCTTTGTTCCAGAACTCGAATGTGGGATCCCGCGGGACAAAAATTTTCCCAATTTGTGTTTCTTTACTTTCTCATGACAGAAAAAGCGGGTAAATTTTCACTTCCTCTCGTGCAGCCGGAGGTTTTCGGTCCTGCGATTTCTTGCAAGTTGTCAATTGACAATTTTTTGTATGTGTGTGGGTATCTTAAAAAGCGGCATACACATAGACAATCGACATTTATGTTATCTTCTTCTTTATTTGCAAGAAATTTCCCAAAAGTCGTTTCTTTACTTCTGAATTTTTGACAAAATTATCCCCACCACTCAACTAAGTTTTTGCCCAACAAATTTTTGCAGGAAAAGTACGGGAACAAAGCTATATTGATTATTATTCTTGTAGGGGAGACTTGGAAACCTTTTGTTTTTTATGTGTTAGTGCTAAGCTCAGGAGTCACCCTTTGTACTACTAGTCCGTCATGTCATTTGTCACGTCATGGTGCAATGCCTAGCAGTAAGCTTAGTACGGGGGAGGGATGAGGGGGGGTATAGGTTAAGGATTAAAAGGTACGGGGGGGTATTGAAGAAGGTGGTGATGAACCCTGCGTTTGAACTCTTGGATGTTGTAGGAGCTCGGAAATACCGACTGCGAGAGATTATTCCACAGTCGAGTTGTTCTATTTACAAACGAATTCATATCTTGTTGAGTGCGTGAAAAAGGGAGTTGCAGGTGCAGGGAATGGGACGAGTGGGCTAATCTGGTGTTGCGGGTATAAGATTGCCGTGGAAGCAAAAGAGGTACGTGAAGATGGCCCGGAAAATTTTCGGGCTGAGTGGAAAAACGTCGCATTCGAAAGCTTCTAGTTATTCCACGTTTTTCCACCGATTATTTTCGTTTTTCCACTTACCACAAATTTTTTATGTAAAAAAATATTTTTTCGGGCTAACTTCACAAGCCCGAAAAATTTTGCGGGCTGGGTGGAAAAACGTCCCATTCCACAGCCTATCGTTAGACCTTGTTTTTCCAAAAAAAATTTTCGTTTTTCCACCCTTAGAAAAAAAGTTATTCAAAAAAAGTTTTTTTTTTTTCAAAAATGGATTTATATCGATGTTTGGGTTTTTTTTCCGTGTTCTCTTACCATGTAAAAACTAAGAAACCCCCAAAAATAATCTAACATCACTGTATTTTGATTTCTTAACTCCGCGAACAGGATGGTATTACCATAGCGAAATTACGGAACTCCAAAAATCGGATAAAAGACCTGAAAACGCCAAGAGGGTTCGGGAGAACTTCACATACCGCGGAAACGCCGATAGGGTTGATTGTAGGGGTTCAAAAGCTTTTACCATTTTTCTCCCTTGACTAAAATCGTTTTTCCACCCCACCATCTTGTTTTTCCACCCCTCAGAACTTAGCCCATGCGAATAAAAAAACGGGCCAACTTCACATGCCGCGGAAAAGGCGAGGGGGTTGATCGTAGGGGATAAAAACGTTTTACCATTTTTCTCCCTTGCCTAGAAAGATTTTTCCACACCGCCATTTTGTTTTTCCACCCCTCAGAACTTAGCCCATGCGAATAAAAAAAACGGGCCAATTTCACATGCCGCGGAAAAGGCGAGGGGGTTGATTGTAGGGGATGAAAACGTTTTACCATTTTTCTCCCTTGCCTAGAAAGATTTTTCCACAACGCCATTTTGTCACACTGTAACCGTTAAAACAATTGAAATGACCCCTACGCCGGGGTGGGGATACGTAGTAAGCGGAGCGGCATCCGACCCGAGCGCGATGTTTTTTTTTTAGGCTGGTCGTCCACTGGAAGCGTATTCGAGCGGCTTCGCGCTACGGCCATACATATGAGCGGCTACAAGCGGCTCATTTGTATGGCCGAAGCGCGAAGCCGCTCGAATACGCTTCCAGTGGACGACCAGCCTTAAATTTAAATCGCGATACCTCCGAAAGTTGTTGCCGAAGTGTGCTGAAATTTTTTTTCTGCTTTCCACGGAATATGGCACTGTATTCGGAACCGGAATGGATAGAAAAATTCCTTAGGTTATTATTAATTTAAGCATTGATTTTTTATCAATTTGAAGTTTGCTGTTATTGGCGGGTATATTGACAATTGTTGTTTAAATTCGAATATTTAGAGCAATTTGAGTATTTCAAAGGTTACAAGACAAAACGCTTTGCATTTATAGACAATTCTTCACCTTTCTACAAAGTTTTAAACTTTTGTAGACATTCCGGAATGATAACTAACGAGTGTAAACCTTTCTAGAATATTTCAGGCATTGTAAGACGATTTTAGACCTTTCCAGACAGTTACAAATAATTCCCAACAAATTTAGATTTTTTCTTAGCAAATTTTTTTCTGTGACATTATTCGCGTGGGCTAAGTTTTGAGGGGTGGAAAAACAAAATGGCGGTGTGGAAAAATCTTTTTAGGCAAGGGAGAAAAATGGTAAAACGTTTTCATCCCCTACAATCAACCCCCTCGCCTTTTCCGCGGCATGTGAAATTGGCCCGTTTTTTTATTCGCATGGGCTAAGTTCTGAGGGGTGGAAAACAAAATGGCGGTGTGGAAAAATCTTTCTAGGCAAGGGAGAAAAATGGTAAAACGTTTTTATCCCCTACGATCAACCCCCTCGCCTTTTCCGCGGCATGTGAAGTTGGCCCGTTTTTTTATTCGCATGGGCTAAGTTCTGAGGGGTGGAAAAACAAGATGGTGGGGTGGAAAAACGATTTTAGTCAAGGGAGAAAAATGGTAAAAGCTTTTGAACCCCTACAATCAACCCTATCGGCGTTTCCGCGGTATGTGAAGTTCTCCCAAACCCTCTTGGCGTTTTCAGGTCTTTTATCCGATTTTTGGAGTTCCGTAATTTCGCTATGGTAATACCATCCTGTTCGCGGAGTTAAGAAATCAAAATACAGTGATGTTAGATTATTTTTGGGGGTTTCTTAGTTTTTACATGGTAAGAGAACACGGAAAAACACCCAAACATCGATATAAATCCATTTTTGAAAAAAAAAAAACTTTTTTTGAAATAACTTTTTTTCTAAGGGTGGAAAAACGAATTTTTTTTTGGAAAAACAAGGTCTAACGATAGGCTGTGGAATGGGACGTTTTTCCACCCAGCCCGCAAAATTTTTCGGGCTTGTGAAGTTAGCCCGAAAAAATATTTTTTTACATAAAAAATTTGTGGTAAGTGGAAAAACGAAAATAATCGGTGGAAAAACGTGGAATAACTAGAAGCTTTCGAATGCGACGTTTTTCCACTCAGCCCGAAAGTTTTCCGGGCCATCTTCACGTACCTAAGCAAAAGAGCGTTTAACTCGGAGGAACACTCACTATAATAGTAGCGATAAAATTTTGTCAGTGCTGCTACATTCCTACGGTGGCTTAGGGGGTCGATGTTGGAGCAAGCGGTATCATCATTAATTAACTTAAGGGCCTTTTTTTGGACCTTATCTAACCATGCTAAGGTTGCTATTGGAGCGCCGCCCCAAATGAGGGAGTTGTATTCGAGAAGAGGCCGAATGTAGGATTTATAAATAACAGCACGGGCCGATGGCTGGAGGAGGAACCTGCACCTCTTAAGAAATCCCAAGCACTGGGATGCTTGTTTGGCGATTTGGAATATATGGTCATTCTATCGCAAGTCTTTGGCTAATGTCACGCCTAAGATGTGTAGGGATGGGTCGGCCTTTATTTCCACGTTATCCACTGTCAAGGATGGTGAGGTGTTGATCTTTTTCTTTGAAATAAGACAGTACTTGGTTTTGGAGGGGTTGAATTCGACACGATTCTTTTTTCCCCACTCTATAATAAGTTCAATGTCGTTCTTAATAGAGTTGAACATTAGTTCACGATCATCAAGACAGGATCTGGCATGTGTCTTGTATCGAAGCTGTACGAGTAACGTAAAGTATCGTCGTCAGCGAAGCTGAGAAGTGGGTTGGAGGGGATTGAAAGAAAGTCATTTATAAAGATGAGAAATTGCTGTTTCATACACGAAATTGGAGTTTCAAAGAAGCGTTTAAAAAAACAGACGAATGAAAACATATTGTTAAAAAAGCAGCTACAGGAAGAAAGGGGATTTGGTAAGAATATCAGAAGTCTATTTACAGAAGCCAAGATTAAAAAAATTAAAAATGCACAAAATAAAGTTAATTGGTCTTCAGATGATATTGCAAATGCAATATTTTTGTACTCTGCCGGAGCAACTTTAAAAAAGTGGGCAGCTAAACTAAAGATGGACACAGGAATATTAAAGTGTGTTTTAAATCTGCTTAAAACTTGTAATTATAGCGAAAAAGAGCGAGTGTGTGTATTGAGTTTTGACGAGATGAAAGTTCAAAGTAATTACGAATATGACCGGTCTGCCGATATTGTTTTAAAGCCTGCTATATACGTCCAGGTTGCAATGATTCGGGGCTTGCACAAGAATTGGAAACAAGTCATATATTATAGTTTCGATTGTGCAATGACTGCTACTATCATTGCACATATCATAAAATCTTTAAAAAATATTAATTATAGTGTTGTTGCTATTGTGTGTGACATGGGTCCTACAAATGTTGGCCTCTGGAGGGAACTAAATATAAATCGGGGAAATCCGTTTTTTCATATAAACGGTCAAAAAGTGTTTGTTTTTGCGGACACTCCACACTTATTGAAGTGTAGTGACCGCGTAAAGTTTAATTACCAAACTTTACGTAATGTCACACACCAACTTCCGGCACGATAAAAACGATCAGTCCGAACACTCCCTCGATCACTGAACTCCAAAGTTCAGTGATCTAGCCAAATTTCCGGCATCTCCACTTTGCTTCCTCCCTTGCGAAAGTCCATTCACGCAAACACGTAAAAATCTGCAGTCCGCGTTTTAACAAAAATAATTATAAAACAAGTGTCATATAAATATATACATCCGTATATAGCTAGCTAATACCCAGTAGTGATATAATAAATTATATAATAAATATATAAGTTTAATAAATAACATACATTATATAACTAAACGAGTTTTAATAAAACCGTATAGTACGGTAAATTACATTAGTGACCCCGACGGCAAAAAAACACGCGGGAAAAGTGCACGTTAATAATATTTAAAACAAAGCAATATTCCCCAAAATTCGTTATCGCCCAGTGCCATAATTTACTCTTTAATAAAATATTGATAAAAAATTTCTCATATAGAAAATCTAAATCTGAAGAAATATTTTACTATATACCGTTTTCTTTATTGAAAGTGATTACTGCCCAGTGTCCAGTGCTGAATAATTGCGGAAAAAACAAAAATTTCGCGACAAAAAAAAAACCAATTATTAAATAGAAACTATAAATAAAAGACGGGAAGTGCCATGGCTTCTCGATGGCACAGTAGACATGAATATGTCTTATCCCTGGGGTCTATTTGGTTCTTGTTCTTATTGGAAAGAACCCCTGGAGGGGGTCGAAAGGAATGCACACAACAATATATGTATGTATATCTGTCTCGCTTCAATACATACCCTTCAACCACCTTGTCCTTTTCCCACAATGTAACAGAATACAAACACACGAAACGAAATCGTTCAAAATAAAAAAATTGTGCTTTTGCAAAAATTCTAAACGCACCGCGACCGCACCCTTTGAATAGAGAAGATAAGGAACCGAAAATAGCGTACATGTACACGGATTTGAGGGAAGCACTTGGGATCAAGAAATTTTCTCTCTAATGCCGGATTCATCGTTGCGGATGAGTCGCGTCGCACAAATTTCCCAAAAAGAGAGTCAGCTGAACTTCGATTCATTGTTGTAGTTATAGTGTGCCGCACATTTTGTATGATTTGACAGTTTTTCAGACAATTTTCATCAAAAACATATGATTTTTTTGACAATTTTTAAAATCCGCCGCACAAAAGTTGAAGTTGGTTCAACTTTTTTTGAGAGAGAAAAAAAAATCCCAAAAATTTCCCAAAATTGAGAAAGGTACAATTTTTCATACAAAAAGTATGCGCGCACATAAGTGCGGCGCGAATCATCCGCAACGATGAATCCGGCATAATTCTCTCCCTCCACTTTAACCACAACAACAAAATACATTGACTTTAACCACAACAACAAAATACATTGTCTAACCCGGACATAGGCGTAGTGAAATTTGTTCAGGTTTTGCGAAGGGTCTGCTTCAAACATTTAGCCAAGTGAAGCGCTCTCACCGAGATCACTGACATATAATAATGGACTGCTCATCAGCAATTATTCCCATACAAACCGATGGCACCAAAAAGGTATAGTCGACTCGCTCATCCATAAGCCCCCAAACTGACAGAAGCACTCAGAAGTAAAATCAGACTGACAGAAATAAAATCAGGTTAAATCAATTAGAAAAAAATAGACGGGTATAGTGATGTTTATATCTTTTGCTCTTTTCCCCATAGACCCCCGGATTTTGACATACAGAATGTCAGTTGCTAAAACAGGCGTTAAGAACTTAAATCAGATACACATAAAATTTGCAAATTAATGGAAAAAAGGCATTTCGTCTTCTCTATTCAAAGACTGCACCACACTCAATCCGCAAACTGCGTAGTAAGAAAATTCCCTGATATCGACTCTGATTCCGCCCCGCTTCGAAAACACAAAAATATCGCGCGACGGACGACTCAAGCACACCTTTTCTAAGCTGTTTAAAAAATCTCACACAAAGTAAAAAATCCTCGACACGTTTTCTCACTTTTGGAACAAGAACTCGCAGCGGTAGAACATAAAAAAAGTCCACCCAATGACGACGAAAGAATAAACAAAACAAAACAAAAAATGAGTCATGGTCATTTCCGTTCCGCACGTTCTTTCAAATAGACCTCAGGGATAAGACATATTCATGTCAAAAAATTTCTATAAAAATTGTTGTTCCCCATAATATGAAGGTGCAAAAAGTTTAAAATATATGTTTTAAAATATATACATACCACGGGATCCATATTTAATTTTCACAATACAAAGTGCAGTTTAACTGCAGCAGAGGAATACAGAACCATAATAATTAGAGGAATTCCCAAAAGTAGCAGAACAATATTACAACAGACAGATAATTCATTTAAAATAATTTAATATAAAACTAGTTCCAAAACATATACAAAATGTTTCTTTCTTTTATTGTAGTTGCATGCAAATAGAAACAAAACATTTACGCGATTATATTTTAGTAATTTTGAATTATTGGTTATTTTAACTTTTTTTTGGATTAGTAGTTAATTTTGAAAAAAAAATTCTTTTGCAATAGCAGTACTTTCATAAAAGTTTGGCAATATTAACGTTTTTTTAAAAATAAATTTTGTTATTTTATCGATTTTTACAAAGAACAAAAGAAAATTAAGTCCTTTCATTTACCCCGTTTATGACTAGTTTCAACCCAGGTTCAACCCGGGTTCAACGCAGTCATAAACGGATGTCGAGTTGAAACTGGGTACACTCAACCCAACTCAGCTCTCATACCTGGATCGAGTCGATATTTCATCTCATATACGCAGATTGAGTTGAAATTGGGTTGAACTGGCATTTGTCTAGTTTGTTTACCAACCGTGAAGTCCGCATTAAATAAATTATTTCGTTCTGAATTTTTAACTATCTATGACGGTGATTAGACTATTCGTTCCTACGTACGTTCCTCACGAGCTTTTTAGATGAACGGGGAAGTGGAGATGATGAGGGGCTTCATCCCCACTTCCCCGTTCATCTAAAAGCTCGTGAGGAACGTACGTAGGAACGAACAGTCTAATCACCGTCTATAAATGAGAATTTCACACAAAAATTTGAGGTTATGTTTTGATAACAATTCAACTCTATTTCAACCCAAACTGAACTGAACTCAAATCATATACGGTGGTCGAAATTTGAACTCAACCTCGACTTAACTTTTCGACCTAGTCATAAACACGTAGCTCGAACGACGACAATCGTTCGAAACGAATTTGAATACGAAAAAAATTTGTCCCGAAAAAATTGAGCGTTCACGTAGCTCGAAAGAAAATTTAAGGAAACCACATTACTGAAACACGATTTTCTTAACAAAAACCGCTGTAAAATTATACAATTTATAGGCATCAACTTAATTAAATTTTTAAAAATAATTTACATATACATAATTGGAAAATTAATCTTAATAATACCTACAAGTGTTCGATAACATAAGAGCTTTCGAGTCAACAAACGAAAATTTGCAATTTTTCGAGCTACGTGAACGCGAAACGAAAAAAAATTTTCGTTGTCGAGTTACGTGAACCAGCCCCAGGGTAATTGAGACACAATCGCAAAATTTATTAGCATTTAAGTTTACTTTATGACATATTTATATTCATTTAAAAAAAACATATTTTGCATGCATTTTGATTATCTATTATTATATTAATTATTATATATTAATAACAGAAAGTGTATGTCTGTGCATCTGTGTGTCTGCTTGTGAGTACCGTCACGCATTTTAGCCAAACTAGAAGAGATAGAAATCTGATTTTTTTTTTGTAGATGCATGGATACCATAGCAGGTGGAAGTAAGTTTCCGTTTTTCGCTATTTTGATTAGTTTTTTTTAAATTAATTAATTAGTACGATTTTTCACCATTTATTACGCTCTACGCCTGATATCTCGGCTAATGTATATCGTAGAACTTTTTTTTCTATTGCATAAAAAGTAACTGATTGACAGACAACGCACAACCTAAACCGCTAGAGGTAAAGGGCTAAAACTTTGACAGTGCATCCCTAGCGATTTTTCGATATTCATCCCCTAAGGGGGTGAAATGGGGTCAACTCAAAACCGCTGTAGCTATAAGGCTGAAATTTTGACAGTGCATCTCTATAATGACGTGGACATCCACTAAGAAGCGATTTTTCGAAATTCATCCCCCAAGGGGGTGAAATGGGGTTTACCCAAACCGCTGGAGCTATAGGGCTGAAATTTTGACAGTGCATCCCCTTAATGACGTGGACATCCACTAAGAAGCGATTTTTCGAAATTCATCCCCTAAGGGGGTGAAATGGGGTCAACCCAAAACCGATGGAACTACAGGGCTAAATTTTGACAGTGCATCCCTTTAATGACGTAGACATCCACTAAAAAGCGATTTTTCGAAGTTCATCCCCTAAGGGGTTGAAATGGGGTTTATCTAAATCGCTATAGTTATAGGGCTGGAATTTTGACAGTGCATCCCTGTAATGGCGTGGACAGCCACAATAAAGCGATTTTTCGAAATTCATCCCCTAAGGGGGTGAAATGGGGTTTACCCAAACCGCTGGAGCTATAGGGCTGAAATTTTGACAGTGCATCCCCTTAATGACGTGGACATCCACTAAGAAGCGATTTTTCGAAATTCATCCCCTAAAGGGGTAAAATTTGGTTTACCAAACTACTCGAGCTACAGGGTTGAAAATTGGACAGTGCATCCCTATAATGACGTGGACATCCACTAAGAGGCGATTACTCGAAATTCACCCCCTAAGGGGATGAAATGGGGTTAACCCAAACCTCTGAAGCTGAAGGGCTGAAATTTTGACAGTGCATCCCTATAATCTCGAAGAAATCAATGACTCGAAATTCACTTTTTTTAATATGCATTTGTGATTGCTTCATAATTTCTTGTACCCATGTAAATAGGCGATCAAACATAACGAACGTTCGCCAAAACCTAAAATGGCACTTCTCTTGATGACATATACATGCCAATCTCTGCTTCAAAACTTGCAGATTTGTTGAGCAGAGGTGATATACGCAGCAATTTGTTTACCATTTTTATTAAAAAAATGTAGGGATATTAACAGTTAACTTTTTTGTTTGTTTTTTTTTTTTTGAAGGGAAACATTGCACATAATAAACAGTTTTTATTTAAAGGCGTTGCAAGGCACGCGGGTTTTATGCGAGTATCATTATATATATAAACATATTTTGCATGAAAATTGTCTTGATATTATATACAGGGTGTCCCACATAAACTTACAAAGCGGCCGGCTGTGGATAGGTCTTGGATAGCCGAACAAAAAATCGTATGGGTGGGCGGGGGGGGGGGAATCGAAACGGTTTAGCCGCTAGGGTAAAAACAATGTCAATATCTTACCAACTTTTGGAGTTATGAATCGCCAAAGTCAAAATTTTGTTATTTTTTCACTAAAATTTCAACTAAAACCACCTTTTTCTCCAAAAAATACGTGATAAACCAATATTTTTTTTTAGAAAAATTGGAAAGCTTGGATAATTTCCTATGAATAATGTAATACAACTTATACGCTACGGCCTCCAGTTTTGAAGTTATAAGCATTTTTAATGTTGAAATTGGCTGTATTTCGTCCTTTTCCATCTGAGCTTTATCGAAAAGTACCAAATAAGCACCATTTTAACATTAAAATTGCTTACAACTTCAAAAGTAAAGGCCGTAGCGTAAAAGTTATTAGACATTATTCATAGGAAATTTTCCAAGCTTTCCAATTTCTTTAAAAAAAAATATAGGTTTATTACGTATTTTTTGGAGAAAAAGGTGGTTTTAGTTGAAATTTTAGTGAAAAAATAACAAAATTTTGACTTTGGCGATTCATAACTATAAAAGTTGGTAAGATAGGACCATTGTTTTTACCGTTGTAGATAGGTGGAGGAATTCTGCGTGCACTGGTACCATAACCATGAAAATAGGTTATACGGTTACAAAAATACAGGGTGATATCTAAAACTTTAGCAAAAAAACTTCAAAACGCCCTAGCGGCTAAACCGTTACGATTTCCCCCCCACCCATACGATTTTTTGTTCGTCTATCCAAGACCTATCCATAGCCGGCCGCTTTGTAAGTTTATGTGGGACACCCTGTATATATGTATGTATATGTAAATATTTTTTTTTCTTTTCTCCACATTATTTCATTATTATTGCACCCAAAAAATTTAGGTGTTTTGAAGCTTTTTCATTTTTTTTAACTTGGTATTTCCTTTGTTTGCTTTCGAGTCGCTGGTTTTTATTGTTTTGCGTTACCCTTTCGACAATTACAAAATGTCAGAAGCAGAGGAAAATTTTATGGACACAAGTAACGCTGAAAGGGAGGAACCTAAACCCGGAACCTCGGGAGTTGATGCCACCAAGGTTACAAAATACGACATTCCCAAGTTCTGGGTACATCAGCCCGCCTCCTGGTTTTACCAGGCCGAAATAATGTTTCAATTGGCGGGCTGCAAGTCAAATAGTGGCAAAGTGTACAACGTGATGGCAGCTCTGCCGGAAGAGGCGGTAACGGCAGTGCGGCATAGTACAATAGACTTTGCCACTGCCTCCTACGAGGAAGTGAAACAGCACCTGCTCGAGAAATACGGCACTTCGGAGAAAAGCCGGCTCGAGCAGTTGCTGTCAGTGCAAGAACCTGGATACCGGAAACCTTCCGAGTTCCTCCAGGCTCTCAAAGAACTAACTGGAGGGTCGTCGGCGGTCAATGAAGACCTGATCCGGACCCATTGGGAGAGGAGACTTCCACAGGCCATCCAGGTCGCATTGGCCACCGATGCCGATCAAACATTACCCGCGCTGGCCACTATAGCGGACAAAGTATGGGAGGTGCTTCCTCATGGAGGCGCCTCATACGCGTCCGCCGTCCGCGCAACTCCAGCCAATACAGACCCTACGTTGAGGTCGCTTGAAAGCGCCATCAACAAGCTCACTTCTCGGCTAGATAAACTCGATAGAAGCCCACCTAACTCGAGAAGCCGAACACCCGCCAATCGGCAGGGCGGCCCTCGACAGCTCTCGACCAATCGGCCACAAGGGGCCAATAAAGCCAGGGGTAGCTTGTGCTATTACCACTACCGTTACGCATATAACCGACCGCTTATATCGTTTATTCGTTCGAGACACCAACAATCGGATGGATTTTCTGATTGATTCGGGCTCGGACGTTTCAATTGTTCCCGCCAAGGCGTTCCCGGCCCATAACGGTAGCCCGAACGTCCTTCTGTATGCGGCCAACGGATCACTGATCCGAACTTTCGGCACAAAGTTGCTTGAACTTGAACTCGGCTTACGCCGCCGATATGTTTACAACTTTATTATAGCCGACACCACTAAAGCCATTATCGGGGCGGACTTCTTAACGAAGTTCAAATTATCCGTCGATTTTGAATATCGGCATTTAGTCGACAAGCGCACGAATTTTCCAATTAACGTGTGCGCTACAGTCGACTACAACCCCGAAACATTTCCATGCCGAATTACCGGCGTATACAAAGAGCTATTAACGAATTACGCTTCGTTAACAAAACCGCCCAATTTTAACCTTCCAGTTAAACACAATGTGCAACACCACATTGTGACTAAAGGGCAATTACCTTTTGTCACCGCTCGGCGACTCCATCCGGAGAAACTGAAGGTGGCAAAGTTAGAGTTCGACCATATGGTCCAATTGGGGATTTGTCGACCTTCATCGTCCCCCGCAGCATCTCCGCTTCATCTGATCCCTAAACGGGACTCTTGTGATTGGAGGCCATGCGGCGACGTCACTGTGCCGGATAGATACCCGATCCCGCATATACAAAATTTCTCCGTGAATCTTCACGGCTGCACAATCTTTTCGAAGGTTGACTTGGTACGTGCATATCATCACATACCAATCGCCCCAGAAGACGTGCATAAGACTGCACTCATTACGCCATTCGGCCTATATGAGTTTACCCGTATGCCATTCGGCTTAATCGCCAGTAAAACCGAGGATGAACATATCGCTCACCTCGAACAGCTCTTTAAACGCCTTGATAGCTTCGGTTTAACCACCAAGCTAGAGAAATGCGTTTTTGGTGCAACAGAGATTAAGTTTCTAAGCCACCGCATCACAAAGGATGGAATAATTCCATCCTCCGATCGGCTATCGTTGATCTCGCACCTCCAACTTCTGGCAAATCGATCCAGAAGTTTTTGGGAATGGTAAATTTTTATCACCGATTTATCCCAAAATTGGCTGAACAGTTGGTGCCGATAAACGAGCATTTGAGAGAACTTCTCAACCGCTTACGTGCCAATAAAGTTTTTAACTGGCCAGCAGAATGTCAGGCGGCATTCCTCAAGATGAAAACCTCGATGGCTGAAGCAACTCTGCTGAACCATCCAATCGAGGATGCAAAATACATTCTAACGACTGACGCCTCTGATTATGCAATCGGAGGCGTATTGAAACAATTTAACGGTCATCAGTGGCAACCTCTAGCTTTTTATTCCAAAAAGCTGTCACCAACAGAACGAAAGTACTCTGCATTCGATCGCGAACTTCTCGCAATCTATGCAGCGATCAAACACTTCCGCTACTTCGTTGAAGGGCGCAATTTCGTGGTCTATACTGACCACAAACCACTGGTTCGCGCTTTTCACACAAAGAGCGAACGATCTCCTCGACAGACTAGACATTTGGGTCTAATCTCTCAGTTTACCACAGACATCAGACACGTGTCGGGTAAACAAAACGTTGTCGCAGACTACTTGTCACGCTCACTAGCCACCGTCAACGTCGACTCGGTCACCTTCGACCTGCCTACACTAGCTCAAGCTCAACAAGGTGACACAGAGTTGAAGTCTCTACAAGATCACCCCAGCAACGGCTCACGAGTAAAACTAGTTCTCACGCCAATACCATTTACCGCCCATCAGGTCCGGTGTGAAACTAGTACAGGTATTCCTAGGCCTTACATACCCAGTTCCTTACGTAGACTAGCGTTCAACTCCAAACATAGTCTCTCTCATCCTGGTATTCGTGCTACAAGACGAGCCGTTACCAAGAAATACTTCTGGCCATCGATCAATAAAGACTGCAATGAGTGGTCTCGATCGTGCCTAGGTTGCCAAAAGTACAAAGTTTCACGGCATACCAAATCTCCATTGGAAGTTATCAAACTTCCAAATAATAGATTTGACCATATCCATATGGATATAGTGGGACCCCTACCCCCATCTCGTGGATACTCTTATATTTTAACGATAGTTGATAGATTCACGCGATGGCCCGAAGCATACCCAATTCGGGATATCTCAGCTTCAACAGTGGCAAAGAAATTCGTCACTGAATTTGTCCCACGATTCGGCGTACCACTCGTGATCACAACCGATCAAGGTACGCAGTTCGAATCCAAACTGTTCAATGAAGTTGCCAAATTACTTGGCACTCATCGAATCAGGACAACCGTCTACCACCCGCAAGCAAACGGTATGGTGGAACGGTTCCACAGGCAACTAAAAGCAACCTTAATGGCAAGGGACAACACTACTCATTGGAGTGAAGACTTGCCCTTTGTCATGTTAGACATACGCACGGCAATTAAGACCGACTTACAATGCTCGCCAGCCGAGCTCGTATATGGTCAGAATCTCAGACTTCTCAATTCGATTTCTATCACAACCGATGAAAATCCAATTGAAGAATCAGAATTCCTCTCGCCTTCGTTCTCATATGCAGAACATTAAGGCAATACATCCTCGGCAACCCGTCCAAAAGGATGTCTATGTGCCAGAAGCCCTGGAGAACGCCGACTACGTTTTCATACGTGTCGACAGAGTTCGAAAACCTTACGATCCTCCATATGAGGGCCCATATGAAGTAATCAAACGATTACGAAAACACTTCGTCGTCAAATTGAACGGCACAACCAAGTCAATATCCATCGACAGGCCTTCGGTTGTGACCGCGACAACGAAGCTAAGCCGTCTAAAGCGGTAACATTCCGTTAACGCTACGCTGGAGGGGGAGTATGTAGCGACCGCGTAAAGTTTAATTACCAAACTTTACGTAATGTCACACACCAACTTCCGGCACGATAAAAACGATCAGTCCGAACACTCCCTCGATCACTGAACTCCAAAGTTCAGTGATCTAGCCAAATTTCCGGCATCTCCACTTCGCTTCCTCCCTTGCGAAAGTCCATTCACGCAAACACGTATAAATCCGCAGTCCGCGTTTTAACAATAATAATTACAAAACAAGTGTCATATAAATATATACCTATATATAGCTAGCTAATACCCAGCAGTAATATAATAAATTATATAATAAATATATAAGTTTAATAAATAACATACATTATATAACTAAACGAGTTTTAATAAAACCGTATAATACGGTAAATTACAGAAGTTAGTGCGAAATCACTTCATAGATCAAGCGTTTACCATTGAAAATAAAAAAATTACCTCAAAACCAATTGTAGAGTTACTGCAACTACAAGGAGAGTTAAATATATGCCACAAAATTAGTTATACACATTTGGATGTGAAAAATGCCGCCCGCCAAAAAGTGAAGTTTGACGTTCAACTTTTTTCGAACACAGTACTCAAGGTCTTAAAAGAGCAATAAGTTTGGGTAGAATAGGTGATGTTCCAAACTCTTTAGAAACAAGCTAGTTTGTTAAACTAGTGAACGACTGGTTCGATATTTTTAATTCCTCCAATTTTTTGAAAGACTCGAGAGATCGAACTCAGGCTTTTCAATCCACTAATGAAAAACAGCAGGCTATTTTAGCTTTAACCAACGAAAAAGTGGGTTTGTTAAGAGTTGGTAATAGAAGAACGCTCCTACAAGAATTCCAAAAGGGTATTCTTGTAAATAATGCTTCTCTGACTGCATTATCGCAGAATATACATATATTAACAAGAAGACTTCAACAGGATGACCTAGAACGCTTTTTTTGGAACTATTCGTTCTAAAGAATGACCCCACGATCATCCCACAGGCTTAGAATTTAAATATAGATTAAGAATGTCTATTTTAGGTCACTTTTAACGAATTCTAAAATTTCGTTTCAATGTTGTGCCGTCTGTTTTATAGTAGCGTAGATGTAGTAATTACTTACTAACTCTGTTATTAGCAAAGTAATACTAATATTAAAAAACAGGTCATTATTTATATAGCGTAATACTAAATATAGTTTTCATATAAATATATTAATTTTCCATTATTAATTTGCTTAAGGTCGTTCCGATAACACCCAGCGATTAACTTGCAGCAGCAATGTACAACAGTGTACGGACATCTTTGATGATTTTCAGTTCACTGCACGCATTTTGAATCTATTTAGTGCAGCAAACGAAAATGTCCCAAACAACCAGGCACAACCAGAGCACCAAGAGCTACACTTATCGGAATTTGAGGAGGATTCGGTGGAATACATTGCTGGGTACATCATAAAAAAATTAAAACTGCAGGAAGAATGTGATATAACCAACACGTCTTTCACTTGGGTTGACCAAGTATCAGAAGGTGGCCTAAAAAACCAAAGGCGGAGTTTCTGCAACAAATATTAGAATTAGAATCTATTGTATATTTAATAACCGCCATGGGCATAGTTTTAATTTAAAAGAAAAAATAATACAAAATTGTTTACATTTCTCTCAACATGTTATGTTAGAAGACCCAGTAAAAAAAATATTTTTTAGGACACGTTTGTATATTAGGCTTAAGACATTAAACAAAAATATTGTTACTGTATCAAGAACAAAAAAAAAGAAAATTAATAAAAACTTTTACATAAAATGTGTACAATTTCTAATTATTTTCCTTATATCATCATTCAAATATAAAACAAATTTTCCTTTTGAAGAAAGATAAAAAAATCAATCGCCAATTAGAGTTTTTCTGTATATGGATTTGGGCGCCGTGTGACGTCAGCACCAAAATGACATTTCTCTTTTACATTACCTTGGGTCTGTTCAATAGCTGTGTTCCTTTTCTACTTTTTAGTACTTGTGAGCAGAGCAGAAAAGGAACGCAAAATTTGCTGATTTGAGTAAAACCTATCTTAACATTTTTGATGTTTTTTTATTTGTATATAAACAAAAAGTTAAAAGAATTTACAACAAAATAGAAATTTATGTGATTAATTTTCAAAATGAAACGAAAGAATAGTTTTAAATAATTATACAAATAAAATTTTGTTTATAGATGTTTTTATATGAAAAAAGCTCAAAACAATCAAAAGCCATCTATGGGATTTTCAGTAAATGCAAAATAATTCACAATAGACTCCAAATAAGAGCTTTCCTCTAGCGGATTTCAATTGCGTTATGGCAAGTGATATCCACTCGTTTATAAGAGCAAGTGTAGTTGCTAGTACGCACTTGTAAAAAATTGTAAAAATTAGCAGAAAAAGAACGCAGCTAATATTTCAGCAAAAGCTGCTTTGGTAGCAGAATTTTTAAACTGTCAAATTACAGCAAAGCAAGAAAAGCTGCTATGATATCTTGGACACAAAAAAGCTGCTAGCATAGCTTTTTGTTAATGTATGTGTATAAGTATTTCATGCAGTCAACTATTTTTCTCCCTACAATTAGAAAAAAGCCTGGCCGTGCAGTTGCAATCCCTCAATTTATTATTTAATATGTATTAATGTCAACAAAACCTTACTCGAGTCAGTCATTTTGGCAAAACGACAAATGACATTTACCCACACCTGTATGATTTACGTAGCTGCTTTCTTGCTTGCAGTCGAAAGTGCGAGCAACAAAAAGCAGCTAAATTAGCAGCTTTTTTCGAATCTTGGACACAAAAATAGCAGCTTCGTTAGCAGCTTTTCTGCTTTTTTGGACAACAACATCATGACCATAGCTGCTAAAAGCAGCTTTAGCAGAAATCTTGAAGCTTGAACAGACCCCTTGTTTCTGTATACCGTGGAACTACGTTGTTGTCATTGTGATTTCGATTGCTGTCCCGTTCGAGTCGCGACTGTTAGCTAGGAGACATCTTCGTCTGAGGAAACACGAATTAGGATTTTTGATATTCCTTCCAAAAAATTTTAATGAGCTAAAAGCGAGGTGCGTATTCTATTATATTAACAAGCGATAATCTATTATATGATTTATGCATATAATGTAGAACAGACGTGCTCTATAACATTGATATTGGGTATACTGTAGTTCAATTAAAATTTATTTTTTATTTTTTTAGCCCTAAAATGAGTGTTCCGAGTAAAGACAACGCACCTATAATTTTAACACTGACTGGGAGGAATTATATTGTTTCGTTATTTTGAAAAATAAATGCGTTTGTTGTGTGGTAGTAGTATTGTAGTGCCAAAAAATGTTGAACGACACTTTCAGACAATTCATGCAACTTTTGATGAAAATTATCCACTTAAATCTGGAGTAAGAAAAAAATATGTCAACTAAAATCAAGACTAACTGCACAGCAGACTTTTTTCACTGGACATGTGGGAAATTCGAAAAAGGCCACCATTGCTTCTTTCAAAATTTCCCACATGCTCGCAAAAAAGAAAAAACCTTTCATTGATGGTGAGTTGTTCAAAGGAACAGATTTATCAGCCACCGCACAGTTAGCAGTTATGGTGAGAATGGTAATAATAATAATAATAATAATAATAATTTATTAAAGGATGGTACACAAGATTTACATCTTTTAGAGTACATATAAAGTAACATTAACAGAAAGGATTTATATAAAGAAAAAAAAGGAAAAAAAAAAACTTAAAATTTAATTTAAAACAAAAAATAAAGAAATTTGATCTAAAAAATTACACTTAAAATTAAAAAGTAGAATAAAATTAAAGAAAGAATAAGAGTAGAAGAAAACTAAGATTTAGATAAAGTAAGTAAGTGAAGGAAGAGAGATAAAGAAAACTAGCGAGAAGAAGAAGAAGATAGAAAAATAGATGCATGTCTTTTGAATACAGTGGCTGTGCTCATTCTCTGAATGTGATTTGGAAGGTTATTCCAGATTCTAAGGGTATGCACAAAGAAGGAACGACTACCAATTAGGGAAGTGTGAGCTGGAATCAGGAATTTTAAGGATCTCAAGGATTGCAGAGGAACGAGGAAGTCAGCAAGGTAGCCAGGGTTTTTGGAGTAAAAGACCTTATGCAAGAGGAGTAGAGCCATGAGATCAAGGAATTGAAAGAGGTCACAACCCAGTAGGGAATTTAGAACACCCGACACATGATTGGACCTTCTCATATGATAAATGAACCTAATGCAATCATTAAATGCCACTTTAAGACGCTGACGGCAGGAAGAATCAAGGGAAATATACACCAACGATCCATAGAGAAAATGAGGAAAAACAAGAGATTTGATGAGTTTAGCACGAATGGATGAAGATAACAGACTGCCATGTAGCCGCAATTTACGAAGGGTGCCATAGATTTTAGAGAGCATCAATGAGACATGATTGCAGCAGGAGAGTTTAGAATTGACAACAATACCCAGATTTTTGGCACATTCAACGATTGGTAGAGGAACATTATCAAGTAAAATAGGCGGGAAATCATCCAGGGACAGCGAGGAACGACTAAGGAAAAGTACTTGCGATTTAATAGGATTTAGTTTAAGGAAATTACTAGAACTCCACTCATTGATTCGAGACAGGGTGTTATTGAGTTCAGAGATCCAGAGTTCAATCTGATGAGAAGGACACGAGATATATAGCTGGAGGTCATCAGCATAAAGATGAAAAGAGCAGTGACGAATAACGGAAGGAAGATCATTAATATATAGGGAGAAAAGCAAAGGACCAAGAATCGAACCCTGAGGCACACCTGCAGGTACTCTAAGGAAAGAGGATGTTACATTATTATGCCGAACACACTGAAACCTATCGGAAAGAAGAGAAGAGAAAAGACGAACAGAAGAAGAAGAGAAGTGATACCGTTGATTAAGTTTATGTAGCAGATGCGAGTGAACCACAGAGTCAAATGCTTTGGAGAAATCTAGTAGAACTAGTACTGCCATATCACCTCGATCAAGGGCAGAACGAAGATCAGTCGTTACCTTCAGTATAGCAGTTTCGCAACTATGGGATTTACGGAAACCAGATTGGAGATTTGAAAGGAAATTATGAGAATCAAGATATCGCACGACTTGAGTAAACACAATTTTCTCAGACTTTAGCTAGAAAAGGAAGAATACTTATTGGGCGAAAATCAGACAAATCAGCAGGAGAGGGCTTTTTAGGTATGGGAGTCACTATGGCTTTTTTCCAGAGTGAAGGGATTTGGGAGGTTGTCAGGCAAAAATTAAGAATATGCGTGATAATTTCAAGAATTAAAGGGGAGAGAATCTTAAGAAAGCGAGGGGAAATTCCATCATTGCCAACGCTGTTGGACGAAATGGAAAGCAATATTCCAAGTACTTCAATTGAACCAACACAACGAAAATCAAAACCATCAAAACGTGGAGCATTGGAGAAAGAGGAACAAGGAGAGGAAGACAGGGTAGAATTGGGAGGGGATTGAATGAAAGATGCATTGAGTGAGTTTACATCAACATCATAAGAGTTAAGCTCAGAAGAATGGATGCCTAGAGAACGGAGATTAGACCAAAGTTGCTTAGTGGACAGAGCAGGATCAAGTTTACGTGAGTAAAATTCACGCTTGGCCGATCTGACTTTGCTATTGATTAAGTTGCGAAGATTTTTGTACTCACAAAGGTAACTCAGGATCCTCGTTCTGCGGTAGCGTCTATACAGAAACTCACGTTCAACAATCAAGTTGCGGATTTCGTAAGAAAACCAAGGACAAGTTGGAGACTTACAACGTCTTCTTGTAACTAAAGGGACACATTGATTAAATAGGGACTGAGTGAAAGAGTTAAACAGATCAACCTTAGTGTCTACGCAGGTTGTATTATAGATATCAGCCCAAGGTATAGACGAAGAAGCTTCAGAAAGGCGAGTAAAATTGATATTATTGAAGTCACGATACGAATAGAAGGTAGGCAGGGAGGAGGAAGAGTAAAAAGTAAAACGAAGTGAGAGGAAGAGAATATCGTGGTCAAAGAAGCTAGGAGGAGAAATTTGGCTATGTTTTAGCACTGAATTGGTGGAGGTAGCAGTGAGTACATCAAGGAGCGATGGATTATGGCAGTTTAAAAATGTGGGCAGATAATTTAGAATTCGTAGATCCATGCAGAAAGAAAATAAAGGAAAAGTAAAAAATTAGAAAGAAGGAAGAAAAATAGAAGAAGAAGACAAGGCGAAATTCTTAAAGCTAACATAAAAAAAAAGGAAACATAAGATAAAATATATATGAAATTAACATAAAACAAAACTATAATAAACAAAGGTGGAGCAAAAACTATTAAATATAAATAAAATAATAACAATAAAAAGAAAAAGAAATAACAAATAATAAACAAAAGAAAAGAAATATTCCATCGCATTGATGCTCCCTGGTATCAGTAGGCTGCTCCGAAGTTTTCATTCAACTCTGGTAGCTGTCCCGATTGCGTCGTTAAGGTCAAGAGCAGAAATAAATTTTTGCGGCTGTTTATTTCTGTCTAGCTGCACGTAGACAAAACCTCGACGCGTGAAGACTGCAGTCACCATTTTCCTCTTTAGCAGCTTTCTAGCCATATGGAAGATGTCATTATTTTTTGACGTTAAACTCTCATTGAAATAGATCTGGCTGTCAGAGACAAACCCTAAATTCAGCTCCTTCAGAGTAAGAGCTCCATGCTGACGCCTCTTTTGCAAAAATTCCTGTTGCTCGTTGGGTGATGAGAATTTCACCACCAGCAACGAGCCAGAATGGTATTTAGTAACTTCACAGTAAAAAAGGATATGTTGCAAATACTACCTATGAAAGGACAGACAAGGGGTGAGGATATTTATAATACATTCAGAACATACGCCAAGTCAATAAATATGCCAAGCTGTCTGCGATAACCACCGATGGGGCACCAGCAATAGTAGGTAAAAACAAATTTTATGATTTATTGCCCTTTTCAAGAAGGATGAATCATTTTCAAACTATATGTCCTACCACTGTATTATCCACCAGGAAGCTCTGTGTTGTAAAATATTGCCATTTGCACACGTTATGAAAATAGTTACAAAAATCATCAATTCTATTCGAGCAGCTCCTTTGCAACACCGACTTTTCAAGTCCCTGTTAGAAGATATTGATGATAAAGAACATGATCTTATTCGGCATGAAGTACGTTGGCTCAGTAAAGGAAAGGTTCTTACAAGATTGTGAGTTTAATTGAAGAAATAAAAACATTTATAAACGATAAAAAGGAAAATTATGATGAATTAGCTGACTATCGCTGGCTGATTGATTTGGGATTTCTCACAGACATCATGGAAAAATTGAATTCTTTAAATTTGGAGTTGCAGGGGAAAGACAATAACATTGCTAAAATGATAAGCTCTGTAAAGTCTTTTAAAGCTAAATTTGATTTGTTAATATCACATCTGCATATCAATTCTCTCGTGCATTTCCCACATATGAAAAAAATGCTAGGTAGCAATGAATCGGGTCATTATTTATTAAGCATCTTCAAGTGTTAAAAACCCAGTTTGAACAGAGATTTTCGCAGCTTACACTTATCGAGCCAATTGTTTCCTTCTGTATCAATCCTTTTACTTGCGAAATAAATGTAATTGAAATGGCCGTATATATTTCAGGTTTTGTTCAAGGTAAGACAGAAGAAGTAGAGTTAGAAATCTTGGGCCTTAAGAATGATATTTTGCTAAAATCCTTAATATCAGAGGACTTTTGGAATGCGGGCAGAGAAAGGTTCCCAGGTTACGGAAGTGGACAGAGAAAGGTTCCCATTTTTGAAAAGAGTGGCATATAAAATTGAATCATTTTTCGGTTCGACATTTTTATGCGAATCAGTGTTTTCAAACATGAACTTAATAAAATCAATATATAGATCTCGACTAACCTCGATGAGCGTCTTTATGAATTATGAAGCTCTGGCCAGTAATATGCAATGCCAAAGATCACATTGACATATTGATATATTTTTATAAAATGCTTTCTTTGTATTTGTTGTTTGTTTAATTTGTTTAAGTTTTGCAAATACCTTTCTCCGTTTGTATGAAATTTGAATAATAATTTAATATTTTGAAGCATTTTTGTTTATTATCTATTTACAAATTATGAATATAAGAAAATAAATATGGAAAAATAAAAAGTTATGGAAGAAGTTTGTTGATTAAAAATAGGTGATGCCCGCCACCCTACCGATATTTTAGAATGTGCTCTCTAGAGTACAAAAAGGATGGGAACCCTTGGCTTATGAGATGACTACTTATATGAATGCTCCACCGGTAAGGCCTTCCTAGAATTCCTACTGGGGCATCTCTACCATGAAGTTCTCGTCCAACTAAACAACCAAAGCTGAAGTCCATCCTCAAATTTGACATTTGGTTAGAATTTATATGGCGCGGAATATGTCCGGGACTGTTTTTGTTATATTTTTGCGGTAAAAAGGGGAAAACCATTTAAACTAAACATGGATTATCAGTGATTAGTTTTTTAGTGATTTAATAACAAAAATAGGGCCCTATTGTGGAACGAGTCAATCCGACGACTTTGAGTCGATTTTAAATTTTCATACTGAGAAAGTCGATTTTTATCGATAAAAACATAAATATGAGTCGATTCCATTTTTGATGTCGACTTAACAATTTTGTAATCGACTCTTATTAATTCTTTTATCGACTAATTTCGACAAAAATCGACTTTCGCAGAAGGAAATTTTAACATCGACTCAAAGTCGTCAAATTGACGATATCCACAATAGCCCCATAGTTATTTAGTGTGTTTTAAGTGTGTTGATTGTTAAGGTGACCAATTATTTTACATTCGCGGTGTTTTTTTCGTGTTTATTACGGAAAAATTAGCTAAATATTTAATTAAAAGTGATTTTAAAGTCATTAATTAATTTATTATGCAATTATTATTAAACATATAAGTGTAGAAAAGTGTTAAAGGTGAAGTGAATAATAAAAATGTTTTTCTGCACCTATATTTTTAATAATAATTTCATAATATATGAGGACCGTTTTTTCAAAACTCATCATTTGAAAAAACTTAATTTTTCAGGAGAAGCATTTTTTGTTATACAAATTGAAAGAAAACTGAGTGTTTTGCAAAAACTGACAATTTTTAAATACTTATAGTATCTAAAATAATAAGTTTATTGAAAATATGATTACACCAAATGATAGAGATCATTTAAAATAAGGCGATGACATGTAAAACTCATTTTCGTCAAAATTGGAGTTATGCAGTTTTGAAAAAACGGTCCTCATATGTATTAATCACTGTAAAACAACTTGTAATTCCATAACTACACAAAACATTAAGTATTCCAAATTTCGTAAATATACACGGAAAAAAACACCGTGAATGACAAGTTGATCGCCTTAACAATTAAAACACTTAAAACACACTTACGCAAATTTTTTTTAATGAAATCGCTAAAAAAGTACTCACTGATAATCCAAGTGTAGTTAAAAGTGTTAAAATACTACAGTTTATTCCGGTGTCTTTGTAGTAGGGATAGATATTAGAAAAACATCGATATTGACATCGATGCCAATATCAGTAAGTAAAAATCGATGTGCGATAAACATCGATGTAAATACATCGATGATTTGGTGCTACAATTAAACATTTTTAAAATGGTAAATGTGTTGCCTCACTTTGTTGAGTCAAGAAATAATTCTTTTCATTCACAATTTTATAATGATCCGTATAGCTTCAGCGTTTTCTTGAGTAGTGCGGTCTGCATCAAGCGATTATTTAAATCAGTATTCAGCAGTGGCGGTTCCTCTTTGGAAGCAAAGGAAGCACTGCTTCGCTTGACCAAATAGGCAACTTCATAATTTCATTAATTTAAATATATCAAGATTAATCAGAATAAAAATCTTAATATATTTCTTCCTCTGGAAACACTAATCATGCAATATATAAATCTTCTTATATAAAATGTACATTTGAAATTTATCATGCTACTGTAAAGAGTAAAGCCCTGACCAAGATACGAGCGGCGAGCGGCAGAGTGGCAAATACTAAAGTGCCTCTCGCCGCTCTTAGCGTGGCCTTACAGAACATGGGGAAGCTGTAATATCTCCAACTTCTTTGCCGCAGAAAATCAAGGTGAAAACTCCAACACATTCAATATAATTGAACTCACACTCACGCAAAGGTTTGCGTGGAGACAGTACCAAAGCCTTCTATATTTACAAGCCATGCTGTAGATGTGTGTATGTGGTTGTATGAAGTCCCAACTTCAATTCGTGAAATGTCAAAATCCCATTAAAAACAAGGGGAAAATGGTTTCGAGCCGCGAAAAGTGCTGTTGTGAGTGAGGTTTTATTAAAAATTATAGTTATTTCATCAAAATAAAAGACATGCAAAAAGTGCTCAAAATAAGTGTCATAAATTAGCAATTTAAATAATATGTTTGATTCGTTTGCGGGATTTATGTTAGTCATGGAGGACCGGTTTTGTTCTCAGCTTATATCTAAACGTCTTCTGAGATATGTTGCAACAAGCTTAGTTAATAAAAATATATTAAAGGGGACTTGACTTCAAAAAGGAATTAGTAGAGTATTATTTATCTTTGCAGTGTTATAATGATAAAGTGCGTGGTGCACATTCTTCAATTTCATAGTAGAAAATATACCGATATATGTATGTATTTTACTGTGTTTCAAGTGGATTTGGATAATTAAGTTAAAGATATTTACGAGGAAAGTTCCCACAAATACGTAACAGAACTAGGCAAGACCACAATTCAAAGCGAGGAAAGAATTAAGGCAATACAATATGCACTTTAAGTAATTTATTTGAAATCGCCTGAGGATGTTCCTTAGAAATGACAATATCAAGACTTCCTTCTCTAAGTTCGGAGCCGAACAGTGCGTTATAAGAAGTCGAAGTTATGGGCGCTTTCAGTAATGCAGGATGCGTGCGCAATTGACTTATTCAGTCATTGAAAGCTTTCACTTTCAATTGCTGAATAAGTCATTTGCGCACGCATCCTGCATTATTTAGCCCAAAATCACGTTCAAAATCATGTGATTTCCCATGCATTCTTGTGATTTCGAAATCATCTCAAACCTCATAATTTTGCCAAAAACGAAATCATGTCGAAGCCAATACTCAAACCTAAAAATCGAATTCAGCTCAATTCAGCACGTCTCTCTTGATGGTGAACTTGTCAGTTTGACACATTTTAATAACACAATTTTGATTTTGCACATTTTAACATTCTTCAAATACAAAAACCCAAGATACATATGTATATAAAATAAATAAGCTATGGGCTTTGTTATAAGAGGAATTACTAGTGAAATTTGGGCAGAAAAAACGAAGACATGAGTAGTGCTACAAAAAAACTGTCAAACGAAATCATTTCAATCCAGTGCGAAAGGTTCTACATAATTTCAAAATTACTTTCTGAAATCACCTAATTTCGGCTCAGAGCGAACATGATATTAGAGACATTTTCTGTATCCACCATATTCTCTTTGTTTTGTTGGTTTCTTTTACTGGTTTCTGGTTCTGGTATTAAATTTACTCTTAAAAATTCGAAATTTTGTTTTTGACTCTTGTTAAGATATGCATTTTCGTTTATTGTATATTAAGTCAAGAAAAAAGAGATCAAGGATAGGTGAAGTTTCTCTTTATCTTTTGTTTTTCTAGTGGGATGGCAGGCGGTGTCTACTGAATAGAAGCTGATTACTTTGTAGTTTCCATTATATTTTTTATGATTCTCTTTAATGATGATTTAAAGGGATAGAGAGAGAATATTTTATTTTCGAGTACGGGCTGCCAAAGGGTTGTTTTTGCTAGGAGAATGTAATGATGCTAAGCGGGAGTGTAGGGGGTGTACTCGAGGTAAGCAGGATTTTATAATTACTATCTTTTTTAGTTTTTACGCCAAAACTATGCATTTGCATGAAAAATTAAGGGGGGGTTTTCATCCAGCGCGCCAAAGAGTAGGTAAAGTTTGTGATTTTTTTGAAGGAAAATGACAAGACATAGCGAAATGATATTTGGCAGTATCTTTTATTGTACATTAATCTGTACGTAAATTTTTTATGCAATGATGACATTATTGTAAACTAGAATAAATTTGTCTCAGACAGAGTGAACGACTTTAAAAGAAATTGAAAATCGACGGAATGGCGCGATTTTGAAATTTGAGTGCCGTTTTCGGCTGTTTTTTTTTCATAGTTTATGACTTACAAAAAGGAATAAATGTTGCAATTTTCAAAATGTGCTCCATTCTTTCTATGAAGAAACTTTAATTGGCACGAAACTAGAAGTTGATGGGTTGGACCGTTTTTGAGTTATCTTGTATACAAATTTGTAAAATCTTGAAGAAAAAGTTTCGAGATAATCGTGTTTGAAGTTTAAGTAAAGCTAAGAGCGCCCTCCTGTGATCATAACACCGCGACAATCAATGTGCTGTAGAATCCGTTCTAGTGCTGGGATTAACAAAATATTTTAAAGGAACATTCTAGACATATTAAACTTTAATAATATGAAATAAAAAAAATCGAAAATTTCAAAATTCTAGATAAGAACCTCCCCTTAAATTAGATCACAGTAGCAGTTGCAGTTTTTCAATGGCTTTTCTTCTTGTTTTAATTATCAATAGAATCTGAGAAAAAGGCACAAAACGCCCTATAGGAGCGAAACTATTTTGAAAAAATTGACGAAAAAATGCAAAAATTCATAAGTTTAAATTTTTTTTGCACACCATCATAACGTTCCAAAAAAAAATTGAGAGTGGAAACAATTCCTTATATTTTCCTCTCTGAATCCACTATCATCGCCTTTATGTGCAGGACCGAACCGGTCTAAAGTACCAAAAAAGATCCAAAAAAAACCCCGCATAAACGAGGACGGGACCGAAACATTTTCGGTCCCTTGGATCTTGATTTTCGGGTGGACCATAGCGGACCGAACCATTTCGGTACCGACACATAAACTGTTTAGGACCAAAACATAACCTTATTTATTCCAATAAATCAAAAAGGGTCGAAATAAATTTAAAAAAAGTGAAATTTAATATTATTATTGAAATAGGTGAACATTGGGCATATGATAAAGCAATAATAACACTTCCTGAGGTGTGTACTGAGGATAATATAACGGCGATGATGGATGGGGAAAATTCGAAGCAACGGCATTCTCAATAAAATTGGTTTAGAGAAATGTTAGCTCACAATATTACTTCACACATTGTTCAATTAAATTATATTTTTAGAAAATTGCTAAAATGTTTCACTTCGACTTCGTTGTCACAGCTCAGTGAGGTTATATTCGAATGCGCACATAAACTCAAGACCGGATCGGTTCAATAGACCGGTTCGGTCCTACACATAAACGCGCTGTATATGATATTTTTCAGTTTTTTAGTTAAAGCCTTCGATACTTTTGCTTTTATCGTTCGCCTTCCTTATCCTGAACCTAACAAACCGCCACTGGTATTCAGTATGTTGGTATTACTGGAAGTAAATCTTTAATGCTTGTAATTGCTTTTGAACATGCTAGTGCATCTTGGAAGTGTATATTTTTGAATCTAGGGTCTAAGAGAGTCGCGACAGCTAGGATATTGATATTTTAAGTATTCGTAGTCCTGTTTACATTCACTTTCTCGAAGCAGGCATATTTTCACACTCCACATCGATGTTTCGATAACATCGATGAATATTGATCTTCCCTACTTTGTGGCCCGGTACCAACACCACGAAAAACTCTCTTTCATGGCATGTAGTTGAGAGGGCCTTGGTCGCGTGCGCGTAGATTTTGACGTACTCAAGTATTTGGCACACAGTGCAGTGTTGCCCTATGGCAACATTAAAAAAGCTTTAAAAAAGATCATCAATTTTGCAAAAATCCCAAAAATTCACAATTTGGCTCCTCTAAAAAAAATCAGTAAAACATTTCAGCTTGAAACGAACATTGGCAAAATTATAATATAAGACAACACTACTAATTTGATCCTGAAAAGGGCCGTTGCTGCTTCCCGCTTCCGTGTTTCTTCGTGTCATGTTTTACCACTCGCATGGCACTGGCAATACAAAAATGTGCATAATACATTAATGCAATATTAACAATTCACTGTAACGCTTTTTTATAAACGTTGCTCGATGTTTCAGTTGTAAGTATTACAACGTTTGTGGGATTTCTGAGTTGAGTCGACTTAGTCGAGTTGATATTTTGCAAATCGCTCATCACAATTTCCGTGTCTATTACGAACTTTCAAAGAGCAGCCAGCAGCTCATGTCATATTTTTAATCTCAAAGGATTTCCTATATCCTATGATATAGGAGAATAGTACAGAATTCTGTGTTTTCCGATTGCGCTCTCGTATTTTGTTTTAAAGGGCGTTTTTCAATCTGACCGTAAATGTGTCATTTTAGACGTACATTAATTTCATCGGCTCGTGCTTCGTGCAACGTTCGTCCGAAATCTATGCCAATAAACCAGTTACTCACCAAAATAATTTGCTTTCATTTCTTCAATCTTGCATTGTTCTGTTAACGGCTTCAATAGATACTTTATTTGCTAAGATACATTCATCCCAAGCCCAGACAACAATCAATTAGTCTTGTAAAACTTCAACTTTCTGATTTTTTGTAGATACATATATTGAACGCAGGATTTTCCATATGATCTTCAACCGGTATCTTCAGCATAATATAAGCTGTTTTTTTATGTGAAAGACTAGAGGCTCAGGAAAGGCCCTTTATACTTTCTGACAATATATTTTTTTCAAATAGAATGCAATGTCGAGCAGCAGCTCTATTCGGAAGATAGTGAAAAGAGGGAAAAAGTGAGTCTTATTCCTTATTGGAAGTAGCCGCAATCTCTGTTAGTGACCCTGCTACGGTAACCCTTTTATCTGCACGTATTTTGGTGAATATGAAATTAATTAAGAAAATCTGACAGCTCTTGTCGGAGTCCGCCATGTCTCAATTCGTTGTCTGAGGATACTGATAGGAACTGTAGTTATCTCCGTACCATGTTGTGGTTAATAATTCTCCACTAATTAGTTAATTCACAAATTATTTATTTTGAAAAACCGATATTATAAAACACTCTTACAGTACTTAATATATAAAAGTACTTCTAATTATAATATTGCATAATTTTGAATTTTCGACTAGATGTCTTGAAGAACGTTTTAGCAAGAGAGTGAAAACGGAGATGCCGGAAATTGGCTAGGTCACTGAAATATGAGTTCAGTGATCGATAGAGTGTTTCGAGCGATCGTTTTGATCGTGACGGAAATTGTTGTATGAATTGCTTAAGACTTAGTAATTAAGTTTGTACGCAGTCACCGCACAACCATTGAACCTAAGCAGGACGATGATGACGCCAACCACATTTCGTTATTTTCCTCGAAGATGAATGTTGAAGATGACAATAGGGAAGAAGTGGAAGTAGAAGAGATAAAGGGATAATCAACAAAATTATTTCATGGACTAGGACTACTGGGGATACCATGTTAAAAGCTGATTGAATTCTACTTCAAAGGTGGTGAGAAAACAAATACAGCGCGATATGTACTATATATGTATATATATATATATGTATGTATGTGTATGTATATATAGATTTTCATGCTTAGCTGAAAAGTGCGCCTTCTATGCTAGAAGGGTTAACTCTTGCAATAAAAAAAAGAAAAAAAGAAACCTTAATTTGGCTGGACTAATAACTTGAAGGACATGACAGACTACTAGTCAAAGGGTGACTCCCAAACTTCATATTACCACAAAAAAATAGCACATTTTCTTACTTTCTTTTTTCGACTCTACAAAATTTCTTATCGAAATGTAAAAATGCTTCAACGTTGACAAATTTATCATGGGAAAAATATAAGGAAATGTGCGCACAAATAATACCTGGCCATTTTTTTTCACCATTATATTGTCTGAGTGTCTATCTGCAACTCCTAAAACGTAAGTAGCTACACAATATCCAGCGCAGCTCAATGTAAATTCTTTGATTGCCTTCTCTAATTGTTCATCGGAAGTGTTGTGTTCCTTCAGCCAACTCAATAACGATCCCTTTTTGAAGGGTGATGTTGCAGAAAACATGCCACGTTCCTTTTGAATATTTGCAATAGTTTCAGCACTTAATACAACTTCAATCATTCCAAGACGACGCTCCATACTGATGCATCCATAAATATTCATACGAAAATCATGCCTTTAATTAACAAAATTATTTAATAAGTGACTAAATTAAATTAAATTACCCTTCATTTTTCCAAAGCTGATCCATAACACGTAACATTTGTAATGTTAACATATCTTGTCTTAGATCGTCACCATTTTTGAAAATTATGTAAATATCTTCACCATGCATATCTGAGTTTTCAAATACTATCCATAATGGCCGCATTTTGGAATCCATTACTTTGCATTTGTCCGGCCTAAAACATAATTTTACAACAAAATACTCGCATAAATGTTATTTAATTACCTAACACCTTTACAGCGAAAACTAGGATTTAGGGGACTTAAGACATTGCCAAAAACTCCGCTGTTTCTTTCTTTGGCTAAAAACTCCTGCAGCAAAGTCCTCACTTTTTCTTTACTGCCCTTTTTAGCTAATTCTGAACCCTGCTTTAATTTTTCTAAGCACTCAAGTTGTTTATGTAATAAAGGGACATGTGATTCACTTCCTTTTAAGTAAGCTTCTAAAATTAATCCAAAACGAGTTTGCATAGCCGGAACTTGCATTTCTGATCTTAAATGCCAAAAAAAATAGTGTCCAATTCTTTGATTTCTAAGAGCTCTTTCAAGAAGAAATTCGACTAGATCACAATCTAAATAAGATTCGTGTTTAATGGCTTGAACTAGCTGCAACAAATAAAGAAGCAATTCTTCATCCCTACAAAAATTTGTATACATTCATAACCTTACAAGGTGAATAGATATAAATTTACCTCAGTTCTTTTAAGCAATTAATTGCAAACCCCCGTACTGTAGGATCTGGATATGCATAATCCAACAATTCAAGTGATCGCTCTACTGAAATAGTACGCCATTGTTTTAAAAGGCTACACATTTCAGAAACTTCGTCCCTGCTATTCCACTCAACACAGTGTAATAAAAGAGGTAGGCCTTCTGGGGCATCATTTAAACAATCTAATCTAAAAGGTATTGTTATTTATTGTAATAAATTGGGATAGCAAACATATTACCGTTTTGACCATATCGCATTTCGCTCCTGATCATGCATTTCATACAATCTGTCATTGCTGAGATAAGGTGCTAAAATTTCGGAGATTGTCCTTGTATCTTGTGCGCTATCACGGTTTAAACATTTGGTTTTTGCAATTTCTGAAGCGTGTGCTAAAATTGTCTCTTCAGAGGGATATAATATGCTATCACTTTCATAGTTATGGAATGTTAATTTAATTGCAGCACATTCCTCTGTCCGAGGGTTTGGCTCAACCGTCCCCAAAGAATGAAACATATCATCTGGTTGAGTCTCATCAGCATAAGTCCAAGTATATAATGTTAAGCACCCACTTTTTAACTGATGTTTGTAATCAAAAATTGTTGTATTAACCCAGCCGACATGATTCATATAAAATTCTTTACTGTCTTTGACTCGCCTAGCTCGTGATCCGGCCAGTTTGGTGGATTTTATTTCATAAATAACCAGACATAATTTTGCCATTCTTGGTATATTTTGAACACTAATATCAAAATTCAAAATTTGTTCAAAATCTACATTTTTATCATTACTAAGAGAAATTTCCTTTGATTTCTTATGAGCACAAAGTGATCTTTCTCCGTGATATAGTCCTAAATGAACTCCCACCTGAAACCAATATTGACTGAATTTTAATTATTTGAGGTCGTGACAATTATTACCTCAACAGTTCTGTTTAGATCACAGTTTATATTTTCGATTGAATGAAGAGTAATTTGAAAAGGCTTTTCTATACTCCAAGATGATATATGCTTCGACCTTTTTCTTAAAGTGCATGATGATATCGTTTTATATTTCGTATTAAGCTTAGTCGGTGAAAGTAATGTTGGTACATTCGTAGTAAATACTTCAAGGTTTTGAATTAATTTCATAACTACAGCAGGAACACCATCTCTCGAAAGTGTTTCCTGAAAATTATAATGTTTATTACTAGAAGCTGAATAAAATACAAAATGTGATCAACGTATTTAGTAAAATGTTTTTATAAATATATAAATTTTATAATTTGAATAAGTAGTCACATTCACTATCTTCTCTATTTTGCCATGATTCATTTATCATTACAGAAAAAAGATAGTTCCAAAATTTTGCTTTTGCTACATGCACAATGCACCGATATAACTACACAGATACAATATTATTCGAATGCAGTACATTTACAGACTAAACACTTGCAATAGAATTATTCTCTCTCGAATTTTGCCATGAGTCGCGATAACTGTATAATTTATATTTCATTTTCATCTTTTTTACTGTTTACTTTATAATTGTTATGGCTAACCGTAAACAAAATACTATTTATTTGAGAAAAATATTTACTTTTCATAGTTTGATATTTTCAATAAATTAATAGAATAAATGGAAAATTTTATCATGAAAAAAGTTTATCTTACCTGAATATAAATAAATTGAATAAGAGGAAATTCACCAATTAAATATTCGTCTCTTCCACAAACTTTCAGTATAAAATCACTAGCACGATCCCCTGTTTTTATTTTCGTCCGTGCCATTTTAGATAAAGCAGCGTCAAGTAGTTTATGTGGAGATATATGGTATGGCACACAAAAAGTGAATGAGGTTTCATCATTTTCTAATTTAACAACAATTACAAAATTATCGTTCCGTAAACGTCCCTTTATGGTCTCAGGCATTTCCGGGGAAGTTGCCAAGCGGGGAGGATATTGGTATGTTAACCTCTCACTCCAGGACATATTTAATCTTTCGTTTTCTATTTCTTCGCCTAGTAAAGACATTTTGTAACGAAAATCGTTTACTTCTAAATTCTTAAGGGCACGGAAATCATCCACACATCTGCCTATTAAAATGCCAATTACTTTGCATATCTCATAATCTGATGAAATTTCTGTTGAAGCTTTTCTTTCGGCAAGCTGGAACATGCAGAAGTAAGGTTGAATATCACACAGCCTTTTTGATTCATTAACAAACTCGTCGAGATTGGCAAAGGCAGAAATAGCGCTTATCACGTACATTGATTGTTCTTTGAGAAATCTATATAATGGATATGAACGTGCAATTGCCCAGAGATCCTATATAGGGAAAATATATAAACTATTTAAAATCAAAAAAGCATTTACCTCCTTTATTTCTCTTATGGTAGCTGTTGGAAAGGTTTTCATAGGTATGACCAACCCATTTGGCATAAGGCATGTTACTTCCACCGAATCTGGAGGATCATTTTGCCAAAAGTCTACTGTTAAGTGGTCTAATGGAGATGGAACCATTGTAAAACTTTCTGTATTTAAATTTAAGTTATTGAAACATGACATGTCACAGCGTTGATAAAAATCCTGACATTTAAAACTTCAACCCTAATCTGTCACACTTTTTTTCCTCTCATAACTCCTTTTAATCCTAAACTGAATACTTTAATTGGAAACTTGAACATAAAAAGTTATTATAGATCAAAAAACTAATATTTTATTCTATTTCACCTTGGTTTGAAATAATTTTCACATTTGTTTATAAGATGCCAAAAATATTTGCTTGAACCTTTGACAAAGGAAAGAAGGAAGAGCAATTAATTAAAATCAGGGAAGCTTTTTGGTAACCCTTTTGCACAACTTTCTTTAGCAATTAAGTCTAACCCGGCCAATGGCGGTGTCATATTTATTCAAAAACCTGGAGGGACTGTCATTACGTTTATATGATTTACTTGAGTTCCTGACTTGAAATTTACTTGAAACTCAAGTTGCGTTTTCGGCTCATTTACTTGACTTTAAATGTCTTGAAATTCTCTTGAACTGACACTGGACCTTTCATATTATAACAGAAACTATCTTCAAATTATAATATAAATAACTTTAAAAATATTGCATCAAAAGTATACATTCACTACAGTTTTTATCTTCTTCTTGTTCCAATGAAAAAATACGCATGCAAATTTTAATGTATTCAAGTCATTGACATATAGAATGGACTGCTTATGAGAAATTTTTCATGGCACCAATTTGTTCCATAGGCTAAAAACCTTTTTTCACTCCATGTAAACACCGGAATCACTTTTGAAATTTACATTTTTTTAAATACGCACTTAAAACATTAAAACAACACAAATATTTTGTTTAAAAAAATTAATAAACGCTATTTTCACTTTTTCACCTTTTAAAATGCCCTCTTTTCATTAATTTGCAAATTTTATGTGTATCTGATTTAAGTTCTTAACGCCTGTCTTAGCAACTGACATTCTGTATGTCAAAATCCGGGGGCTTATGGGGAAAAGAGCAAAAGATATAAACATCACTATACCCGTCTATTTTTTTCTAATTGATTTAACGCAAAAGATCATCACTATACCCGTCTATTTTTTTCTAATTGATTTTATTTCTGAGTGCTTCTGTCAGTTTGGGGGCTTATGGATGAGCGAGCGACTATACCTTTTTGGTGCCATCGGTTTGTATGGGAATAATTGCTGATGAGCAGTCCATTATTATATGTCAGTGATTCAAGTAGTGTTTACATGAGCTTTTTCAAGTCACTCAAACAAAGTTTTGTGATTTACTTGACTCAAGTATACTTGGTCAGGACGAGTTTACATGCATATTTAGTTACTTGAAATCTACTACAAGTATACTTCAAGTAAGCATGTAAACGTAATGTGTGTTTCTCAGCAACCAACCGGATGTTTATACACGGGGTCTGTTCAATATTTCTGCTAAAGCTGCTATGGTATTTTTAAACTGTCAAAATACAGCAGAGCAAGAAAAAGCTGCTATGACATCGGATGACAGGCGCAAAAATGCTGCTAGCATAGCTATGTATGTGTATGAGTATTTCCTGCAGTAAACTATTCTTCTCCCTCTAGATAGAAGAAAAACGTGATCGTGGAGCTGCAATCCCTGAATTTATTATTTAAAATTTATTAATGCCAATAAAACAGCATTCAAGTCAGTTATTTTGGCATGATGACAAATGACATTTACAAACACATGTCGAAAGTGCGAACAAGAAAAAGTAGCTACTTTATACTGCATCTAAACATTCCATATAATGGGTTGAACCCAAAGCCTTCTATATTTACAAGCCATGCACAAAGAAATCTCACACTCACAATGAAAGCATAATAGGACTTCAATTTAGCTGTCAAACTGTGTGGAGTGCGGTTATGTTGGTTTATTAGGAATCAATGAATCTTCTTTAACCAATTAAAAACAAAAATTATGGTCATTAATTGCAACATTTATTTACTACATATTACAAAGTTGCGTTAATAATGTAAAAAATATGTATAATTGCATCCCTGACTTTCTTCCTTAATGGATATTATTTCAAATATCATGCCGTCAAGCCGTCGCACCAAGCAAAAACCGTAAGTGGAGGAAACTACCGCTAAAAATAAATTTATATAAATATTTGGCAATATTTAGCAAACTATTTGTTTCAACTTATCTTCATTTGCTTATATTCCTCTAAAACTGGAACTGGCTGCAAAGAAAACTGGCTGATCCGTCATGTGACACCATGGCCCCAAAGAACAATTTCAACTAACAATTCGCTTAACTACCTTAAAACTTATGTTTAACAAAAAATCACGGCGCTTTCATTAATAAAAGACTTTCCGCGGCGCGAATCACTTGTTTTCCTCGGGATTTTGACATGTTATTCCACCATAACCAACATAAAACCCGCAAATCCTATTTTTAACATTTATATTTAAATTATTAACGTAAGACACACATTTTATTTTAATTTTTGCACTGTTTCACGTATTTGATTTTGATGAAATAACTTTTATTTTTCACAAAACCACACTCGCAACAGCACTTTACGCGGCACGAAAACTTCTTTCCCTTTGATTTTAATGGGATTTTGACACTTCACGAATTTTGGTTGGGACTTCATACAACCACAAACACACACATGCAGCATGGCTTGTAAATATAGAAGGCTTTGGTTGAACCACGACCTCTCAACTACAGGCCATATGCAGTTGTGTCTGTCACCAATACAACCATAGCTGAGAAAGGTCCCAAAATTTGACAGTTGCTGAGAATTTAATGGCGCAGATTACGTTCGCGAGTGTTTTCGTTATAGTTTTGTGGTAAAAAGTGGTAAATTTTTGAAATTTATCGCTTTAAACCATACAAGGATTATCAGTGATTATTTCTTTAGTGATTTAATAAAAAAATATATATAAAAATAGTGATTTAGTGTATTTTTGGTGTCTTAATTGTTAAGGTGATCAATTTATTTTACATTCGCGGTGTTTTTTCGTGTATATTAAGGGAAAACATGCTGAATATTTAATTAAAAGTGATTTTAAAGTCATTAATTAATTTATTTTGCAATTATTACTAAACATATAAGTACAGAAAAGTGCGAATGGAAAAGTGAATAAGAGAAGTGTTTTTCGGAACCTATATTTTTAATAATAATATCATAATATATGTATTAATCACTTTTAATTCCATAACTACACAAAACATTAAATATTCAACATTTTTTTCGTAAATAAACATGAAAAAACACCGTGAATGTGAAAAAAAAGTTGATCGCCTTAACAAGTTGAACACTTATAGTGGAAGTACATAGGGACGCGACGCGACGCGACGTGAACGAGACGCTGAGAGACGCGACGCCGAAGCTTTTCAACCAAACACATTGAAGCCGGATTTTCTTGGCGTTAAAATTTTTTAACGGTCAAAGTAGGCTTAATACATTGTTATTATTGAAAGTATTTCGTATTTGTCAAAAAAAATCATGGAAGAATTAATGTTGTTAACAATGCTACAATCGAAATATAAGGCGCTCGTGGGTCCGGGAGGTGAATTTGTCCCGAGACGTTAACGGATACTTTACAACCAATTTCCTTCATATTAAAAATAATGATCCGGAGGATTTTTTTAAGCATACTAGAATGACGAGGCCGATATATGATCTCTTGCTAACGCTATTTTCGCGTCGCGTCGCGGCAAAAGTTCAAAGTTGGTCAACTTTTCGCGTCGAAAGCTTGGCGTTGCGTCGCGTCGCGTTACATTGTACTCACTACATAGGATATCGTATAATTCAATATTTTTTTGACATTATTAACTTCGCGTAGCGTCACGTCGCGTCCCTATGTACTTCCAGTGTTAAACACATCACCAAATTTGTTTTATTTTTTTAATGAAATCACTAAAAAACTATTCACTGATAAATCCAAGTGCAGTTAAAAGTGTTAAAATACAATATTTTATCACTTTTTACTGCAAAAATAAACACAAAAATTCTGCGCGTACGGCTTCCGCGCCATGTTACTCCAGTGTGCGGTGACTTTTGGGCCTATTACCAACACCACGAAAAATTCATCTACGAGGCCTGTAGTTGAGAAGGTCTTGCTTGAACTGTTAAATGTTATGGTGGTGGGCAATTCATGGCGGAGTTTTCATTTGAAAAAATGCCATATCTTCTGAAATGTTTCCAAATCAAACATTTTTTCAGTATTACAAAAACGCTAACTACTAAAACTACCCAATACAACAAAATTTTAAGCAATCCGCAATAATTGTTGAACAAACGTCAAATTATGGCCAAATTCATGGCAGATTTGATGGTCGGCCATCAACGCTTTCCATCAAGTTTGCCATAAATTCTGCCATTAAAAATGGCCAATTTTCAGCATCTACACTGTCCATGCCATACGGAGATGGCCATGGCCATGACTACAGTCTTCGCCCGAACAAAACGCCTAGGCATTATATTCGGGAAAGTTTCTTTTTTCTTAGTTTTAAAACTTTGGGTTTCTTTTCGAGTAGAACGCCTAATAAAATAGAACGCCTAGGCAGTATATTTGAATATGAAAATTTTTATTCTGTAATTCGTTTTAGGAAAAACTTAACCTTCACATAAAAAGCCCTGCTAGCCCTAATAAGACATCCCGCCGGCTTAGCCAGTTAACAACAGGGTACTATCACCTCCGTCGGCAGTGTACGGAGAATACTTATCTAAAATTGTAAAAGTTTGGTTCACTACAAAATTTCAGACTTTGATTTTGGTTTTTGAAGTAAAACTTCTTTAGGGACGTTTGCTTAAAAAAATTTACATGAGGGTGAATCAATTTCATTCATGTAACGCTCTCACACATGAAAAATCGTCAGAACTTTCGTATAACGATGGGAAAGGGTACAAGAGACGAAGAAACTCGGGGCTGTGTATGCAACAGCTAAAATACACTCTGCCTTACTGCATAGATTTTCTGGCATGTTAGCTACGTTGTCGCCCGGACTTTGCTTTATCTCATTTTATAGGAATACAAATTCACCATTCTGTAGAGGTGAATTATTTCAGATTTTTCTTGTGGTTTGGTCACTGGCCGGGCTTATGCCGCGGCCACTTTGGAGTTGACTGACATGTTGGAAGCGGCATATACGAGAAGAATTTTCGGCGGTGGTTTGGGTGCTTAGAATACCAAAAGGGAGTGGTGAATTAAATGTGTGAGGTGCTGTTGTTTAAAATTGGCACCCACTTCCCCTTTGGTGAGATGTGCTGCACCTTTCCCCTTTTTAAATTACAATTTTTTTAACTTGCACAAATCGACGAATCGTTTATGTCAAAACATTACACTGTTGTGAAAACCGTTCCTGATATGTTTTTTGGGTCGCTGATTACGAAAATCAGGGTCCCACAGTCTTAAAATATGGATGTCACCTTTAAATATGCTTAAAAATTCCCTTTTTTAAGTGTTGTCGCGATCATTTTAATTATCATCAAAAACAATCTAATAAAATACATTTTTTGCAATATTTATATTCAAAAGTGGTTGATTTATAACAAAGCAAATTTTATGATAAGGGATAATAGTAAAGGGCTGAAACTATCCCTACATCGACTGAAAATATAAAGGTTTCTAAAAAATGTTTTTCCAACTTTATGCTTCGAATTCGGTTTAATCAGCCAAAATAAATTATTTTCAACTACGCATAGAAAGAAGAATTTGAAAAAAGGTTGATTGCATATCTTTTTGCTCCCTTTAAAATTAATTGGCTCCCTAAAAGATTGTATGGGACGAAGTAATCAGGTAATTGGCTAGGTGGCCATAAAGGGTGCCAATACCATACTCAAGTAGACTGGCTCCCGTTCGTGAAAGTAAAGCGGCTCGCGTAGGTAAAGCTTCATTGTATGTGGTTGGCGGACTGCTTGGTAAAACAATACTTGGATTTGGAATAGTCTATGCCGATGCGGATGCAATTATAAATGATCATGAATGTAGCGGGAGCGGAGCATGCATACAGCTGGTGACATATCCAAGCGTACATGCGTTCAATTCGTTGATAAATAATATAGAAGTGTGTGTATTCAAATGCGACCTGACGGAATGTTCCATGAATGGAATGCATGCCACGCAAAGGTCGGACTACTTTTAACTTTTTCTGTAATACCGCATTCGAAATAGCACACACAAGCTTGCACAACAAACACATGCACCTTGCATGCACTCGTTACTTAGATTTTCGGGCTATGTGTGAAAGCCGGGACGGAAAAAAACCATGCAATTTTATGAACTTCTGAATGTAATGCATGTACGCTTGCATATGTCAGCAGCTTACTTCCATGAGGCGAATGTTTAGATTTTCGTACCTGTGGCGGTAGTATCCATGCCTGTGGCGGAAGCGTGCATACCCGTGTGGGATGCGCACTTATATACTATACGTACTAGGTGCACCGCGTGTATGCTTTTAAGAAAATTAGCCAATAAAAATTATTTTTACGCGGCTACTTTTATGTTTTAATGTTAATAGGAATTCATAAATATTGATATTTTCAAATAGAATTTGTATCAAGTCCGTCAATAGATTCGTCACTATTCTTCCTGCATCTGTCGTTGGCCTGAATTTTCTCAAGCGTACTATAGATCCGACAGACTTTCCACTATATCTATTGCATATTACTAGCCGTTGGGCACAAAAGTTTTACTTCTAAAGTGTGGTCTTAAGCACACTCATATTTTTTTTTTAATATAAAATTTCGACTTCAACTACTCTTTTCTCCATAAAATTTTCATGTACTCTTTTGCCAAAATTAGAAAGCTTGGAATATTTTCTATGAATAATGTCCAAACAATTTTTATGTTACGGCCCATATTAGGGGATTTTGCCGATCTAGCCGGTCAAAATTATTTATTTAGCTTATATTATTTCTTACAACTTCTTAATTGATTTTATGCTAGTAAAGTTGCTTTTTAACGACTAATCACTTAAAATTTTGGTAAGAAAATGTAATAAAACTTCATTTGTGTAATTTATGATTTGATATTTATTTTCTCTGAAAACACTATTAAGTACTTTTTTGCACTAAGGATGATGATGAGTGATATGTTTCTTAATCGTTCTGTCCGCTCTTTGGGTCTTCAAAGACCCTTTTCAAATCTGATTCTGAATTATTTTCAAAGTCAAGTACAACGGGAATCATCAAAGCAACTGCATCTTTCGTGAACGGCAATGTCTTTTTTTTGGGAGTTGGTCTAATGCTAGTAATAGTCCATGGAAATGGTACTTTAACATTGCCAAAATGCAGGACAAGATGTTAGTTTTGGGTTGTGTTGCGGGGTTCGATTTGAGTTAAAATATGAGTTTTCGGGATCCCAGCCCCCCCCCCCATTTAGCCGCCATCTTCGAAAAGGTGGTGCAAATGGGATTTCCACTATATCCGTAACATTAGGTTAGGTTAGGTTAGGTTAGATATGGCTGAGCTTTGGTTCAAGCCCACACACTTAGGCCAGAAGGGATAGGCCCATTGTGATACCATAGTGATCCCACTTTAAACTTGATGTTAAAATGTCGTTTCTTCGTTAAACCATCTCGAGGAAGTAATGAATCTTCTAAGTTGCGGGATCCCAAACTTCGAGATTTCCGGAAGGTTGCTTAGAAAGGGTTTACCAAATGTGGTTAGCCTTATCCTGCTTAGGGCCGGGCAGTGACATAGGAGGTGTAGTACACTTTCCGCCTCGTCAATGTTCTTACAGCTTCTGCAGAAGTCGTGGGTCTCAAGACCTAAACGGGTCTCATGCGTCCCTATCAGACAGTGTCCGGTTAAGACTCCCACTATAACTGAGAGTTCTTGTCTCCCAAGGCTCAGTAATAAGGTAGTTCGCCTGAGATCATAGGAGGGCCAGGTTAATTTGGCCAAAGTGCATTTATTAAGATCTCTCCAATGCTTTTTCGCTTGTGTGATTGTGTGTTGCTTGCATCGGAGTTTAAAGGAGGCCCAAGGCATACCAACTCTTTCCTTTTCTGGAAGGAGAGTAGCGGTCGTGCCTCTCCTAGCCAGTTCGTCAGCTTTACAATTTCCCTCTATATTTCGGTGACCGGGCACCCAAACGAGGAGGGTCCTGAACTGCTGAGCCATCTCGTTAAGAGATCTGCGACATTCAGAGGTAGTTCTAGAGCTGTTTGTGCAGGAGCGCAGGGCTTTCAGAGCTGCCTGACTATCTGAGAAGATGTAGACAGTCCGGTTTCCATCGCCTTGCTGGTTAATTTGCAGAACAGCTTCTTGTATGGCTAGAATCTCCGCTTGATATACACTGCAGTGATCGGGAAGTCGGAAGGAGATTTCAATCCCAAGTTCTGGGGAAAATACTCCTCCTCCCACTCGACCCTCGAGCTTAGAGCTATCAGTAAAAACGTTTATGGCATCCTGAAACCTATGTGGTCTATTTATCCATTCACGACGTGAAGGGATGTGGACTCCGTAGTTCCTCGTGAAGGTAATTTCGGGAATGCAGAAGTCGGTTTTTGTGGGGATAGTAACTGAGTTCAGTACCTTCGTGTGCTCTCCCCTGATTCCAGTCCAGAAACCGGATTCTTTTATTCTAAGGGCTGCGATGGTTGCGCTTTCCCTTGCCACGAGATTTAAAGGAGGGAGGTATAACATAACATTTAAGGCCTCTGTAGGCGTGGAGCGAAGTGCTCCTGTTATGCATAACTCCGCACATCTTTGTACTCTCTGTAATTTGTTTAACACGGTGGACTTACTCAGAGTTGGCCACCACACTAAAGCCCCGTAAAGGAGAATTGGGCGGACGATCGCTGTGTAGACCCATCGCACAATGTAAGGGGAGAAGACCCATTTCTTACCAATGGATTTTTTGCAGGCGAAAAGCGCGATGTTTGCTTTCTTAATGCGCTCTTCTGTGTTTTCATGCCAGAGGAGTTTCTTGTCCAGGATTACTCCCAGATATTTGGCACTGTTGTTAATTTTGAGCCTAACTTTGTTAAGCCGGGTGGGTGTTAACGGAGAGGTCTTGTACCTCCTTGTGAAGAGGACCAGCTCCGTTTTTACTGGGTTAACGCTGAGTCCGCGGGTAGCAGTCCAGCTTGAGAGGGTTTGTAGCGCTGCCTCCATGAGATCACAGAGGACTTGAGGAAATTTTCCTTTTTTGATGATAACAACATCATCTGCGTACGCCAGGACGTCATGTCCCTCTGCCTGCATGCGTCGCAACAGCTGGTTCATAGTTACGACCCATAGCAGCGGGGAGAGTACTCCTCCTTGCGGAGTGCCTCTATTTACGGCCTTTCGGGCCGAGCTATCGCCCAAGATCGAGCTCACCATCCTGCCAGTAAGCATTTGGTGGATAAGAGACACCAACGATGTCTCGATCCCATGTTCTGTCAAGGCCAGGGTAATGGCATTCGGCAAAACATTGTTAAATGCTCCTTCAATGTCAAGAAATGCTACTAATGTATATTCCTTAACCTCGAGGGATTTTTCAATGGTTGAGAACAGTGAGTGAAGAGCAGTATCAGTAGATTTGCCCTTTGTATAGGCGTGTTGTGCGCTAGAGAGTTCCGAGGTCAATATGGTCTGCCTCAGATATATTTCGATTAGCCTCTCCAGAGTCTTTAATAGAAAGGATGATAGGCTGATTGGCCTGAAGTCTTTGGGTGTTACGTGGGAGGCTTTTCCTGCCTTGGGTATAAAAACTACTTTAACCTCTTTCCAGCTAGAGGGAATGCAGTTATTTTGGAGGCACCCGGTAAACATGGTTTGTAACCAGGGCATAATATAACTAAGAGTGTGCTGCAGTTGTGCCGGCACTATGCCGTCAGGGCCTGGTGATTTGTAGGGCTGGAAGGTGTTTACAGCCCATTTTATTTTTGCTCTACTTATGATAGATCTGATCAGCTGTTGTGAGGCTGAAGAGTTGATCGTGATAGTTGTATCAACTGTAGTACTACTCGGGAAGTGGGTGTCCATAAGTAGTTTCAGGGATTCCCTGCTTGAGTCGGTCCAATCGCCGTCTTCCTTGCGTAAATAACTAAGCATTGTTGGCGATTTAGTTAATAATTTACGCAGTCTTGAGGTCTCCGATGTGGACTCTATATTACTGCAAAAGGTAGCCCAGGAGGTACGTTTGGCCTTCCTTATTGCCGTTTTGTATCTATTCAGCTTTGACTTATAGCAGCCCCAGGCGGTTTCGCTGTTGCTGCGTCTCGCTGAATTAAATTCCTTTCTGCACTCTTTTCGAAGTGTCTCAAGTTCGCGAGACCACCATGGGGGTTTGGAAGCCTCTTTATGTGGCCTGTTCGGACAAGCTTTATTAATGGCGTAAGTGCATTGTTTCGTGAAAATGTCCACAATGCTGTCGAGATGTTCCCGGTTTTTGGGAATAAAGGGAGGCTTGGGAGCAAGGTTTTTTGCGATAAGCCTAGTATAGTAGCCCCAATTTGTCCTTTGGAGGTTTTTTATTTTGGAAGGGGTGGCTGGGCTCGAGTCCTGCAGTTGGAACTCTATAAATCTATGATCTGAAAAGGAGTGTTCCTTCAAAACCTTCCAGACCACTATTCGGTCGGAGTGGCAGTCCGAGACAAGGGTGATGTCCAGAACTTCCTCTCTGTTCTTGGTAATAAAGGTGGGGTCATTACCTTTGTTACAAATAGCAAGGTTGGTGTTCAGTAGGTAGTTAAAAATAACTTCCCCTCTATCATTGGTGTCCGTGCTGCCCCATTGTGTATGGTGCGCATTTGCATCTCCCCCCATAACCAGAACCGTCGTAGGATGGGTGAATCTTACCAGGTCTTGAAAGGCCATAGGGGGTAGAGGGCCCTCATCATTGTGGGCTAGGTAGAAAGAGGCCATTCTGATTTTCTTCTGTTTCAACTCTAGGTCGACCACAGTAAGGTCCCCGTTGCTGAATTGAGGGAGAAGAAAGGTGCTTATGTTATTTTTGATCAGAATACAAGTTCTGGGTTTTCCCTTACCTTTGGTATAAAAGAGATTAAATTTAGGTGTCCTTAAGCCACAGATCCTGTCACCAGAGATCCATGGCTCTTGGACTAGAGCAACATCGACTTCGCCTGATGCCAGGTGAAGCAGAAGCGAAGCGGATGCTGCTTTACAATGGTGCAGGTTTATCTGTATCACCTGCACCATTTTCAGGGTGTTTTGTTTCGACGACAGTCACATCCGCTTCATCGTCGCTGGAATTGTCTTCGTCGAAGTCTGAACTAAGGAGTTGTCGCTCCGTGAAGAGGTTACCGACGGCTCTGCCCAGCTCGGAGTCTGTCGATGCATCGCCATCGCTCTGAGCTGCGCCTTCGCCATCGGTTTCCACGTTTTCTGGTTCTTCGTCAGTGGTCTTGGTGCAGGCCGCTTGGTTAACTACGGCTTCTATGTCGGTTTTGTAGACCTTGAGTGCGATCTGTTGGAAGCCGTAGTTCACGGCGTAGTTTTCTTTTGCCAGCTGGTTCAGGCATTTTTCATTTAGGAGCAGAATTACATGCATTGTGGCTCTGTTAGTCTGCTCCGTTTTGATAACTTTCCAGTTATCGGTGTAGATGTGAGGGTTGAAGGCCTTCAGCATAGCGATGATTTCCTCAGGCTCCGATGGAGCCACTGGAAACCATGCTCTGGCTCTCGGACGAGATGGTATGTCCGCGGCATTGACTGCCTTGAGTCGGGCGCCTGGGTAAACTTCCCCAACTCTAGCTACCGCAGCTTTATAAAGCTCTGCAGATCTGGTATTATCGCAGGCCGTAAGTTTTATATTGCCTTGATACCAACCGGCATCAAAGCATAAGGGGGGAGGTCCAGGGTTGTCTTTCAGGACCTCCATAGCCACCTTGGCGAGGGCAACTTGAACCCACCGCCATTGGTGTTTGGGGATCTTGCCATTCTCGTTACTTTCGTCCAGGACGCCGATTATTTTGCGATCCTTCGCTATTTCTGCGAAGGATATCGCTTTGGTGCCATGCGTCTTGGACCTTTTCGGAATTGGACTGTGGGTACTTGGTTCCTCCACAGATCGTTGGCGTTTAGAGGCTGGTGCACCTCTAGACTCCAATGTAAAGTCTGGTATGACTTGTTTAGCCCAAGCAATATCATTTAGGACTTTGGTGAAGTCCTCCTTGGACACTTGGTCTTCCCTGATCGGGTTGGTGGCCAAGCGACGAAGGATGTTGCGGGCTATGCGGATGTGACGAGGACCTGCTTTTGCCGGGTCCGGTCTTCTCAGGTCTTTGGCCCTTGCGCAGACTAACCGCTCCCCTGATCCCCCCGCAGCGGCCGTGCCCGCAGGTGTGCGCTGGGCAGCGACGTAGCCGCAAGGAGGAGCAGGTTTGCTAGTGGTCGCTTCTGGGGCCTTTTTTAGAGGGGTGGAGCTTGTGACTCCACTTCCACTAGGTTTGGGTTGGCTCGGGGGTGCCGTAGCCATGTTATTTGCGGGATTTGTGGTCCCTTCTTTAGGACCTGATTTTGCCGGGTTTGGTCTTTTTAGGTCTTTGACCCTTCCGCAGACCATTCGCTCCCCTGATCCCCCCGCAGCGGCCGTGCCCGCAGATGTACGTCCTAAGTGGAAAGCTTAAAGTGCAGTTTCTGTCGGACAGAATCAAATTGAATGATGTAGTCCGACACACACGACACACTAAACTACTTAGGGAATATCCACACCGCACCGATTACGCAAGGAACGAGCCCGTCAACAGATGCTGTATGGTTTTTAATAGCCATAGCTCCTCTTTCTCCCCTTCCCTCAACAAGGCATCCTATAAAAAAATACTCAAATCCCTACTAACATAACCCCTCCTGACAATTGTAGGTTTTTAGTAGTAACAGTAGTTATATGAAAAAGACTGTACACTATGTTTTAATCTAAGTATATGTATACCTAGTTTAAGTGTGCCTTGTTTGGCGAATAAATAAATAAATAAATAAATTTCATGGGCACGGAAAATGCTTTATCAGGTCTGAATTGGAATGAGATAAAAATTTATAGCTCAGCGAAGAGGATTAAATGGAAGTTTAACCCACCAACTGCCGCATGGTGGGGAGGATGGTGGGAGCGACTGATTGGGTTGTTGAAATAATAACTAACTCTTTTAATGTTGAGGTAATAACTAACGTTTACATTACCTCAAGGTGGGAGGATGTTGAAAAACTCACTAGTTTTACTTGTTCGAATTTAGATAGTTGAGTTAACTTAGTTGTTTTTTAAAAAATGTCAAATGAGAAAATATTTTTTGTTAATTAATTTTAATTTTGTTGCCTTGAGACTCTCAAGTTGAGAGAAACATATAATGTAACTGGAATTAGATAGAATATTGGAAGATACTAGGAATATACATATGTATATGAAGATACGAAGAGTTTTTGAGAATATACATCTATGAAGATACGAAGATTTTTTGGAGATAGACTGTCTGAAGATATAAGGAATCCCAGCAGATACGGAGAATGATCGAAGAAATTTGGATTTGGTTTTAATTATTAACTATTTCATTTACATTGAACCTTTCTTTTGTAGTTAATAAAATATTTGAGGACATTTTACCTGCGGACTTTTTAGTGAAAATTTCACAATAGGTAGATTCAAGATGAACATTTAAAAAAAAAATTTGTCAATAACTTAAAAATTACGACCTCTAGATTAATTTGGGTGAAATATCAAAAATATCGCCACTGTGCGACGGATCAGTACCGACGACGACACGACTGAAATTCCGGAAGGCTGTTCAATCAGAGAATCCATACGGGACCGCATTAATGGAAGGACGACCGCCTTACCGCGCTAGCAGGCAGTATACTGCCTGTTACCAGGATCAATGCAAGCCGATCGCCTCCCCATTAACTTGGCCATACTAAAGAGAAAGGTAGACAAAGAAAAATGAGCGATATTGCCTCGTCAATGGAAGAAACAACCAACTGGTGATACCTCCGCGCAAGCCATGTGAACATGAGCCACATGCAGCCAGACAAGCAAAAGGCCCCTCACTGATTGCCCCACCAGAGTTGTCGCACTAGCAAGCGAAGGCGCTTGGTACTAGGACCAGACAAACTCACTTAAACGAGCAAGGTAGACAAAGTGGAAGCTACCGCATGAAAAGATAGTCGAACCATAAACGTTCAATGAAAATGAAAGAAGAGTTATAGGCCGTTAAGGCTAAGATGAAAAAACATAAGCTGTAAGGGAGATGATACCGCGGCAGGTACCAAAACCCGTACCCAAATAACCGGAGGGACTTGGACAGAGAAGGGGAACTAACATTGAAGGAAGTCCTCTACCGGTTCCTCTCGATGGCCGTTGCCACAGAAAAAAAGACTAAATAAATCGGTCTTACATTGGAGAATACTAATTTAAAGAAAAAAACTAACTCGGAGGGAGAAACCTTCCGTAAAGGAAGAAGAAAAGCAAAGTTGCCGACAAAAAGGATAAAGTCACCAAGTGACTAGGTTAGGTTAGGTGGAAATGGCTGCCCCCACCAGGGAGCCCACTTAGGCACGCCATTGGGCCCATTGTGATGCCATTCTGGTATTGGGAAATAGTTCAGGCCATTTCAAGCCATTTCGAGCTTTTAATAAAGCGACAGAGTTTAGAGACACCAATATTTTGCAGTTCGCTCAATCCGTCAAGGAAAGGTGAGCCAAGTAGAGTCCCTCTTTTCCTTGCTAGGGTGGGACATGTACAGAGAAGATGGGAGACAGTTTCTTCCTCTTCTTCATTACCACAACTTCTACATAAGTCGTTGTGGGGGAGTCCTAATCTTTCGGCGTGTGGGCCGAAGGGACAGTGACCAGTCAGCACCCTTACCACGTGGCTTATCTCCTTTTTGTTCAACTGAACCAGAGATTTTGAACGCTTTGCGTCCAAAGTTGGCCACATTGCATGAAGAGTGCGACAAACCGTTGCTGTGGTCCATCTCAGCCCGGCTCGAGCTAAGCTGATTTTTCTCACAGCTAGTTTATAGGTGGCTAAGGGCATTCCCATTCGGGTTAAGTGGGGTGTCCTTTCCACTTCGGTTCGGTCTAGCAAGCTCATCTGCCCTACAGTTTCCCCTAATCCCACTGTGTCCAGGAACCCAACACAGTGTTATATCAAACTGAGTGGCAGTCTCACACAGAGACCTGCGGCAGTTCAGAAGAGTCGTGGATGTTGTGACGACAGAATTAAGAGCCTTGAGGGCGGCCTGGCTATCCGATAGAATACATATATTCTTATGAGATATATTATTTATCTTCAACCATTCGAGAGCCTCCCAGATCGCAGTGACTTCCGCTTGGAAGACGCTGCAGTGGTCGAGTAGACGAAGAGAGGTATTTATATTTAATGATACATAATGACCCAGTTGGGATAACACCATCTGTCCAGTCATCTCTGGCCGGAATGATGGTATTGAAACCTTTCTCCAAGGTCCACGTAGGTGTAGTATAATCTAGGTTGTTCGCAGTGGTGGCGAATTTCCTAAGGATGGATGAATGGCCATATGAGTATGGAGTCCATCCAAGAGAAGCCTTTGTCCTGGCAGCCGTCCAGGCTGCCATTTGCTCGGCGTGTATATCCAAAGGAGTAAGATGCAATAAGACATCCAGCGCAGCTGTAGGGGTGCTTCTCATTGCACCACTGATACACAGCTCAGCTGTTCTTTGGACCCTTTCCAGTATCTTACGATACGTAATCTTCTGTAATGCAGTCCACCATACCGATATGCCATGCATAAGTATAGGTCTGATTACGGCTGTATAGAGCCAGTGGAAGATGCGGGGTTTAAGACCCCAGTTGACTCCGATCGTTTTCTGGCATAGGAAGAGAGCTGTTTTGGCCTTATTTGCTCTTTCTATAAGATTCGGCCTCCACGTTAGTTTCCTATCGAGTATGAGACCTAGAAATTTCGCATCCTCCTTTATATGCAGTGTTTCATTACAAAGTCTTAAAGAAGGAAAATTGGGAAGTCTATGCTTCTTTGTAAAGAGCCCTACTTCAGTCTTGGTTGGGTTGACGCCTAGACCCTTTGTAGCGGCCTAATGAGAAAGAGTATTAAATGCTTGTTGCATTATATCTCTTATTGTTGAGATGTACTTGCCGGTCACCACCAGCACAATATCATCAGCATAGGCCACCATGGTGCACCCAGACTCCTTTAGAGTTATCAATACTTCATTGACTGTCATATTCCAAAGGAGCGTCGATAAGACCCCACCTTGTGGTGTGCCTCTTTTAACCCGTCTGACTTCTTCCGAAAGCCCCAGGCTAGACTTTATGACCCTGCACCCTAGCAGCTGATCAATAAAGGACCTGGAGCACCCATCAACATTCAGACGCTGGAGTGCCCTCGTGACCGCAGAGGGTTCAACATTGTTGAAAGCACCTTCAATATCTAAGAAAGCAGCCAACGTGAATTCCTTGAATTCAAGGGATCTTTCAATGGCCGCTACCAAAGAGTGGAGAGCAGTGTCTACTGATTTACCTTTCGTGTAGGCATGCTGCGAGGGAGAAAGCAGTTTTTTATCAATGCTTTGCTTAACATGGATCTACACAAGTCTTTCTAGTATCTTGAGGAGAAAGGATGTGAGACATATAGGTCTCAAGTCTTTTGGATTGTGGTAGGAGATTTTACCCGCTTTCGGAATGAAAGCTACCTTCGCTACTCTCCAGGATGTTGGAATGTAGCTTAGGCTAAGGGAGCTCCTATAGATGGCTGCGAGCCAATTCAGAATTAGGTCACTGACTTTCTGAATTTCAATGGGATAAATTCCATCTGGTCCCGGTGTTTTATAAGGCATGAAACCTTCTATGGACCACAGGAGTAAATCCCTGTTTATCAATCTGTCAATGGTGCCTAAATTATGGGTGCTAGCTGGGCCCTCAAAACCTGTTTCTGCAGATGCAGCAAGAGATGTTGACCCAGGAAAGTGAGTATCGAGTAGGAGTTTCAATGACTCCTGACTGCTTGTGGTCCATGTACCGTCTGCTTGTTGCAGCATTTCTTGGCACATTGGGCTTTTCGAGAGAACTTTTCTCATTCTTGCGGCATCCGAAAAACCTTGTATTGTCGCACAAAAGGTTTTCCAGGATTCCCTTTTCGAGTTTCGCAGTTCATATTTGAACTCCCTGAGACGACTTTTGTAGTTGTCCCAGTCCGAAGCCAAATTAGACCATTTGGCCTTATTGAAGCCCTCTCTGCTTTCAGACCTTAGTTTGAGAAGTCTGCTGTTCCACCAAGGGGGTTTGGTTTTACCTCCATATTTCCTAATGGGACAGGCTGCTTCTAATGCGTTATTCAGGAGGTTACTGATATTTGTCACTTGATGTTCGAGATCTTCAGCATTCCAAGGGTGGGTGGGAACATCCTCAGGGAGGGATCTTTCCACTACTTGTCTGTATATGACCCAGTCTGTGTTCCGGACATTCCTGTAACCAGGGGCCTTCTTCACAGTTGAGCACATATTGATATTAAAAAGGATGACTCTGTGGTCAGAAAGAGTGTTCACTGGATACTTTACAGTTTTCCACACGGTTGAGCAGATCTGGGGAAACAAGAGTAATATCCAAGACTTCTTGTCTTACCCTGGTGGTGAACGTGGGTTCATTTCCCCTATTGCATAGCAAGAGATTGTGTTGAAGTAATAAATCAAAAAGCAACTCACCTCTTATATTTGTATCAGAGCTGCCCCAAACAGTGTTGTGAGCATTCGCATCACATCCAACTATGAGGCTGGCTCCACGACTAGCCGCTTCTTTTGCGGCAACAAAGAGGCTGGAGCTGTCCAAATTTCCCTCATATGGTAGGTAGACAGATCCAATCCACGTAGGCCTACCGCCTTTCCTGTTGTCCAAGCAGGCCAGTACATTATCAGCATTGCTAAATTTAGACAACATAAAAGCGTTAAGGTCATTTTTAACAATTAAACAGGTTCTTGGCTTACCTCCCCCATTTCTGGGATACAGCAACCTGTCCTGATTCCGCATACAAGGCCCCGGACGATCCAAGGTTCTTGTACCAGGACGACATCTATATCGGCCTTAGAAAGGCGGATGCAGCCTTGCTGTGATGGATATTAATCTGCGCTACTCTCAACATCGTGGTTGGGAGTAGTGGGATCAGTCTCGATCACCGTAATATCAGCCTCGTCTTCTTCCGGTGTGAGAGTAATATCATCATCTCCCACCGAAAGAAGTTGGGCAAAGTCACCCAGTTCATCCTCCGTCCTTGACGGCGAAGGAACTGAGAAGTTAGAATCCTCAGAGGGTAAGAAGAGAGGGTCGTTTGAACCCAGGGTTGGTAGGTGAGTATCCTCAGGCACCTTAGGATCAGCTACTCCTGTTCCTGTGTCATCCGCAATACTAGATACATTAAGTTCAGCTACTTGCGTACCTGTGTCACCCGCAGTGCCAGGCACGTTGGAATCAGAAACATCCGAACCTGTGTCACCCGCAGTGCCTGAGGGCTCACCATCTGGAGCCACAGGTGGAGCAGTTCCACTCTGGGGCAAAGAATCTTTTTTGTAAAGCCTCAGGGTGATTGAAGAAAACCCATAGCTTATGACGCCTTCAGATTTCGCCAAAGGTCCCAGCGAATCTTCGCTAATTACTAATGTAACCGCTCGGCCGTCGCCTTTAGGGTCCTCCAGTTTCGTAATCCTCCACGAAGACGTCTGTAGCTGTGGGTTACTCAACCGAATGATATCCAGAATAGCCTGAGGCTCGGCTGGTTCTGCTGGGATCCAGGAACGCGCTCTTGGCCGATTCGGGATTTCCTCCCTCCTAACAACCTTGAGTTTGGCGCCTGGCCATGCTTCCCCAATTCTGGATATTGCTATTCTATAGAGATCGACAGATCTCTGATCGGCACAAGCGATGAGCTTCACGCGGCCCTGAAACCATCCGCTATCGCGACAGTGAGGAGCAGTGCCAGGATGCTCCTGAAGTATTGGGAGGAAAATCGTCGCGAGCCTGACCTCAAGTTTCCTCCATTTATCAGGCAGAATGGTGCCATCTGGATCGTTTTCGTCGATGACGGCGATAACGATCTGACCTTCCAGCACTTGGCTGTAGGTTTTAGTAGTAGCAGGAAGTATGGAAGTGTTCCTGCTACGTTTAACCTCAGGGTGAGTAGGTTCCTCTAGGGACCTCTGACGCTTTGGGTCTGGGTTGCCAGTTTGCGAAGTTTGCTCGCCGGCGACCCGCGTCGCCCACCTTATCGAAGCTTGCTGCTTCTCGGTGAGTCCACCCTCCGCAACTCCCTTGTATCGGGCAAGGATTCTCTGGGCGTTGCGTAGCTCTTGGTAGTATACCCTTGATGGAGCACCTTTAGAGCAAGGCATTTTAGTTTTTTTAGCCTCCTTAGAGGCACCAGGAGACTGCACGAGTGCAGTTGAAGGGCCTGCTTTTGTTGAAGCAGTTGGCTTGGAGGGAATGGGGAGCTCCGAATTAGAGTCTAAGGCTCCTTTTTCCCTTTTACTCACCTTACTGCCCTTGCAGGCAGTAGGTTTAGTTTTGGGAGCCCCCGAACTGGAGGCGATTGTTTTTTTCGGGTTTTTATTTTTCATAAAAGTCCCACGAGTAAGTGACTAACAGACATCCGAGCTAAGTATATAGACTAGAAGGAACTGGCCTTCCGTTGGGCGCCATTTTTGTAACCGTCGGGAGGTTGGTTGAGCTTATGCTCGAAGGACAGAAGAATCTCATTGCCACAAAGGGCCATAAACATCTTACAAAAAGAAGGAAAGAGGAAGGGGTCACTAGTGACCAAAAGTGTGGCTGGACGAGGCCCCAAGGAAGGGATATCGCCGAGAAAAACTTGTTTGCCTCCACTACACTTGGTGTGGGCACGTCTAGCAATGCTCTAACCAGCTCGCCGGATGGGGGGGGATTCGTAGTGTAGGGAGCCAACGAAAGGGGGTGACTAACGAATATCACGTGCCGCTGAGAACCAAACAAAAAAACTAATAAAACACGAGAGGGCGATAGGGTAACCCGTCCGGGGCCATCGAGAGCTTAAAGGGGGTTATCGGGGTCGCAGCCATGCGAGCGGATGCGGTCGAGTTTGAATGCTGAAACAAAAAAAATCTAAATAATACTGGTACTCACATATTGTGCGAGGCACACAGCCTCCACGCCGGTCTCCATGCCCCTACTGCCCTACTTCTTTCCTACATGTCGAGAATCAAATAACTCTAATTTTTTTTCAACCAATTTTTTCTTTTTATTATTTGTTTTTTTTTGTTTTTTTTTAAATGAGAAATACAAAAACGAATATACATAAGTTGCAAACTAGATTAGGAGAATAAAAGCGTTATACAACGAAAAACACAAAACACTTACATTACTAGTACAACGGTCCTTTTTCTTTCCTTAATGTATATTTATAAATATGCACGTGCAATAAACTTTCAGGTTTACAAGAAACAAAATTCATTACATTTATTTTTTTCTCTTTCTTTGGTTGGCCACCATCTACTTGGTAAATTAGCTCAATCTATAATATAAAAATGAATCGCTAAATGTGTTGCTAAGCGCAAAACTCGAGAACGGCTGGACCTATTGGACTAATTTTTTTTTTGGAATATTCGTTGAAGTACGAGGATGGTTCTTACGGAGAGAAAAATTTAAAAAATTATCCATGGCGGCCGTCTCAAGAGGGCGGGATACCACTTTCTTCACAACCCCCTCGACATGGGTATCAAATGAAAGGGTATGATAAGTAGAATACAATAAGCAATGTAGTATACTAAATATACCGTTAGATCCATAGCGTCCGTCTCAAGAGGCCGGATTACCACTTTCTTCCCAACCATTTCAACATGGGTATTAAATGACACAATAAGCAATGTAGTATACAAAATATACCTTTAGATCCATGGCGGCCGTCTCAAGAGGCCGGATTACCACTTTCTTCACAACCCCCTCAACGTGGGTACTTTCTTCACAACCCCCTCAACATGGGTATCAAATGAAAGGGTATGATAAGTAGAATACAATAAGCAATGTAGTATACAAAATATACCTTTAGATCCATGGCGGCCGTCTCAAGAGGCCGGATCACCACTTTCTTCACAACCACCTCGACATGGGTATCAAATGAAAGGGTATGATAAGTAAAACACAATAAGAAATGTGGTATACTCAATATACGATAGATCCATGGCGGCCGTCTCAAGAGGGCGGGATACCACTTTCTTCACAACCTCCTCGACATGGGTATCAAATGAAAGGGTATGATAAGTAGAATACAATAAGCAATGTAGTATGCAAAATATACCTTTAGATCAATGGCGGCCGTCTCAAGAGGCCGGATTACCACTTTCTTCACAACCACCTCGACATGGGTATCAAATGAAAGGGTATGATAAGTAAAACACAATAAGAAATGTGGTATACTCAATATACGATAGATCCATGGCGGCCGTCTCAAGAGGGCGGGGTACCACTTTTTTCACAACCCCTCAACATGGGTATCAAATGACAGGGTATGATAAGTATAATACAATAAGCATTCTAGTATACTCAATATACCGATCCATGGCCGCCGTTGCAAGACCCATGTTCTTTGAGACACTTCATCTGTGTAAAAATTCATATCTCGAAAAATATCAAGTCAGCGGATGGTTTTTATTGCTTACTACTGGCTTATGGGTGCAGCGAGGCGTACCGGGTCCCAGCTAGTATATTATAATTATTAATTCATAACAGTAAACTAGAACACTTTCATATCTATTTTTCTGTTTTTTTTTCTTTCTTAAACATGTTAAACTCTAATCATAAAAAAAATAAAAAATATAAGTTGTCTTTTCTAAATGACCTGATATCGCAACTTGAAAAAGAAATATTTTCCTTAATTTAATAGTGACTATTGGTAATATTCCAATAAAATACAACTCATGTGTTCCGTTCTTTAAAAAAAATTTTTTTCATCTACTTTATTATTTTCGGCGTACTTTAATATTGTAAGTGTATAAAAAAAACATGTAGCAGTCGCGGGATTGGCCGACAGAAGCGAAGTTTATATTTAAAATATAAAGAACTATCATTTTTATGATTTTAATATAACTTTAAAATTTTGCATACATAGTTAATTTTTCCAAAAAACATATTAACAAAAAAACCACTATTTTATTTGTACAGAATATTAAAATAAACATACATATTTACAAAAATACAGACATTTTATTTGTTCAAACATATTTACAAAAACAAACATTTTATTTTTACATGATATTAAAATGAACATACAGGGTGTTTGGTAGATGAACCGACAAAATTTTTTGGTGGATTGGGGAGGCCATTTGTTAATTTTCACCGGTAGCCGCTATGTCCTAAGGGCTACGGTAGCTGAGATATAATTTTTTTTCGTTTTTTACAAAATTACTCAAAATTTCATCTTCAAATCGTCATAACTTTTTTGTTTGAAGCTCTAACTGGACCAAATCACTTTTGTTGTATTCTTCAATGTATTCTTACTCTAAATCAATCAATACTTGATCCAACGGATATTAAGAAAAAGAGTTATGTCATTTCAAATTCGCAAAAATGTTTAAATGTTATGAAAAGTGTCAGTTTCTAAATTCATTTTTAAAAAACGTACAAGCTATTTTTAATTTAGTTTTTTTTAAAAACTTCCTTATTTTATTCCCTTTCCAACTGTGTGCTACATGATACAGAAATTATTAATAATGTGGTCAAAATACGAGGTACTAGTTTGATAGAGCCAAGATTAAGAAAACACTTTTTTTGTTATTATGTTTTTTTTTTTTACAAAATTTGTTCAAATTGACCGCCTGAACACCTGATGCATGCACGACACCTGCTTCTTACTTCCGTTGTTGTAGTTTCAAGCCGCATTTCTTCTCTGATTTTTTCAAAAGCGGCGTTAATTCTTTCCATTAAAACTTCTCTTGACGGCACCTCTGCCGCGTACACTAGTTCTTTTGCACGTCCCCAGATGTAGAAATCCAGAGGCGTCAAGTCTGGGGACCGTGCGGGCCAAGGGATAGGGCCGCCTCTACAAATCCACAAGTTGGGAAAAGTGTTGTCTAAATGATCTCGTACCGTTCGTTGATAATGCGCCGGACAGCCGTCATTTTGAAAAATAATAGGAACATCTTCTTCTAAGATTGGCAGTAGCAGTTCCGGCAAATCGTTTTGGAGGAATTCTAAATAATTTTCTCCGTTCAGGCGTGCTGGCAAAAAATGTGGGCCGATAACATGGCGCCCAATAACACCTACCCAAACATCCACACTAAATTTCTGTTGAAAAGAACTTGATCTTTTTTTGTGAGGATTTTGGCCTTTTCTTCCCCAGTGGTGCAAATTATGCATATTAACAATACCTTCATGGCTAAAATTTGATTCATCGGTCCACAAAATTCTTTTCATAAAGTTGCCATCTTCAACATCTGTATGAAGTATAAATCTGCAAAACTCCAGCCGTCTACCACTATCATTGTCTTGGAGACCTGGAACAATAAATGAAGTAAGTCAGTTTGTGGCAATTAACAGTGAAAAGTAATGAAACGTGTGAAAGAGTTTAATGTCGCATTTGAAATAAATAAGTTCTGATTAATTACCTTGAACAGGAGTGTAATGAAAAGCGTGACGTCCATCTGCCCGGAGAATCGACCAGACCTTCCAAACTGTTATGCCAAGTCCTGCAGCAATAGCACGGATGCTTGCCGTAGGATCCTCATTGAAAGCTTCAAGTATTCTTTCGTCGACTGCCACGTTATGAAGACTTGCATTCACTCGAGGCTCTTGAAAATTTAGGTTTCCGGTTTCCCTCAGCCGTCGAAAGGTTCTTGAGAATGTTTCATGGTGTGGTTGACGTCGATGAGGATATCGCTCCTGGTAAATTCTTTGCGCTGTACGCGCACTGGAATTAGCCATGCCATACACCAGGATCATGTCAGCATATTATTCGTTACTGAAGTTTGGCATTGTAAGAACAACACCAAAAAGAAACAGAATAGAAAAGACACAGTTTAAAAGCAAATTTCACAAATCCAATATTTACCAAAATAACACAACGAAAAAACAACGTGTACACAATGAAAGTCAAATCTCGACTAATCCTGTTCACGTTAGGCACTTCCAAACTCAATGTTAAAAATGAACAGTTAATTTACATGCGTAAGAAAGAGACACGCTTTCTACCTGTTGCCTTTTAGCACGCAACCTTTTTATGTTCTATATAATTGTTAGTGTGCGTCTTCCTTACTAGCAAACTAATATCTCGTATTTTGACCACATTATTAATAATTTCTGTATCATGTAGCACACCGTTGAAAAGGGAATAAAATAAGGAAGTTTTTAAAAAAAACTAAATTAAAAATAGCTTGTACGTTTTTTAAAAATGAATTTAGAAACTGACACTTTTCATAACATTTAAACATTTTTGCGAATTTGAAATGACATAACTCTTTTTCTTAACATCCGTTGGATCAAGTATTGATTGATTTAGAGAAAGAATACATTGAAGAATACAACAAAAGTGATTTGGTCCAGTTAGAGCTTCAAACAAAAAAGTTATGACGATTTGAAGATGAAATTTTGAGTAATTTTGTAAAAAACGAAAAAAAATTATATCTCAGCTACCGTAGCCCTTAGGACATAGCGGCTACCGGTGAAAATTAACAAATGGCCTCCCCAATCCACCAAAAAATTTTGTCGGTTCATCTACCAAACACCCTGTATATTCACAAAATTACAAAATTTTTGTTTTGAGTCCGAATATTGAAAGAAACATATATAAACAAAATTTTTTTTAATTAATATAAACTGCCCTAAATATTTAATATTTCACACAGATCACACAGATTTTAAAAAATTAAAAACAATTTCAAAAGTTCAAAATGTGCAGAGGGTTTTTAAGTGCAAAAGTGCACGTAAAAAACTAATTGTAATGAAACGTTACGGCACTCTTAGCACTTTTGCACGTAATTAACTATTTTCTATAAAACCTCGCGGCCCTTTTTGTTTTGAACGTAAAAACTATTACTATTAATGAATTTGCACGACACTTCACGCACGAAACACTTGCTTTCCTTGTTTTTACTACGATTTTGACAGCTCGGAGAAGGCTTTGATATTATACAGAAGTATGTGTATACAGGCGTGGTGTATGTGCATTAGGGTGGTTCAAAAATGGCAAAAAAAATTCAAAAAAACGTGAATCCCCCTATCTTTAAGTTCAATTAAAATGATGATTTTTGGCGGCAATCGGAGAATTTTTGATTGACACTAACCATTGCCGCCGAGCACATTTGGTCTTAGAGATCATTTTAATTGAACTTAAAGATAGGGGGGTGCACGTTTTTTTGAATTTTTTTTTGCATTTTTGAACCACCCTAATGTGCATACATATTTCGTGACAATGGTGAGTCACTGTTTCATTTCACTCTAGGGAAACAAAATAGTATGTATATCTATATATAATACAACGCGAGAAAAGAAGCTTCGCTTCAAAATTTAATATAACTAAACTAATTACAAATAGTTATCATGGTTGTCAAATGCAATTAACAACATTCTCTTTATATTTATACAAAAATAAAAATCCTTCCGCAAGTATGAAGGGGGGGTTTTAACGAGTTGTGGTTCCTTATTGACCAATATTAATTACACATTGGTTTTTTGACGTGACAACGTCTAATAAAACGGTTAGCCGGGATGCCCAAGCGACAAAGTGTCGCATAACCGTGTGAGTGGGCGTGGCTTACGCTGGATGTAGCAGTGGCAACGAGTGCCGCGTAAGCCACGCCCACTCACACGGTTTGTCGCTTGGGCATCCCGGCTAACCGTTTTATTGTGTTTATTAAATATTACTGTCATTGTTGCATTTGAGAACGAATAAAAATTGTGTTTATTATACATTGCATGTAATGAATAACAGATAACGAGCAACATGGTAGTTGTCACGTGATAATCGCCACAGCGCGAAGCGCCGTGGCCCGGGGCACCGGTTTTTTTTCTTATTTACATTAGCACAAGCCTTGATCCTTTTTATATTAATATGAACTAAACACATGTATATAATATTTCTATGACAAAATTTTACAATGTAAAAAGGGTCTTTACTTAATTTGTTTTTTTTTCTTTTAGATTTTACTTCGGAGATGGTCATTTTCTTCATATTTACTTTTTTCCTTTTTTGAATACTACACAGAGATTAGCCTTGATCAAAACTTACCAAGAAAAGTTTTTTCATCCGACTTGACCAAAGTACGATCTTATTTTTTTTGTCTTGTTGTGTCCCAAAAAAAAACGAGATTCTATCCCAGAGATATTTTTTTGTATTTCTCAATACGGATACACAGTAGCACTTCAAAGCCGTGTGGGTTTGGCCAGGCATTCTTATTATTTATCGAAATTTAAGTATCGCGACATGATTGGCTAAGCTTTTGGATGCCGTCCGGAGCGTCTATGGGGAAAAGAGTTGCGTGGGCAACAAATTGGGAGATGAATATTATTTGAAAAAGATGGGCCAAAAAGGGGAAATGAGTGGGACAAAACGCATGAATAGAGTGATTCTATAAAAAGGAATTCTTTATTAGGACATTGCTTAGCAACGGCAATTTATAACGATTAGCTTATTTTCATGGAGAGTTATTTAAGTCGTTCTTTCGGACATTGCCGACCGTTACAATCGTCTGATCCTAACTGCATGGAAGCCTTAACTCCTGGGCATTTTTTGATTGGGAGACCATTAGTTCAACTTGGCGAACCATCACAAGATGACAGGAACTTAGGAGTGGCAGATCGATGGAAGCAAATCCAAGTATTAAGGCATGTGTTTTGGAAACGATGGTCACAGGAGTATTTGCTTTAGCTCCAGCAACGGACGAAATGGAATACTCCACAGCAAAACGTGAGGATTGGACAGATGGTTATTCTAAAGGATGATAAACAGCCCCCTGCCAGCTGGCAATTGGGAAGAATAGAGAAGATTCATCCAGGAGACGATACCAGAATTAGAGTGGTAACAGTAAAGACTACCACAGCGATAATACAAAGGCCAATACAAAAAGTTATACCATTACTTATATAGGCACTGACTATAAGTGAACGATTGTAACATGCCTTGGAGAACAGATTACATAATATAAAAAAAAATTACATATAATAATAAATTGGGTGTTGCGTAGGGTTTAGTAAAAATACAAAGTTAAACAATAATAATTATTTGTTCACAGAAAATGGAAGACGTTTTAATTTTGACTTGTGAAGACGATTGGGTGTTAGGGGATGAGCTCAGCATCCCGGTGACACCAGGTCGGTGGATGAACACAGAGGCACCACAAGATGTCCTGGCTGATTCCGAACTACCAGAGGGAACAGAGCATAGATTAGTAATAAGTCCAGCACGAGGTTGTGTATCACATGTAAGTCCAGCGAAAGGTAACAATGATCCAGTCCAAAAAAATGAAGTACCCGTCACACCCGGAAGAGGTATCAATTGGGAGGAAGTGTTTGAATTCCAAGAAGTGGTGTCGCAAGAAGTGGTGTCGACAAACCAAGAGAATGATGTTGTGAACCCAAGAGATCAAAAATTTTGCACGGTGACGACCCAGGAAGGGGAATATGTAGATATCCCGTACACAATAATGGATATGATTCCATTACCGAGGTTACATGACACACTCAACATGAACTGAGTTCAATTTTCGGTTCGGTTTGTGTCATCTAACCAGCGACCGACCGCAAAAATTATGCCGAACGTGTTCTGAGTGAGTTCACAAGTTTTTGCTTGGTTGAGTACAATTTTCGGTCGGAGTATCATATAACTAACGACTGTAAAATGAACCCAAAATATAGATTGAAATAAAGGTTTTTTTAGGACATTATTAAAGAAAAGAACGTGTTAAAACTGTTAGATGGCAAAAAATATACAAATAAACACATTTATAAAATGTTTAAGAGTGAAATACGACGAACTGACATTTAACCAAACCGAAATGACAACTAAAAATCCATGTTCAGTATGTCATATAACACTCGACCGAAAATGCAATCTCAGATCGAGTTAAGTTCAGTTTGTTTTCGGTTTGTCATATAACTCCGGTACATGGGACTGGATAAAGGCCAGTACAAGGAAACGGCATACACTTTTCCTTGGGGAAGGACGAACGTTGAGACTGAGATATAGAGACAATAAAACCATTTGGTCCAGTTATAAAATAAAAGAAAACAAAAGGAAAAAGAAGTTGTAGTTAGATTGTTTGATTGTTATCAGTTCTAGTTAAATCTGTTCCCATTTGTTTCGTGATGCTAAAATAAAAAATAATGTTCATTGATGTTAAAATAGTTAATCAGGCTAATTAATTAAATGTAATGATTGTTTCCAGTTTGTTAGTTTGTTGATGTTAGATCAAGGGGCGGGAATATGTTGTGGCGCAGCGCAGCCACACAACACAACATTGATTCGCCACCCAACACATAAGTAGTTATCTAAAAAGAAATTAATTAAAAAATAAAATATATATAGATATACCTATAAAAAGAAAGTATATATGACAGATAATTTATAGGTTTGTTCCAATAGAAAACCTGTCCTGTCGTAGCCTGCGAAAAGTTACCTAAGTGGTGGGGGGAAATTTAGTCAAAATCCCGAAAAGTCATGGAACGCTTTTTGGGCTGTTTCATGCAATTCAAGAACTGTCATTTAAATGTCATTTGTGTTGTTGATTTTTTCTAAAGATAATTTGAATTTTACAAAGATAGATATGGATATAATTCGCAAAAAACCAATTTTACAAGTGATTTCGTTAGAGGAAGACGAAAGTTCGGGTGATGATGAAAACAAACTTCTTAATTATGTTTCATATCAGGATGATAGTGATTTACTATGATTACATGCATACTTAAAGTCGGCTTCAAGTAGACTTGAAAATCATGTAACCTCAGATCGACTTCAAATCAAGAGCATTTAACTGTCAGTTCAAGTTCAAGTCAAGTCCTCAGTCCGGCATGTAATCGTAGTAATTTACTTCTTAAAGTAAAGAAAATCAGAAAACACAAAAGAATTTCAATCCAGGAGAACAATTTATCGTCATTCCTCCTCCCTCCATATATTTGATATCTGTCATGGTTTTTTTTTCTACAAAGAATGAAAATTAATCTGCAAAACGGTTGTTGCGGCGGTTTGTTTTCAAATAAATTTGAAGTAACAGCTGTTTTTGACATGTCAAAATGTTGTAAGATTTCACTCCACCTAAAAATAAACTGCGGTTTCGTGCTCGAGGGGAAGCAAAAATTTCCCCTCTTTTCGAGCACGACATTCTATTGGAACAGAAATTGGGCGATTTCATGCACCCGCGTGGACCCGCATTCTCTATTGGAACAAACCTTATGAAACTTAAGTCAAAACTGACAGCCAACTTGGATGGCAAAAGCACAAAAGTTTTTAGTACAAATTGTACAGGGTGTCAGGTGTGACATGATTAAAAACAACAAGTAGAATAGAGCTTAAAAGCTTTTTGGTAATAATAAAATAAACATAGGAAGCAAGGCGTTAAAGCTTTATTACTATAAAAAGCCGACGGAAATAAGGAACATTGCTCATTACTGAACTGGGGATTACCAGACAAAGTAAGAGCCTCTACACAAATAAGGTTTAGATCGCAGGTTGGGGATTACCAAACTGCGCGTTGTTACGATTAGCACCCAATTTATTCTACATACATATAAATTCGAGTTGAAGCCCACAGATAGGGTCTAGCGTGCAGGTTGGGGATTACCAAACAGCATTTTATTAGGTGTATTACACTTGTGGTTTCAATTCGAATTGCAGATAAGCAATTTGAAAAAGATTATATTGTTGATTGTTGGAAAAGTTAATTGAGTTCATTTCATTCTTGTTTGATTGTTTTTAAAGAACTTAATTTGATTGTAATAAACAGAATATATTATTTCAAAGAACGTGTTTTTATTTCAATAAGTGTGCTTCAAGCAAACGAAGCAAATTAACTGGCATTAACTACTCAATATCAAGCAAGGGATATTGAACAGTTACAGTGCTGCTAATATCTCCGGAAAGCTTTGGAATTTCCAAATGAAGTCATTCGCTTCTCAGTTTGTCAACGGCGCTTCAGCACGCTCAATATGAATTTGAACACCAGCTTTAGTGCAGCGAACGAAATACGGAGGAAATGATTGTTTCCTAAAGTTCAGGAAAAACAAATTCTCTAGAAAAATCTTGTGGATTTACTACTATTATAGTTATTTGAACTAGCTTCTTTTGGGATTGCTTTATCATCAGTTTTGATACTAGCCAATTTTCCACTAGTGCTTAACGTATAACCATTTTGTAAGAAGTCAGTTTATTCCATCTTCGTTCATCATACTGGGAAGTTAATCGTGTGGACCAAAGGGGTCAAACCACTGACATATAGTAATGGACTGCTGATTGACGATGCTGAATGGCATCATTTTTCTCCAGAAATAGAAAACCTTTTTTATGCAAACAAACAAATATTCTTCGAATTTAGGAGAAAATAAGTGATAAGATGTTTGTTATAATTAACGGAAATAAATTTCCTTCACTCATTTTTATTTATTAGCCGTTTTTTTCATTAAATAAATGTATTTATTCCAAAACCGTGACAGTTATTTCCCCTGTTTAACGAACTTTTTAAAATAGCTCAAGAGTGAGACAGAAGAACGAAAACTATACCTGTCTATTTTTTTCTAATTATGTTTATATCGCTGACATGCGCTGACGATTACAGTTCATTGGGATTTAACGTGGGAGCGAGGCAGGAATAGTTTTGGGTGCCATTTTTTTTGTATGGGATTTTGCTCATTTAGCAGTCCATTACTATATGTCAGTGGGTCAAACCCACATCCCAACTAGTACCGTTTTTCTTGACATTTAACTGTATGATTACACATCTAAACACATTTTTGTAGTTGTTGAAAACTCTTGTTGTTGGTAATTAATAAATATAGATTAATTTATCATAGTTTTGTTCCTAGTTTTTCAAATAGGCATGATAGCCTAAATTGCTAAGTTTTTCCAGGATGGTTGGCGGCTTTCTCTCCGGGGCTCTCATTCCTTGTGTTTTTGTGTTCGTGGCAGGTTCACTCTTTCACAGAAAACCAACGGTGGCGCTAGGCTGAGCGAACGTAATCCTGGAACGGCCTGAAGAGGACTTGGCACTGACATAGAGGTAAGTGGTGAACTATGAACGTTTCGGTCCGGCCACACACCCCACGACCCCCTCCGGCGAGCTAGCGTTCATCGTGTGGCCGGCATAACACCCCCTATCGGTTATTTCGGTGGAGTAGGGAGGGTGAAGTTCTACTGAATTTTTTTATGTATGTGCATGCTCCTAGAGTCAGGTTCTTCTGGGCTTCTGGCTCGGGGAGCATGAACAGGCATAATGGCGTCCACAACTGCTCCTTCAGCACCTTCGCTCCAATGTGCCGTTACATAAATGGCGCCCAACGCGGCTGTTAAAGCCCCTTAAAGTTACTTCACGGACATTGTAGTTAATTTTTTTTCGTATACTATACTACTTGTGCCTGCACGGCCAATCGTACAATTTCTTTTCGTTTATGAATGGTTCACCACCAGTACCTAGTGCTTGCTTGGGCTAAGGTAGTACCGCGATACCTTAGTCCATGGGTGGCCAACCCAAATGATATCGCGGGCCACTTTGCAAAATCATTATGATCCCGCGGGCCGTGTTCAGAATTAGCACTTTAATTTCTGACTCAATAAAAAAGGTGCCGGAAGGGTGCGATTCAATAAAAAGATAACCTTTTCCACTAATCAAAATTACTATTTATTCACAATTAATTCTTAAATTTTCTCAACTATAAATTCAAGAAATTCAACAAATTGCCAAAATACAAAATAATTCAATTCAATCTTTAATTCGTTATTTATTACTTTAAATTTCGTATTTGTTTTGTAAATAAAAATTACCAAAATATTGCTTGCTCTGGCAACTTAAATGAATGACGCCACCTATCTGTCAGCGTGATGATTGATGTTTCGACTGATGTGTTCTGCAATTAGAACAGCCAGGAATAACCTTTGTGTTGCTGCACTCTGGTTTCGTTTCTTGGGAATCGCTTGGGATATGCTTGCTGTTTGCTGCCCGGTTGCTGCTTGATGGACTACCTTGCCTTGTGAAGTCGTCCCTCTGTGGTTCGATAATTGCTGCAAATCAATTTTTGCGTATTAAGTTGATGCTGTATTAAAGACTTCAAGACGGTCTTTAATTCAGGCTTCGCTACGAAAAGGCCTCAATTCTGTCTTTTCAGACTGTCAAGTTCAGTACTTGAGCAGATTCTTGAAATTGTTTGAAAAAGACCTCAATTCTGTCCTTTCCAATTGCCAAGTTCGATACTTGGGCTGATTTTTTCGCTTGCTTAATTTCTAGTTCAAGACTCTAGAAATGTGAAGCAACTTCTGATCTTTCTTGAGACTGTGCTTCGGTATTTATTTTATCTACGAATAATGGTTGTGATTGCGTGTGGTGGGGCTTCGCCTTTTGAAGTACATAATTTTGGGTTTATGTACTAGATGTCCGATCAGCTGTTCTTTTCTGACTTGTAGACGTCAGATGGTTTTTTTGCATCTTGGTAAGTATATTATTTGGCTTTTAATTTATTTACTAATTTTAAGATATATTTTCAGGATTTTAGTGGTGGGTGAACGATGGGGAGCCCGCGATATTGGGGTTGACAGGTAAGTATTTTTTGTGGAACCTGTTTGAAATTTTTATTAATCTTTTTTGTTTACAGACTTTTGGTTTTTTGCCGACGGCTTTCTTTTCATGGATTTGCAACTTTGGAGTGATTTCGTTGTTGGATTATTTTCCAAGCAAGGTAAATAAATTTTAATGTTTGTGTTTAATACGTAATTAATTCGTTCTCCCTTTTAGGTATGTTTAATTAATCTTTTTTCCTTTCAGGCGAAGTTTTCTTCTGTGTTTTCTTTTCGTGTAGTGTTGTCCTCTTACCTGTGTGTTGTTTTTATGGAATAAATATTAGGAAAATTGAATTGTGTTTTTTATTCGCTTTTAGGATTATTTTGCATGTTTTGATTTTTAAAATAAAATGAAGAAAGTAGTGAAATTGGTTGTTTTATTTAATCATTCCTTTTCCTATGTCATTTTTCAGGAGTTTTTTGTTTATAGGTACGTTTTTTGTAAGTATGATCTTGTTTGGGATATTTTCAGGTTTTATTCTATTTTAGCCTGAACAGGCCGCATGTTTATTTTTTTTTGAGTTTACTTGCACGGATTTATGTGAAATATAATAAAAAAAACTATTCTGCGCTCATAACACACTAGCTCGATGTTAACGAACGAAAGAAGTGTGCTACGTTTGTTTTTTTTGCCACCTCCATCACACTCAAATTTTGTTGCGGATGCGGTCCTTATATTGAATTCTTACCGAGAAAAGCAATTAAATCGCAACCAAATCAATTCTTGGATTTTTATCCATCAACCCGGTTATGGCTAATACTATATAGCAGGCGGTATTTAAATAATTGCTCATAACTGGCTATATTTTTTGCTCTTTCATATTTTGAAAACCTTTTCGTAAAAAATATTTTGTTAAATCATGCTAAAGCTCGCGGGCCGCAACATTTTCCGCGAAGGGCCGCGGGTTGGCCACCCCTGCCTTAGTCCTTGACTTTTTGTCGATTTTTTTCCTTTTCGCTATACCTCATTGCCCAAATTTTGTGTGACTTTTTCTTTATTTTCACCTTTAGGGAGTCTCAAAACGCGGTAGCTTCTTCATTCTTTTTGACATGTCTTCGATCCCTGCTTACTTTCACGGCCTGCTAGCAAGCGAGTGGTCGCTTGGCTATGCGTGAAGGTGGAGTAAGGGTGACCACCTGTCCTGTTTCCGTGGTCGACGACTCTGGTATCAGGCGTGATACCGCCTGCCACTGCGTCGATCCAAGAACCGGATTCTCAATTTTTTCTTTTCTTCGGATGAATGTAGGAGTTGTTACACGGGGTTAACCGTCTCTGGTACCAGGCGTGATACCGCCTGCCACTGCGCCCCGTGGACATCTTTGACAATCCATTCGACTTACTAAATTTTATATCTTTTCTTATGGTAGTTTATTTTCCTCACTATCCCGTCTGTCCCTCCTTCCTGATTGATTTGCCGCGAGGTAGCTCAGTTGTGGTTGGACAGCGGAATCAGTCCAAATTTTTATCTTTTTTTTGAAGAAGTTTTCTTTTCAATGCGGTGCTAGGTTTCTTTTGGTCATTCGGTTGAGCGTGGACCTGAGATGCTTTCGGCGTCGTCGGAGGCACTCGTCGGTGATGGTTGTTACTCATAGCCACCACCGACTCCGGGGACATCGGCCACCAGGGACCCTGCAGAGGGGAAATCCGTTTAAACCATCCTGGAAAATTTTGAAAAAAAAACAAAACAACAAAAAAACTCTTTTGCACATCAATTTTTTTCCGACTTTTGGTGATTGAAATTACGTAGACTATTATATCAGGCAACCGATGTATGGGTTTTGGATAGAATTGGGTATTGTGAGATAGTAGGGATCCTTTGGAGACCATATAGGGTTAGATATACCATAGTGAATTGTCGGGCTACGGATTTTTTTTAGCGGACAATTACGGTTACTAGGGTACAATTTTTTGGAAGCTGTTTCACTAAGTTTCTTTCTTCTAAGTTGTTTAGTCCTGATTTTGTACTACGGATTGATAGTACTAAGGCGGAATTTGGAAAAACTTACGGGCGCATTATTAACTTTTTTATCAACCGTCTGCGTTACGTGTTAGAAAATCATACAGTCTCAGTTATTTTATTTATTTTGAATTCTTCACTTTGGGGAAATGGAACTTCGAAGTGGGAAGGTTGCCACTTCAGATCGTAGCGGTAGTGACCTGCCAGGCGGATCCCAAGCCGCCCTTGACGATTCACCGAATTTTGACGAAAGCGCTCCCTCTCTCGAGCGTATCTCGTTCCCGTCGCACCTCTTGCTCAGCAGCGCGCGCGGGAGACTCCGGCGACACCTAGGCCAGATCACTACTATCTCCCGGCGGAGCCCGCATATACTGAAGGCAGAAGGGACTCGTCAACCGGAGCTTATCGCCGCAAGTCCCCAGTTACATCCTGGAACATCAAGTTCTCCGGTGAGAACCCTGCGCTGTCGGCGGAGGAATTTTTGTTCCGGTTGGGGCTGAGGGCATGCGACGAGTGGGTCAGCCAGTCTGAGGTATGTCGAAATATCTCGGCCTTATTGACAGGCAGAGCCGAAGACTGGTACTGGTCCCAGTTCTGCCGTCAGGTACGTGACCTCGATTGGGAAGGGTTGAAGCTTCACCTCATCAGACAATTTAATAGTCGCGAGTCAGACTTTGAGCTCATAAAGCGAATGTTGGAACTGAAACAACATACCAGTTCATATGATAAATACGTCGCAAAAATGTTGTCGTTGTATAACCGAATGTCCAATCCAATGCCGGAGGCGGACTTAGTTGACATAATTCTTCAGAATTTAGATGCACCCTTGGGTTCAGTAGTGATAGGACAACTATGAATGAGCTACGGGAAGTCTGTATCCGCGCCGAACGGTGGCAAAAGCAGAAGCGACTGGAACGTAGGTCCGATCGGCAATTACACGAGGTTGAATATTCAGCGACATACCAGACTAACCATGTGACACCGGACATATCTTCGCAGGGAGTAGACGAGATGACGGCTACGCGTCAGGTTCCGACGAATTCACGTCCTCCGTTGTTGGAATTGCCAGCAACTGGGCCATCCATTTATGGACTGCCCATCTGAGACTCGTGGCATGTTCTGCTACAAGTGTGGCAAGCCAGGTGTCGTGACGCCAGTATGCCCTACCTGCCAGGAAAACCGGAGCCGGGGTGCGAGACCGTACAGGAGTCCGCGCCCGAGCTAAGCTCGCCCGTTAACCCTCCGTACACTTCTAATACCATTGCTATAACTACCATCAGCGACTGTACTTCAACTGATGCTCTTCCTATTTTTCCCTCCGAGGAGGTTAGACTTTCATTTATTTCCCGTTGGAAGAGATATATCTCCACTCGTGCCCGCATCTTTTCGGAGCCCCCTTTTATGGACTCCCTACGTTCCCGACATACCCCTCCCCAAATTAGAGTACGAGCAAAACAGAATCGACACCTTTCGCAGAAAGTTGTTTCTGCAATCATCTCTGACTTGTCAGATAACCGTCCATTTGCTAAGGTCACTTTATCTAATGAAGAGGTGAATGGTTTATTGGACAGTGGTGCTAATATCAGCTGTCTGGAAAGAGATGCTGAATCCTTTCTAGCCAATCATCCCGAAGTTACCGTCTACACTTTGCACACTTCGGTGCAAACTGCTGACAGGGCAACTCCGCCTTCGTCTGGTCCCAAGCCCAGAGTGTGAAAGGAGGAGGGTTGTCGACCTGCCGAGTTGATCGTAAAAACTAGGCAAGAAACCGCATGGATACACGAACTAACCATTCACGAAATAATGCTACTGCATCCGGGGCAGCCGATTCGCCAGCTCTGGGGACCAGAGATGCTGGTGAGAAGTGGGTTACTGGCCGAAATAATGCTACTGCATCCGGGGCAGCCGATGCGCCAGCACTGGGGACCAGGGATGCTGGTGAGAAGTGGGTTACTGGCCGAACACCCAAATTAGTCACACCGAAAAGGGAATTAAAATTCGCTGCGTGGAATGTACCAACAGGACATCACGTTGGTCAAAAGGAAATCATAGCAATGGAATTGTTGAAATGCAAAATATCAATTGCTGCGCTATCGGAACTACGCCTTACCGGATCCGGGATATTGACAATCGTCCCGCCAACAATCGACGAAACGATGATGCTTTACTATTCCGGTGGTGAGAAAAGAGAGGCCGGCGTCGACTTTATGGTCGACCGACGGGCTGCCAGCAGCGTTATCGCATTCCAACCGATATCCGAGCGTTTGGCGGTTATAACCATCAGTGGAACGATCAAGACCCATATAATATCCGTTTATGCGCCAACCGAGACCAGCACGGACACGAACAAGGACGAATTTTACGATCAGCTTCAACAGACGCTGGATATGATACCTCAAACTGAATTAATAATTCTCGCGGGGGATTTCAATGCACATTTAGGAGTAGATCGAACCGGCTGGGAAGAAACCATGGGCAAATTCGGACACGGAGTAATTAATGGCAACGGCTTACGCCTGCTTTCATTCGCATCGTCAAACAACTTGATCGTTGGCGACAGCATTTTCCGCCATCCACTCAAACACCAACTCACCTGGCGAAATCCATCCGGCAAAGACTCGGCGATGTTAGACTACGTTTTGAGCAACACAAGATTCCGATCGACGCTTAAAGACGTACGTGCAATGCGTGGACCCGATTGCGGATCGGACCATTATCTTGTTCGAGCGAAATTGTCGATCAGCGGAAGCGCATGAAACACGTCGACTTTGAGGAATACCGAAGATTGAACCAAAGTTCGGCAGAAAATGAAATTGGAACGAGAAGCGTACTGGAATAACGTTGCGGCCGACATGGAAAAAGCGGCGTCGAGGCACGAGTACCGGACGCTGTACCAGACAATCCGCCGGTTAGGCGGCAAAACAACATCAACAAACGACAACATCAAAAAATCAGATAGAACTTTTGTGACTTCTGCCCATGAACGGCTGGAGCGGTGGAGAGCATTCTTCCACCAGCTGTATAACCACGATCCGCCGCAAGGTCCTGCACCCGAACCACCGATTATCGAACAGGCGATGAATCAGTTTCTCGATACCGAACCAACAATTATCGAGGTGAAGACAGCAATAAAATCGCTGAAAAATGGAAAAGCGCCGGGAATAGACCAAGTAACCGCCGAGATGATCAAAGCTGGAGGTGATGTCTTATCACAACGACTTCATGTCCTCATAACACACATATGGCATTCGGATCGTGTCCCTTCGGTATGGAAGAAAGCGATCGTTGTCCCAATTTTGAAGAAAGGCGACAGTCGGGAATGCAAGAATTATCGCGGTATTAGCCTTCTTTCGATCGTCGGTAAAGTATTTACGAAAATAATACAATCGAGGCTACAGAAACATCGAGAGCAAACGAGCCGGGAGGAACAAGCGGGATTTAGACCACATCGAGGATGCATTGATCAAATATTCGCCCTCCGTCAGTTAATGGAAGAAAGAATTCGTTGCGGCAAACGAAGTGTCGTCGTTTTCATCGATTTCAAATCCGCTTTCGATTGCATCGATTGGAACAGCTTGTGGAGAGTCTTGGTAACCGAACACGTGCCATTGAGAATCACCCAACTTCTCCAAGCGTCGTACGATGGCTCAACCAGCAGCGTTCGTATTCGAAACGACTTATCCGAGGAGTTCCCGATTCAGACGGGTGTCCGACAGGGAGACGTCGCTTCGCCACTTCTCTTCAACGTTGTGATCGACGCGATTATGCGTGAAGCATTCGATGGACGACTCGGAGTTCAATACGACGACAACAACTTCGTAACAGACTTAATGTTCGCCGACGATAGCGCTGTTTTCGCCGACACGGATGCCGAAGCAACGGACATCTTATACGATATTTCCCGCATCGCCCAATCATACGGGTTAAAAATCAATGCGGAAAAGACCAAAGTGCTCACAACGGATGGATCAAGAGCCAGTGTTCACCTCGATGGAACCCAAATCGAACAGGTTCCAAGGTTCAAATATTTGGGATCATTGGTTGAGGAAACGAAAGTAGCATCGACGGCGGACGTTCACAGCCGTATCGGCCAGGCAACAGCAACATTCGCCTCGCTCAAGTGGTGCATATGGAAACGAGCAAATATCTCCATCAAAACAAAACTACGTCTTTACCGAACGTTGATTCTTCCGATTCTTTTTTATGGATCTGAAACGTGGACACTGCTCAAACCGGACGTTAAGCTCGAGGTCTTCCAAAAGCGATGTTTGAGGCAGATCCTCCGTGTCTCACTACGTGATCGCCTTCGAAACGAGGTTGTCAGACAAAGATGCGATCAGCAAACACTGATCGAAGAAGAAATGCAAAAACGTCGACTACGGTGGTTTGGACATGTTTGCCGAATGGATGATAACCGCTTGCCACGTAACCGTCCTGCAGACTGGAGAATACAGCGATCGGCACCGAAGAAAACCTGGTTGAAGAATATCGAGGGTGAGTTATTATTATTATTATTATTATTTATTAAAATTCACTAGTACATAAAGATAATTACAATCTTAACACGCTATAACACGTATGTACATCAAAAAATGGATAAAAGTTTATATAAATCAAAATAAAAAAAAATTAAACTAAAAATTGGCTTAATATTAAGATACGTTACATAAGATAAAGAGAGAGAGAGAAAAGAAAAAAAAAAGAAGAAAGGAAGAAATGTTAAAGAGAAAAAACTAAAACTAATTTGATGGAAGATTATTGACTTGTAAGGTAATTAGATACAAGCTTCCTGAACACATTCATAGACCTCGCACTCTGAATGGCGTGTGGCAAATTGTTCCACATGCGAAGACAGTGAACAAAAAAGGACCTTTGCCCAACAAGGTGATGGACTCTGAGCGGGATAAAAAGTATTTTCCTAGTTGTACGACCGCGATGAAGATACTCGAGGAGGTAGGACGGACGTTCAAAGCGCTGAAGTTTATAGATGAATAATACTGCCTTGAGGAAAAGGTATTGGTCGAACGTGCAACCCAGGATAGAAGAGCCGTAAGGGCTTATATGGTCAAATCTGCGGAGGTTATACACAAACCTGGTACAATCATTAAAGGCAACGTTAAGTTTGGCCCGGCATGATGCATCTGGGGACGGAAAGACTGAGCTAGCGTAAGTAAAGTGAGGCAGCACTAAGGATTTGATAAGCTTTGACCGCACACTTGCAGGCAGAATGGACGCGAACAGCCAGAGGCGGCGCAAATTACCGTATATTTTGGATAAAGTATGATCGGTTTGATCACAGCAGGTTAGTTGTGTATTCAGGTAAACACCTAGGTTCTTGACTCGTGGCTGGTAGGGTAAGGTTGTATGCATAAGAGTAATAGGCGGTAAATACGAGGTGTCTAACTCACTCCTGTACATTGCGATGCATGTAGACTTGGCGGCATTTAGATGTAACTGATTTGTTAATGACCATTGATATACTCGTTCGAGGTCAGCATTGATGTTGTAGACACAGTTTTCCACTAACCCAAGGGGACTATATGAATAAAGCTGAACATCATCCGCATACATGTGGAGTTTGCAATCCTTGACAGAATTACAGATATCATTAATGTAGATGCTGAAAAGTAATGGCCCTAGAATGGAGCCTTGCGGCACCCCACATGTAATTGGTGATGGATCAGAGATAGAATCTTGAAACCATACCATTTGGGAACGATTACTTAAGTAATTCCGAATTAAGGAGATCGCTGAGGGGGAGAAACCCATATAGTTTGATAACTTAGTTTCGAGAAGCTTATGATTGACACTATCAAATGCCTTGCTGAAGTCGAGAAGCACCAGAAATGCAATTTTATCACCATCAAGAGCCATACGAAGGTCAGTAGTTACCTTTAGCAGCGCAGTTTCACAGCTACTGCTTTTCCGGAAGCCGGACTGTGTACTTGACAGCAAAGACCACATTTCACAGTGGGCTTGGATTTGCCATGACATTAATTTCTCAAGTACTTTGCCTAAGAAACATAGGGTACTGATGGGGCGATAATCAGAGGGGTTTTTCGGGGATTTGCATTTGGGTAAGGCAATTACTTTCGCATTTTTCCATTGACTTGGAAAATATGATTTTGTGAGGCAGTTATTAAAAATGTGTGTAAGATAGGGGAAGATCACAGGAAAAATGCACTTAAGGAAGGTTGGCGGAAGATCATCAAGTCCAACAGAATCCGACTTTATGGAGTAAAAAGCTTTGTGAACTTCAGAGTAATCCACATTGCGAAAACTGAAGTGCCTAAGATTGCCATCAATTATTCTCGAGCAGGAATTGTCACTGGTATTGTTGACAACCGTGGTAAAATAGTTGTTTAGTTCGTTTGCGGTGAGACTACTCTGGGCTGCACAGTCATCACCATGAATCCCAAGTTTCTTTACGTTAGCCCAAAATTTCTTCGAGGGTAGGGATGGACTGAGTTTAGCTGAAAAGAACTTCAGTTTAGCTTTGCGTATAGTCGAAGTGACTACATTCCTGACAACTGTGTAAGCTCTACGGTTGGCTTCAGTTCTATTTCTCTTATATCTTTTAAACAAGTATTCTCTCTCAGATATAAGACGTTTTATTTGAGTGGAGAGCCAAGGTGAGGTAGAGGGAAGTATGCGTTTAACTTTGATTGGGGCAAACGATTCGAGAAGGTGCTTGCACAGAAGGCTAAAGTGTGCTACTTGGTCGTCAATGTCATGAAACCAGAAAACATTGTCCCAAGAAAGTACGGAGCATTCATGTAACAGATCAGGAGTGTTAATGGCCTTATAATCACGGTAAGAAAGAGTTTTATTCTCACTGCTTTCAATTGCGAAGTTGAGGGAAAGATATAGGATGTCATGATCAAGATAACTTGGGGGGCTGATCTGATTGTGAAATAAGACATTCCCTCTATCCGACACGAAAAATATGTCCAGCAAGGATGGATTAGAGGTGTTACAGTACGTTGGAAGTTGATTGATTGGCTTCAGGTCAAAAGTTTTGAAAAAGGTTAGGAAATTATTGCGCAGAGAGCTGTATGATAGGATATTGACGTTAAAATCTCCTCCAACAATGATGCTATCATAATTGTGAGTTGCTTCGGAGAGCCACATTTCTAGTTCACTGGCTACAGGTAACGAGAATGTGCGAGGAGGACAGTAAACCACGGTCGCAAGGCATTTTCTAACACCACACACAATTTCAACGCTAAGGAATTCCAGAGCATTGGATATAGATTCTTTTACCTTGAAACAGCGGAGACCTTTTTTAACATAAACAGCGACGCCGCCACCAGGACGATCCTTCCGATCGTTTCTAAATAAACTGTACCCATCGATTGATACAGATATTGAAGGAACATGATCGCGAAGTGAAGCTTCGGACACTAACAAGACATGGATGTTGGACCCAAGAAAAATTTCGCGCAGTTCATCAATTTTATTACGTAGGCTTCTCGCATTGATGTGACAAAAATTTAATCCATGAGCCCTATTTTGAAATATGTTGAGCAAAGTTCTAATTTTGTTCATATCAAAAAGGTAAGGTTTTACTACCTAGGTCGCCAGTGCGAGGTGGCAGAAAGTGTAAAGGATGCGCGATGTTTGAAAAATGAAATTCTAAGACCAAGCAATAATAATCCATCATTACAAAAAGAAAACTGAAAAAGTATAAAAAATGAAAACGAAAAGAAAAGACAAAAGAATGGAAAAAAAGAAAAATATAAAAAAAAATAAAAAAACCGTGACTACTAATCATTACAATAATTAAAAATAATTCTAAAGAAATTTTGAAAAATCAAGAGAAATAAAAACAAAAGAGAAAAAAAAACAAAAATAAAATAAAAATAAAAGTTTGCCGACGCACGCTAAAGTTCCCGGTGATGAGTCGACTGCTCCAAAATCTTTGATGCTTCTCCCGAGCTAGGTTTGGCAGAAACAGCTTCATTGAGATCAAGGACAGACTTGAATATTTGAGGACGTTGATTTTTGTTCAGTTGAACGAAAATCCGGCCTTGGCGAGAGAACACTGCGGTGACGAGGTTTCTCAATTGCAGCTTTCTTGCCGAACGAAAAATGTCTTCGTTCTTTGGCGACAGGCTTTCGCTCAAACGAACAACGCTGTCAGATGTGAATCCCAGGTTCAGTTTATTTAGTCTGAGAGTGCCATGCTGCCGGGCTTTTCTCAGGAACTCCTGCTGCTCGTTGGCCGACGGGAACTTCACAATCAGTAGCGAGCTAGGAGCCGCAGCACTACTAGTCGAGGAGTTCTGGCGTTTTCGGTTCGGCCGGAACACATTCACGAAAGGTGACAGTACGTGCCCAATGGTGGAGGCGAGCGATTCCAAGATGTGCCTCGGGTTCTCGTTCTCGCATGTCGGGACGCCACGGATGACCACGTCCTGGAGTCGTAGCTGCCGGCGCAGATCCTCCACTTCGTTAGAAACTACGGCGATATCATGCTGCATAGTTTCCATATCGTCCCTCAGCCCTGCGAGTTGACCATTGAAATTTTTACATACCTCGTCAATGCGTGCTATTAGGCGAGACTCGAGTGAGTTCCAACGGTCCTCGAAGGTGGCAAGTTTATCGTCCAGCATACGGTTGAGGCTTATTAAGAGCTTTTTTTCCAGAAGCTCAAATCTGTCTTCTGGGCCAGCGACTGACGTCGATCTAGGCGTTCTGCTGCAGTTATCGGCATTCATGCTGCTGCTACCGGGGGTGTTGACCCCAGCAGGAGTAACGTTACCCATTTCGGCGCATTTTCTTGGTTTTGCCCTTGTTTGGATTGATTTCGACATTTTACAGCGAAAAAACGGAAAAAGAAAGGCTTCGAACACAATTGCACTCCGGATTTAAAAAGCAGTGATAATATATACTTGGTGGAATTATGATTTTGAAAAAATAAGCGGATAAAATAAAATAACCGGGAGCAAAGCGGAAGCACGTCTACTCAGTTGACATTCTAGTACTCAACGATTATCAGTTACCGAGGCTCGAGACACCGCCAAAAACCGAGAAGAATGGAAGCGAATCGTGAATAGAGTTCGGGACCCAGCAGCGTATCCGTTGCGGGGACGTCCCGCTCGGACCGCCAGCTAACGGATCAAAGAAGAAGAAGAAGTGACAGGGCTACGCAGAAAATTTGCGGTTATATCCGGTCCCTGTATCCTTTGGAGGAAGAACCCGTGATATGACCATCTATGTGGTGCCCAATCTCTGCCAGAGACTGTATCTAGGGATCGATTTCTGGAATCTTTTCAACATCGCTCCTCAAGTGGTCTGCAAGTTAACCGCCCCATCCGTGCCTGCTAATATGCACGACTTGACGTCCTTGCAAAGCGAACGGTTGGAGCAGTTCAAGGCCAGATTTCCCTCTTTCGAAGTCTTAGGACTGGGAAAGACTAACCTGGAAGAGCACGTCATTGACACTGGTGACTCATTCCCATTAAACAGAGGCATTATCCGGTTTCACCCGCCGTACAACAACTGATGTATGGTGAGTTGGACAGGATGTTGACTTTGGGGGTAATTGAGCCGTCGAACAGTCCCTGGAATTCTCCAGTGGTATTAGTTCGAAAACCAGGTAAAGTCCGCCTGTGCCTTTACTCTCGCAAGGTCAAGAGCGTCACTGTTAAAGACGCCTATCCTCTTCCACACATTGATGGTTTTCTTGGCCGTCTACAAGACACCAAGTTCATTACGAGTTTAGACCTCAAGGATGCTTTTTGGCAAATTCCTTTAGAGAAGAAGTCGCGAGAGCGGACAGCTTTCACTGTCCCAGGTCGTGAAAACGTTTTTGTATATCTGGGCTCATAGTTTCACCTGACTTTGACTCCCACCTAAAGCTTTTAGATGAAGTTGCTAGCTGTCTCCGTCGTGCGGGGTTAACACTCAATTTAGCTAAAAGCAAATTCTGCGCGACTGAAATCAAGTATCTCGGCTTCATAATTGGTGATGGGACACTGAAAACGGATCCTAACAAGGTGACGGCCATCTCAGAATTCCCGACTCCGAAGTCTCATAAGCAAACGCGGAGGTTCTTGGGTATGACTGGATGGTATCAGCGTTTCATCCCCAATTATGCTAGCGTGGCTTTTTCAATCACGGATTGTTTGAAGAATAAACCTTTTAGTTGAAGTGATGAAGCCCAGCAGTCGTTCGAGACTTTCAAAAGGCTGATGACAGAAGCTCCTCTTTTAGTCACTCGAGATTTTTCTAAACATGTTTATATTCAGTGCGATGCCAGCAGGACTGGTGTAGGTAGTGTGCTCTTTCAAAAGGACATGGATGGAGGAGAACATCCAATTGCTTATATGTCTTACCCCTAGACTTACCCCTAGACTACCGAGGCTCGCAGTACTAATGACAGTATTTTTAAGGCGGGTCCAGTTCTCGTCGATGCCCGGCATCTCATCCCCAGGACTTAGGGCGAGTTCTAATGCATGACCGTAGCTGTTTCTGGCCATTTCATTGCTTAGTGCAGCTGTGTTGATTCAAGTCTGATCGGCGGATGCAAAGCTTTTCAGCGTTGTAATGCGATCTCGTAGCACCATACCAACAAGATAGTGATCCGAGTCGAAGTTGGCACCTCGGTACGTTCGTACCGTAATCAGACCCAAAAGGTGGCGGCGGTCTATCAACACATGGTCTATTTGGTTGCGAGTGGTTCCATCAGATACCCAGGTGGCTTTATAGATATTGTTACGTTTTTACGGCTTAACGGATTCGTAGGATTAACTAAGGAATACACTTTTTAATTATCCACACAAAATTTATTTATTACAAAACAAAACACAATTTAATAACAAACACAATTCTTACAGTTCACTATAATCACTTTCAATTTAATAACTCGCACTATTAAATTCTATCTATCGCTTTATAGTTCACTTTTAAATCACCACTTTTCACTGTTCTCACTTTAGAACACTTTTATCGCCTTTCAAATCAAAACTGACTTTTTCAGCGCCTGTAAGCCGCTTTTATATCCAAGCTCCACCTTTATCTAACTTCTGGAACCTTCGTCCCTTTTCTCGAGCCTACTGGTATGTTCTTTTCTTTTCGTCCAGAAGCTTGAAGTTGTCTTCACTTATCGCGCGTTCCAATTTTAGTTTAGTACATAAATCATTAGTTCAGACAACAACCACAGTCGTTAACGACAATCGTTGATTGAGCTTTTTAACGGACAGTTGGCGCATAAATCATCACATTTGTGGCGATTGAAATCGATCACGACGACCTCTGTGTGTCACACCTGAACACTTTACACGACACTTCGATACAGAATACAAAAAGTAATTAAGTAGGCTTAAGAAAGTTATTTTATTAATTAGAAATTTTATGTTTTTAGTTTGTCATAGTTATTCGAACCTTATGTACGTGAATTATTGTAAATATAAATAATAGTGGTTTAAAAGTTTAAAAGTTGTGTTTAGTTATTATAAATATGGAAGCTCTATGGGGTTACGGAGGGGTTACTGCCCCATAGTAAATGTTGACCCCGACGTGATTCAAGACGAAGACATCAATCAAGAGGAAGACGTAATTCAAGGCGAAGACGGGTTGATGTGGAGGAACCCGAGTACATCTCTAAGATAAGAAGAAAGGAAGACGAAATATCAATATCCCAACGAGGAAGGAAACGTCAATCAACAACGGCAATCAGTGAATGTAAGGCGGACGAAGAAGCTAAGGAACAAGCATTCCATTCGAAGGATCTAAAGGAAGTAGATAGTTTAAGAAATAAATGCTTTTTTGTCGTTTTACTATTAAATAATTATTACTTCAAATTATATTATAAATAATTTTAATTTGAAATTATATTACAAATAATTTAATTCTATTTGTTCATTATATTATCACTGAATTGTTGATGTTGTACATTCTATATTACATTAACAGCATTAACACATTAACACGTTACATGAATTCCATTTAAGTTCGATTGTTGTCACTCGTTGCCCGTTTACGAAGAATCCATATCGCAGAAGTGAAGTGCGAGAATTGAAAGATCGATCGCGGTATCGCAGCCATTACTTATACGTTCCAAGTTTTCCGGATAGTTCCAAGTTTCCGAATTATACGTTCCAAGTTTTCCGGATAGTTCGAAGTTTCTGAATTACACGTTCGAAGTTGTCCGATAGAGTAATTTGTGTTTTCGCGAGAACATCGCTGGATCTGAGTTTGTCGTGCCCAACACGTCCGTAACTGAAGCGGCAAACGTATTAAGATGGAAGAAGAGGGCCAACAGCCACAAGGTCAACAACCGGTGTCAACGAATGGTTCTGTGCTCACGGAAGGGAACCAACAAGTCAACGTGGTGACTGCTGTGAGACTTCCACAACCATTTTGGAAGGAAGCGCCGAGTAGATGGTTCGCAGTCGCAGAAGCCGCATTCGCCCTTCACCGTATCACCTCTGATACGTTTAAGTTTAGGTTCATATTGGTAAACCTAGACAGCGAGACGTTGGGGGTGGTAGGCGATCTTATTGATACACCGCCGTTAACAGAAAAATATGAAGCTGTGAAGAGAAGAATTATAGCAACGTTTGGCGAATCAGCCGAGACTCGACTCAGACGACTCCTCAGAGGACAGCCAATGGGGGACGAGACACCATCGCGATTTTGTCAGCGAATGAAGAACCTCGCAGGCGGTCAATGCAATGATACTATTATCCGATCATTGTTTTTGGAGCAGTTGCCTGAACAGATGAGAGGAATTTTAGCAATTAACGAAACGGAAGATTTGGATGTTCTTGCGACTCAAGCGGATCGCATAGCCGAAGTTATGCGACCTCAGGTCAACGTGATGACAGAGGCTAGTAGGATTGAACGGAGAGCCTCGACAGAACTTACCATGGAGGATAGAACAGGAATAAATGAATTACGAAAGGCTGTCGATGTTTTGACACAAGAGATGCGGAATCTCCGATCGAGATCTAGAAGCAGGTCAGACCAAACAAGAAGCCGCAACCGGTCGAAGACCCCACGAACGCCATGGAAGGAAAGGGACAGGAACGGAAGTTTGTGCTTTTATCATAACAGGTTTGGCACCGAAGCCCACAAATGCTGCAAACCATGTACCTGGAAACCCCCAGTGGGAAACTAAGTACGCCGACGAGAAGCGGGGCGTCCGTCGGCAGTCCGACCATTTCAAAGCGCCTCTCAATCATGGACAAGAAGACTGGTATAAAATTTTTTGTAGACACGGGAGCGGATGTGTCCGTGCTTCCTAAACATTGCAAAGGCAAATGCCAGGCGGACCCGGAACTCCAATTATACGCAGCAAACAATACGAAGATTACAACGTATGGGGAACTAAAGATGACACTTGATCTCGGACTAAGGCGACCATTTCAATGGAACTTTATTGTTGCTGAAGTTTCGCAGCCAATTCTAGGTAACGATTTTTTACACGAGTATGACCTACTACCTGACCTGAGAAACAGGAGACTGATCGATGGAGTAAAGAATTTCAGCGCAGTAGCTACGCTTACTAGAAGTACCACACCATCGATAACGACGGTGCGAGAAGATGACTTTCAAAAGATATTAAAGGTAAACATCGAGATTACAGTTCGAGGTAGACGTCGAGAACCTCGACATCACGTACGGCATCATATCATCACGAAAGGACGTCCTTGTGCTGAACGAGCCCGACGACTCTCACCAGGTAGACTTAAAGCGGCTAGGAAGGAAATAAATGAGTGGATAACCGAAGGTATAATTAGACCTTCGTGCAGCTCATATGCAAATCCAATGCTTATGAGGAAGAAGAAAGATGGGTCGTGGACGACTACCGTCGATTAAATAGAAGGTTGAATACCTTGGTTATGAAGTAACCAAAGAAGGAATAAGACCACTGGAGCACCGAGTTCGAGCGATACTGGAATTCCCCAAGCGACAAACAGTAAGTGAATTAAGAAGATTCTTAGGTATGCTGAACTTTTATAGGAGATGCATAAGAGATGCAGCGAAAACGCAAGCTCCATTACACGCCATAACCGTGGGAGCGAAGAAAAAGGACAAACGACCAGTGGTATGGACTGCTGAAGTGGAGGATGCTTTCGAGAAATGCAAATCGCAACTAGCGAATGCCACGCTCATTGCCCATTCAGCGGAAGGCACTCCGATTCGTTTGACCACAGACGCTTCTGACACAGCGATTGGCGCCGTACTCGAACAAGAGCTTGAAAACAAGTTACAACCACTCGGGTTTTTTTCGAGGAAGTTAACTGAAGCTCAGAGGAAGTATAGTGCGTACGACAGAGAACTATTAGCAATCTTTGAAGCTGTAAAGTTTTTCAGGCATATGATTGAAGGGAGATGTACTACAAATTTTACAGATCATAAGCCGTTGATATATGCAATTAACCAGAAGGCAGCAAAAGCATCACCGAGACAGCAGAGGCATTTGGACCTGATTAGCCAGTATACGACTAACATAAAACATGTCACAGGGATCCACAATGAAGCTGCCGACGCATTATCAGGGGTGAACATTATCGATTTGCCAGTTCGCATACCAACCGATGATATAGCGGAAGCGCAAGCAAGTGATGAAGAGTCGAAGCACTTAATAATGAACCCTGGCTCACTCAAACTAAAACAATTAAGAGTCTCAGGCACGGAAACGAAGGTTTACTGCGACGTTTCAAGAGATTAAATTAGACCGTACATTCCGAAACAACTGAGGAAAGTAATTTTCGACATGGTGCATAATACTGCACATGGTAGTGGGAAAGCCACGAGCAAAGCTATCGCGAGGAAATACGTCTGGCCGATGTTGAACAAGGATGTCAACGATTGGGCACGCTCATGTGTACTTTGTCAACGATCAAAGATAAGTAGACATACGAAGAGATTGCCAAAACATATACAGGTACCTGACGAACGATTCTATCACGTACATATAGACATCGTAGGCCCGATGCCCGAAGTACAAGGATACAGGTATTGCCTTACGATGATCGACCGATTCACAAGATGGCCTGAAGCTGTAGCGATAAAGGATATAACCGCCACCACGGTGGTAGATACATTTTTCACAACTTGGATAGCGAGATTTGGCACACCAGCGATTATAACATCAGACAGGGGAGCGCAATTTGACACGCAGATTTTTGAAGCTTTCGCCAAGACGATTGGTAGTTGTAGAAAAAGAACGACAGCGTATCATCCAATAGCCAATGGACTCATCGAACGATGGCATAGGGCGCTGAAAGCAGCGATAAAATGTCACGAGACCGACGACTGGGTCAAGGTTTTACCAGTAGTCTTATGAGGACTAAGAAATTGTTTGAAAGAAGATATTGGAACCTCTAGCGCAGAACTTGTATATGGCACGACTTTAAGGTTACCAGAATATTTCATGCAAGACGATTTCCAACCGGACCGTACAATCTTTAAAGAGCACTTGAGGGAGTACATTGTAACAGCATAATGGTGCGACTAAGTATTGGGCGCCACTTATGCGAGGTATTGCCCCCTTAGCCATAAGCCCGGAAAAGCATGATCAAGGAGTCAACACCATACATAAGAAAAAAACAAATTCCGGACTCCTTATCCTCCCCAACCGCCGATACTAATGCCGGGGGGATGTGCTGCCGGCCACACGGAGTTCACTAGCTCGCCGGGGAGGTCGTGGGGTGTGTGGCCGGGCCTATACGCAGTATGGTTCACCACTTACCTGTGACTAGGCAAATTCATCTTCAGTTCCAATCATCCCTCGGGCCTCGCCTGAGCCGTGTCATTGCAATCCATTTCCCTGACAGCTCATAGTATTGAAGACTATCAGCTTCAGGAAAAGGCACTGTTTAAGAACCCTGAAAAGAAATGACATCCGCCCCAACCATTCCACAAAAAAATCTAACACACGGACATTCTATTTATACTCATTTAATAATCCTGTCTATGACAGGAACAATCATCATACCAAACAACACAATGAATAATCATCAACGTCAAACTTCCACGACAATAAATACAGATCCTTGTCAGATATCAAATTAAACGCTCAATTTCAACAAAATTAATGCATCATTATCTTAGGTACATATGTATGAAGACTAAAGAAAAAAAAACGCGCAGTAATGGTACCAGTACTCCCCGCTTTGTACAAACGATATTACAACCAACCGAGTAACTTAACGGAAGAACAAATTCCCCGGAAACAACACAAGAAATAAACAACACAGGAATGAATAAAATAGTTCCAACAAGGAGCAAAATAAATTCATAAATAATTATAAATACGATTAACGTTAATACTAACTAAAATTATTATTTAGTAATAAATAAAATCATGAACTAATTTTTTTATTTTATTTTGTATATTTTTGTGTGTGTGTGTTTTTTTCTTTATGGCCTCGATTCCCAGATCCGACGGGAGGGAAGTGAGTGCGGATTTGACCCTTTGCGATACTCAAATCCGCAGTCCCGGATTGGTTTAAATCGAAAATTCGGAGTGAACACTCACGCGATAATGAAATATACGATGTCGGATTATCTTAGCCGCATTTGTCGTTCAAATCCGCAGAAAATTTGTTGCGGATCACACTTTTACAGCGCGGAAAATGTCAAAAAGAAATTCGGGGTTGCGGATTTGAGAATCGCAAAGTATCAAATCCACAACTCACTTCCCCGCCGTCGGATCTGGGAATCGAGGCCTTTATTGTATATTTTGTTTTTTCTCTTAATTTGTGGCGTACTCACGAATAAAAAAGGAGGAGTGTAACCAAAAAAAACCTTACTAGTAATCTTGTGTCTTTACTCTCCTGGACCGCAAGAATTTGTTGGACTTCTGCCGCAGACAATTATCAATTATATCTTTCGCGTCCTCCGAGAAAAATAATTTTTGATGCTTTCCCTACAGGTTTTTCAGAGCACACGAATTTTCTCCTTCTTGTTTCTCTGTACCAAGTTTTGGAATGGATTGAAAAAAACTAAAACATGAGCCCCAAAATGGGGTTAAATAGTGCGCTTCGCCTTAGTTTTTCGGGTGGGCAGACAGATGCTGGATATATCGAGCTGTCAAAATGAGTATGAAATTACCTACACTATTGGCATCATTTATGCAGAAGATCATATGCTGGGCAATCTTATCGGTTGTTAGAACTTCTTATGGGTATTCCTCAGGGTTAGTTTGTCGAACCTTGGAGCTTATAATGTCGACTTCCTTTGCAAAACCATCATCTCCGCTTGATACAATCCCCAAATCAACGTTATCATTGTCGAAGGTATGTATCCTCATCAGAATTCTTATTATTTGTAAAACGAACAAAATATCTCAAGTTCCGTTCGCACTCACGTACCCGAATGCGAATAGTTTTCTTCGCAACCAAAAATAAGGCCTAAACTGATTAAAATTACAATTAAAACTTTTCCGGTATTTTCAATTCAACTTCAATTAAAACAATTCTCAAAAAAACTCCAACCGCATCAAATCAATTCCGTTTTTTCTTTCTCCCAAAACAAAAATCGTCCTCTTCAAAATATTTTTTTCCTCGCCTACTCGTTTAAAATTTTCCTGTTTCCGCAAAGTGATTTTCTACAAATTCCCCATTACAAGGTGATTTCAAAATAAATTTCTCAACCAAAATAAATGTTACAACCGACCGTTACAACATGAGACAACTGAGACCCCGACAAACAGCACACCACAACAAACAGATGATTTTTGTACATAAGGACCTTACAACGTGTACCCATGTTTTTATAAGAGAGGATGGAGTTAAAAAACCACCCGACCAACCGTACAGTGGACTGCATGCTATTATAAAGAGAGATAGTTAGAGGGAGAGCCAGCGACGTATTTTGGGTTGTCATTTCATTAGTCATGAAAATTTCCACACTGAATCTTATACACCTGCTGAACAATAAAAGCTAGTTCTGGCAACCCCCAGTGGCCGGAATGTAGTACCCTAAAATTACAAAAGGGGTAGGAAATAAAGTTCAATTTTGTTATAGTATTAGTCATGAATTTTCAGGAGATTATTTTTGATGGTATTCTCTATTTATAAAATTTATTGCCAGAACATTTACCCGTCACCAAAGTGCCGCCAGAACGCTGTAAATATTCATTTAACAAAACGATATTTTTGTTATTTCATTATAGTTCAGTCGACAGAGTCAGACTAAATGTTAACTCACGAAACTTTTTCTAAAAATATAGTTTTTCGTGAGTAGAATATGTTAAAAAAAAGTTTTGGAAAATCGGTTGTACGCTACCCCTAAAAACAACCCCCTAAAAACAGAAAATTTCGTTTTTGGTTAATATCTCTTAAACGGAAAGTCCTATCCTAAAATATTGTTTACAAAGTTTGTAGATCATGCGATTATCTACAAAAAATGATATTATACATTTTCCCGTACGAATCGCTGTTCATGAGATATCGCCGTTTTAAAGATTTAAGATACTCATCCCCTCATTCTCAACTTGCATAGGTCATCAGACGTTCAATAAATCCTCTGTTGCACTACATGGCTATTATTATCAGGGGTGATTCCAGGATGGTTTTGAAGAGACAAATTGTTCTAGACAGGGGGCTATGCCCACTATTCACTACGATGCAGGGTGTTTACGAAAGTAAAAAATGTATTTTTTTAATATTTACTTAAAGTTGAATATCTCCTAGACGAATTATCGTAGAGCAATGTAATTAGGTTCATCTTTTAGGTAAATGTGTATTATTTTATATGATATTTAGAACAGGAACTTTAGGGACTCCGTTTACACGATATGGAATTAAAAAGTGTCATCTAAATCCCAATATTCTTCGTTTTTCCAGAAAAATTCCAATATTTTAGAATTTTGGTCATATTTTGAACCTCCATATCTTGTAGATATTAAAAAAACAATTTCATTTTTTCTTTGGTAAACACCCTATATCGTAGTGGATAGTGGGCATAGCCCCCTCTCTAGAACAATTTGTCTCTTCAAAACCATCCTGGAATCACCCCTGATAATAATAGCCATGTAGTGCAACAGAGGATTTATTGAACGTCTGATGACCTATGCAAGTTGAGAATGAGGGGATGAGTATCTTAAATCTTTAAAACGGCGATATCTCATGAACAGCGATTCGTACGGGAAAATGTATAATATCATTTTTTGTAGATAATCGCATGATCTACAAACTTTGTAAACAATATTTTAGGATAGGACTTTCCGTTTAAGAGATATTAACCAAAAACGAAATTTTCTGTTTTTAGGGGGTTGTTTTTAGGGGTAGCGTACAACCGATTTTCCAAAACTTTTTTTTAACATATTCTACTCACGAAAAACTATATTTTTAGAAAAAGTTTCGTGAGTTAACATTTAGTCTGACTCTGTCGACTGAACTATAATGAAATAACAAAAATATCGTTTTGTTAAATGAATATTTACAGCGTTCTGGCGGCACTTTGGTGACGGGTAAATGTTCTGGCAATAATTTTTATAAATAGAGAATACCATCAAAAATAATCTCCTGAAAATTCATGACTAATACTATAACAAAATTGAACTTTATTTCCTACCCCTTTTGTAATTTTAGGGTACTACATTCCGGCCACTGGGGGTTGCCAGAACTAGCTTTTATTGTTCAGCAGATGTATAAGATTCAGTGTGGAAATTTTCATGACTAATGAAATGACAACCCAAAATACGTCGCTGGCTCTTGGTCTAGTGACACATACTACACGGTGGACGTAAAAGGGAGGCATGATACCGTCTCAGTAGATAGAATGAAACCAGCGTTCATGCAAATGATCCCGAGCGAAGAAAATGTCGCGACAATCCTTGAGCCTAGAACGTATGCCGGACCAGGAAAGAAAAGGAAACAAGTCCGGTTCGCAATACCTGATGAGTAACGACGGTATTGGTATTGGGGGGCAAAACCGAACCGTCACCTCCTCGTGGTGCCCCTGGATAACCAACTAACGACGATAGTAGGGAGCAGACCCTTAAAAGCCTACCAAGCCAAGATGTAAATGTCATCGTGTCGAGGACTGCGTGGCAGTGGGTAGTGCTGCACTGTCTCTAACGATCTCCTCTGGGCACCGGGCGCACCCAGTTGTATATAGCCTTATCCTAATATGGAGGCTCTGTTAGGATGGACCTTCCCTTTCCTGCCGTACTCGTGGGACTCTTATGGACCAAAAAATTAAAAAAAACAGACGAAGAAAGAGGTTGTGAGTCTGATGCAATAAGTATCAGCTCAGAGCTGGAAAGGGAACTCCTTGGAGGTACCTCGTCTAGCACAGAAGCTTCGGCTTCTCAATCAACAACACTGGCCCAGGCAGCTGGTGACAAAGTTGTTGAAGAAATGACGGCCAACGTTGTCGGTATGACCGTGCAACCTAGCAAGAAAAAATCCGGTGCTGCCAAGAGGAAGAGGGCCAAGGCAAGGAAGGCTGCAGAGGAATTGGGGAGCTCCACGGAGCACACTCGAGTCCCACATGCGGAACTTCCTTCCCAACAAACCCAAGGCAGGACAGTGGTCAGGACGGGGCGCTCCAAGGAGCAGACCTGGACGACCGCTGGACTGCCAGAAGTTTCTGGACCTGGGAAATTGGTAGCACCAACTCCTGCAACTTCTAGGGGGCTATGTCCTATGCCGGACCCAACTGACGCACTGCCAAAACGGCAGCGGTCTGAGTATTCTCCGGCTGGGCAGGGACCCCAGAAGAAGAAAAAAAGGGGGAGTCGCAAGGACCCTCATACCGGGATAAGCTAGCTGGGATCACCATGGCAGTGGTCCTGGACAACTATCCCGAGGGCAAATTGACAGAGGAGCAATCATCCTCCGTCTGCGATGCCATCCTGTCTGAGGTAGACAAAAGTCGTAAAGGCGATTGTCCGCCTCAGTTTTTGGGTGCAAGGGCGGCAGGGGGTCTCATCAAAATCACCTGCGCCAACGAACCCACCAGCCAATGGTTGACAAATGCTGTCACCAGGCTTCAGTTGTGGGAAGGGGCCAACCTCAGAGTAATTGAGGAAAAGGACCTTCCCAAATACAAGCGAATCACGTTCTGGGTTCCTAACGATGTTAGGGAACCGGAGCAGGTGCTCTGCAGGCTGGAAGTACAGAACCAGCCAATTGAGGTGACCTCTTGGCAAGTGATGGGCAAGAAGGTGGACCAGAACGGTCAAACTCTTGCCCTTAGCATTGACGAGAGGGCGCTCACGCAGCTTAAAGAGCAGGGCATGTCCCTATTCTACGGCTTCGGACGAATTAGAGTCAAGGAGATTGGCTCAAAATAGGAGACTCCTCAGGATGCAGGTGGTACAGTGCAACCTGCAACACAGTAGGGCTACCTCGGCAGTCGTTTGCAGGGTGCTAGCCACCCAAGCTATCGACGTGGCTCTTGTACAGGAGCCATGGGTAAATAACGGTGCTATACAGGGCTTGCGGGCAACCGGCTACAGCATTGCATGCAGTGATGTGGACGGCTACCCTCGGACCTGTGTAGTTTACAATAAAAACACTAACTGCTTTCCTCTCACAGATAAATCGTCGAGAGACCTGGCAGTGGTGATGACACAGATTAACAGGGGGGGCAGCAAGAGCATGATTACCTTATGTTCGGCATACCTCCCCTATGACTCCAGAGACCCACCACCGTCCAAAGAACTTAAGGATATCGTGGGTCACTCTAACAGGAGCGGTCTGCAGATCATCATAGGATGTGATGCGAACGCCCATCATCATGCCAGGGGTAGCAGTGGAGTGAACAAGAGGGGTGAATACCTTTTTGATTACCTCTTAACTACTAACCTGGACATATTAAATCGCGGCACGGATCCTACCTTCGACAATGGTAGGAGACGTGAGGTTATAGACATTACGCTAGCTACTCAACAAGTTGCCACTTACGTGAGTGACTGGCGGGCCTCAGATGAGCCATCGTGCTCAGACCATAGACACATTTACTTTATGGTGGGTGAGTCTTTGGAAAATGTGAGTACATACACGAATTTTAGATATAAGAACTGGACAGACTTTCGGGCCGAACTCAGTAGCATATTAAAGGGTTCCATGCACTCAACCAAATCTACGATGGATGTAGAACTATCCGCAGAGTTCTTTACGGAGGCGGTTACTGCTGCTTACAACAATAACTACCCTGTTATGATGAGGACGCGTAATAGGAAAACTCCATGGTGGAATAACGAGCTCTCCATGTTAAGATCCGCTACGAGGAAACCGTTCAACGCAGCTCAGAAGAGCGATAACTGGGAGAGTTATAAAAGCTCGCTAACCAACCACAACAGGGCAATCAGACGAGCAAAAAGCAATAGCTGGAGGAATTTCTGCAAGAGTGTCGAAGACATTCGAGACTCAGCAAAAATCTATAAAGCTTTATCAAAGGGATTGTCGGTAGATCTTGGATCCATCAGGAGAACCGATGGCTTTTTCACACAGTCTAGGGAAGAAACCTTGATAATATTGCTCCAGGCACATTTCCCAGGCACAACCATTTATTCAAAAGAGAACACAACTTCTGCTGGGCAGCGAATAGGCCAACTTTCTAAAGTGTCCAAAGCTGCCTGGACAGAACCTAATACCTTGTTCAACCATGAAGCTATTAGGGAGGCGATTAGATCGTTCAAACCATACAAGTCCCCTGGAGCAGACGGAGTCTATCCCATTCTGCTACAGGAGGGCTGCGACCTAGTCACTCCCTTATTATGCAAATTATTTAGGGCTTCCTTCGCACATGGCTACATCCCATCCGTCTGGAGGAACGTCAACATAACATTTATACCTAAGCCAGGGCGTTCGGATTACACCCTGACTAAATCTTTCAGGCCGATAAGTCTCTCGTCTTTTGCCTTGAAGACAATGGAGAAAATTGTCGACCGGGCGATAAGGGAAACTTATCTTCAAAGCCAACCACTAAGCTCCTATCAGCATGCGTACCAGGCGGGCAAGTCTACTGAGACAGCACTGCACAATCTGGTGCTCAGGCTTGAACATGCAGCTCTAAACAAAGGAGTTTCGCTGACGGCCTTCCTCGATATCGAGGGAGCCTTTGACAACACATCCTTTGATACTATAGCTAGGGCTCTAAGTAGACACAGTCTAAGTAGCACTTTCTGCAACTGGATTGACTCTATGCTGAGAACTCGCAAACTAATTGTTTCTCATGTTGAGGGGTCTCTGGAGGGTACTATAGCAAGAGGCTGCCCGCAGGGAGGAGTTTTATCTCCACTTCTCTGGTGCCTTGTTGTAGATGAACGCCTCGAGCTGCTTAACGGTCGAAACATTTTCGCCCAAGGTTACGCTGACGATATGGTCATAGTAATTACAGGTGAATCTGAAGACGCCATGTCAAGGCGCTTGCAGCAGGCACTTGATCTGGTCTCTAGCTGGTGCGAGAGCGTAGGTCTAAAAGTCAATCCCGACAAAGCGATCCTAGTTCCTTTCACCAGGAAACGATCACTACCGGGAATTTGGGAACCTACATTCGCGGGCAGAACTATAGGCTTTTCACAACAAGCCAAATATTTAAGAGTGACGCTAGATGCCAAGCTCAACTGGAAACAGCATATGGACACTCTGATGTTAGAACGCGCAGATCCCTGTGGGCTTGCCGCAGAGCTTGTGGTTCCACCTGGGGTTTGCAACCGAACACCATGTATTGGATATACACCACCATCATAAGACCCATGGTACCTTATGGAGCTTTAGTTTGGTGGCACAGAACGAAGCTTAAGGGTTCCATAACCATTTTTAGCAAAATTCAAAGAATGGCTTGCCTCTCCATCACTGGGGCCATCCGCACTTCCCCAACGGCAGCGCTGGAGACTCTCCTCAATTTGGTACCCCTCCACCTTGAGGTAGAGAAGTCCGCCATAAACGCGGCGCTGTGGCTGAAAGCGAATGGTTACTTGGGCGCTGGTCTTGGGCGAGGACATTCTATAATAATCAAAATCATAGAAGAGATTCCGGAAGCGGAGATGCTATCGGACGGCATGCCCTATAAAATCTCAAAATTTAAGCAACCTTCTGTACATATACAGGAAAGGCTTACCTGGACTTTTCCTAAAGTTTTGCCGGGCGGGCTAGTATGGTACACGGATGGCTCTAAAACGGAGACAGGTGTAGGCTCCGGAATCTGGAGTGAAAGTCCCAGATTCAGCAAGGCTATAAGTCTAGGCACTCTGGTAACTGTCTTTCAAGCAGAGGTGTACGCTATTCTGGCATGCACTCATGAGAACTTAAGAAAGGCCTACCAAAATAAACGGATTTTTATCCTCTCTGATAGCCAAGCGGCAATTAGAGCGATAAGGTCCCGTAGGACTAAGTCGAAATTAGTTTGGGACTGCCAACGTGCTCTTCATGAGTTGGGCGTTCTCAATCAAATTACACTTGTCTGGGTCCCGGGTCACCGGGGCTTCGAAGGCAATGAAAGTGCGGATGCCCTGGCTAAACAGGGCTCTGATTTAGAATTCATTGGTCCAGAGCCGGCTATTGGGGCACCGTCCAGCTTGCTGCAAAGGGCCCTGGCCGATCGGACCTTGATGAAACATATTGAACGCTGGAGGTCCGCGCCTGGACTGGCCAACTCTAAGCGGTTTCTTCCAGTGCCGTCCCCTAAGACGGCCAAGGAATTAATACGGCGCAGTAGGAGTGATGTTAGGACACTTGTTGGCTTAATTACCGGACACTGTGCCCTAAATTACCACTTATGGAAGGTAGGAAGGGCTGAGGACCCTACATGTAGGCTTTGCCCAGAAGAGGATGAGTCTGCCCTCCATGTTCTCTGTGAGTGCCCTGCAATAGCGAGGAGCAGGGTCTCTTTGTTCGAGAAGTCCCTGCTCGAACACTCAAGTCTAAGCGACAAACCACGAGGCAGACTGCTGAACTTGTTCAGGCGGTCTGTCCTACAAATATGAGGTGAAGGGGTTGTAGTACAATAGGCCAACTAAATGGCTGCAGTACCTTTGGACCTAATACCTCACACAGGAAAAAAACGACGGTATTGCCGGAAGGGGAGCAATGTGGCGATTGAAGTCGATCACGACGACCTCTGTGTGTCACACCTGAACACTTTACACGACACTTTGATACAGAATACAAAAAGTAATTAAGTAGGCTTAAGAAAGTTATTTTATTAATTAGAAATTTCATGTTTTTAGTTTGTCATAGTTATTCGAACCTTATGTACGTGAATTATTGTAAATATAAATAATAGTGGTTTAAAAGTTTAAAAGTTGTGTTTAGTTATTATAAATATGGAAGCTCTATGGGGTTACGGAGTGCCCCATACATTGCCCCCTTCTTAGGACTGTTCGTCCCGAACAGTTGTCCATCCTGGATCCGGCTGATGATATGGGCACAGCCTGTCTATGTGAACTATCTTCTTCTTTGCTTTGGGTTCTTGTTGAATCCTGTAGACAACATCGTTGATCCGTGTTAGGATTTTATAGGGGCCCCCCCACTGGCGCTGAAGTTTTGGAGACTTGCCTTTTCGTCGCCGGGGGTTGAACAGCCAAACGAGGTCATCTTCCTTGTATCCGCTACAGTTTGCTCGGAGGTCGTACCTAGTTTTCATCCTGTCACTGGCAATCTTAAGATTTTTCTTTGCAAGCTGATGGATATCTGCGAGTCGATCACGAAGTTCACCTGTATAACCACTAGTAGAATCGGTGCTTTCAACAGGTGCCCCAAATTTCAAGTCGCTTGGCAGCCGGATTTGTCTTCCAAAAATCACACTACAAGGGGTTTGTCCTGTGGAATTATGAACCGCTGTCCGATATGCCATTAGAAATATAGGGATGTAACTGTCCCAGTCACGCTGGTGCTCGCTAACAACTTTCCTTAGGTGTTCTAGCATTGTCCTGTTGAATCGCTCTACCATTCCACCGGGCTGGGGATGAAGGGGCTCCGTCCTGGTCTTCTTCACTCCAAGTATCTTACATACTTCTTGAAAAACTTGAGATTCAAAGATTCTCCCTTGGTCAGAGTGAAGCTCATAAGTAACACCAAATCTGCAGATCCAATTGTTCACTAATTCCTCTGCAACAGTGATTGCTTCCTGATTTGGAATGGCATATGCTTCGGGCCACTTACTGAAGTAGTCCATGACCACCAAAATGTAACGATTTCCTCGGTCTGACACCCGAAAAGGTCCCGCCACATCGATTGCAATTCTTTCAAATGGGGCTCCCATGTTGTATTGCTGCATTTCTCCTTTTGTTCTTACTAGAGGGCCCTTGCTGCTGGCACAAGTTGTGCATTTACGGCACCAACATCGTCTCGCATGTGATGCCAATAGAATCTATCTCTTATTTTTGCCAAAGTTTTATTGACTCCCAAATGTCCTCCTGATGCGCCATTATCACACTCCTCGAGAATTTCTCTTATTCTAACGCGATGCGAGGGACTAATACCGGCATTCGATGAGAGGTAAAGTCGGCGGTTTCCCATTTGCGCTTTAATACTCCTCGCTCAATGTGCAAGGAATCCCATTGGGCCCAATAGCTTTTTAGGGTTTCGCTCCTCTCTGCAATGTCCTTCCATTCAGGCTTTTCCTCGTATTCCTTCCATGTCAGAATTGAAGAAATATCCGGGTCGTCGCGTTGGGCGTCTCGGAGTCCCTGGTCATCCTATCCGGTCGTTGGCTCGACTGTCGTCCTTTGACACTTTTGCTCCATACGTCCACAATGTTTGCAGTCTGGTACGCATGGTCGCCGGGAGAGTGCATCTGCATTTCCATGGTTCCTTCCATTTCTGTGACCTATATTGAAGTCGTAGGACTGAAGTCTCTCTATCCATCTTGCCACTTGTCCTTCAGGATTTTTGAATTGCATCAGCCATTTTAATGCTGCATGATCCGTTCGAAGGATGAAGTTTTGCCCATAGAGATACTTGTGGAAGTGTTTAGTCGAGCCCACGATTGCCAATAGTTCCCTTCTTGTGACACAGTAGTTCCGCTCCGATTTTGACAGCGCTCTACTGTAGTAAGCTATGACCTTTTCCTGTCCTTCGAAGTTTTGTGATAGCACTGCACCAATCCCGACATTACTCGCGTCTGTGTCCGATATGAATCTTTCGCCTGGCTTCGGGTATGTGAGTATTGGTGCTTGGCAAAGTCCTCGTTTTAGTGTGTTGAAACTTTCCTCGCACTTTTCTGTCCAGATAAATGGTTTTCCTTTTTCTGTCAGTTTATGTAATTCCTTAGCTATGTCGGCAAAATTCCTGACAAAACGCCTATAATAGGTGGCAAGCCCCAAAAAGCTTCGAAGTTCATGTTTATCCTTCGGTGTGGGCCAATTCTTAACCGCTGTTATTTTCTCAGGATCTGTTTGAACAGTACGCACTTTTTAGGACTGAGTTTCAGTTCGGCAGTTCTCAACTTTTGGAAAACCTCTCGTAGATAACCCAGATGTTCCTCGAAACTTTTCCAACGACGATGATATCGTCCAAATAAACCAGGCAAGTCTTCCATGTCAGTCCTCGCAAGACGCATTTCATCAGTCGTTCGAATGTAGCTGGAGCTGGAGCGCAGTCCAAACGGCATAACTGTAAACTGCCACAGGCCGTTTCCTACGGAGAAGGCTGTCTTTTCTCGGTCCTCGGGGTGAATTTCGACTTGCCAGTAGCCGCTCTTAAGATCCAAGGTAGAAAACCATTGAGCTCCAGAGAGAGTATCCAGGGTGTCATCGATTCGGTAGCTGTCCTTTTTAGTGATGTCATTTAACCGCCGATAATCCACGCAAAACCTTGTACTGCCATTTTTCTTTCTGACTAGAACCACGGGAGACATCCAAGGGCTTTTCGACTCCTCTATAAGGCCTTGTCTTCTCATATCTTCAATCATATTGGCTGCCTCTTCCCGCTTGGCTAGTGGTAGTCTTCTCGGCGGTTGTTTAATTGGCTGGGCATCTTTGGTATCGATCCTGTGTCGAACGATGTTCGTTTTCCCAAAGTCATCATCTCTCATGGCGAAGATATCACTGAAATCCTCTACTAATTTTCTCACCTGGAGATACTGTTTTGTTCAAGACAACTAGTTGAGAGCACTGTGTTTACTAATTTCGTGGCTTTGGCTTTGATTTCGGAACCGTTTCCATGTTAGCGCACTCCACTAATGTAATCTGTTCTGCCGGTTCTCCTTTTCCCAAAACCGTATCCTTCTTCAATCGTATTTCTCGTTCGTTAGTATTTAGCACTCTCACAAATACCTCCTTTTTGTCGTCGATGCTAACCAGACATTTGCCAATTGCTATATTTTTGATTGGTTCCCTTTGCTCTGGTTCGATAAGGTAAAATCGGTAGCTCCCGGGATCACCATCGCTTATCGCTCGCACGTATTTCTCAGCACACGGAGGAAGCCCGATATCTTCACGAACGACGACTTTCAACTGCGAATAACAAGTGGATCCTGTGGCCATTGGAATATCCTTGTTGTCATATCTCAGTATTTCCTCTCCGATGTCCAGTAGAATTTTATGTGTTTTCATAAAGTCCAGACCGAGAATACACTCGTCTGTTATATCCGCTACCAGGAACGAATGTGAAAATCTAATGTCAGCAAGAACCACTTCCAACATAATTTCCCCGTGTAATCGTACTGGCTTTCCTGTTGCAGTTTTCAGTCTGTATGGGCGTGCGTCTTTCAGCCATTTATTGCCGACCATGTCAGCCCGGATAACAGATTTTGAAGCACCAGTGTCTACAGTTATTGTGCATTTTTCCGCTCCAATCTGTCCATCGATGACCAGGCTGTTGCCACTACGCTGCAGTTGTTTGATAGTGGTGATGATGACACCAGGGGCTTCGATTTCCCCGACTAACTCCCGCCCCATGGAGTTAGTCTTTATTCGTTTCCCTGCTGCTGTCTGCGGGGAGACACGGAGTCATTGTTTTCGGCCTCCCTCTGATCACCTTTCTGCCGACGTCCGCATTTTTCACAACAAGTTCCTCCACTCCTATCTTCGGGAAACTCTGCTCTGCTTCGCTTTCTGCAATTCCTTCGCAAATGACCCGGTTCACTACAGTTCCAGCATCGGAGTCGACCGCGTACTTCCATTGCATTCATTCTGTTGCAAATATCCTCTGTTGCGTGGATCTCTCTGAGGCGGACTGCACTTCTTGTTGCTTGCTTCGCTGCCTCGTATGCCAGAGCATATGCCAAAACTTCTGCGGTATTCTTCTTTCCGGCCAGTCTGGCTGCCTGTTGTAGATCTCGGTCGGCAAAAGAGTTAAGAAAAGCCTCTCTTGCTACTTCGTTGATGTAGTCTTGGCCGAAACTAGGATAAGCCAGATGCACTAACCTCTCGATATCGGCGCATAGTTGTTGCAAAATTTCTCCTGGCTTTTGAAGTCTATTTCTAAGTTGAAGTCGATAAACCTCTTGCATGTGTTGATCACCGTAACGCATTTCCAGCGCTTGAACTAAGAACCCGTAGCTGTTGCGATGTTCTGCTGGTATTGACTGCAATATTTCTGCTGCTGTGCCCCTTAGTGACAAGGTTAAGGCCACTGCTTTTTCCTCCTCAGTCCAGAAATTGCCTGCTGCTGCTGCTTCGAATTGGAGCTTGTAAGTAGGCCATGGGCTTTGCCCGTCGAAAGTTGGAGGCTGTAGTTTCCTAACTCCGATGACTTCGTGAGATGCCGTCACTGGGTGATGAATCTTTGCCCTTTCCAGGTCGGCTCTGACCGATTCTAGTTCAATCTTCAACTTTTCATTATTTTCCCTCATGGAATTTACGAGCTTTTCCAGATCATTCATTCCCTACATTTGCTTTGAAGGAAGATTCAAGGTTTTCCAGATCATTCTTTACATTTTCTTTGATGGAAAATTCGAGTCTTTCCAGATCTTTCCTAGCATTTTCTTTCATGTTATCGAGCTTATTGTCGACAGAAAGTGAAAATGACTCGATTTTCTGCTCCAGCTGGTTCCTCTGTTTTTCCATAGACTCTTTGAGCTCTTCTAACGAGCGTTCATGAGCTACTGCTAATAATTTCTGTTCATCTTTTAACGTCAACACTTCCGCCTTGATCTCTGTTGAGGCACGTTCTTGCGCTGCGGATGACCGTTCTTGCGCTTCTTTCATCACCATCAATGTCTTAAAAAGTTCTGCCATACTCACTGTCGCTTCTTCTGGTTTTGCTTCTACTTCGCCTTCAAACATGTAGGTTTCAGGATCCTTACCTTCGTTCATCATAGCTTCTCGAAGCAGGGTAGTTAGGGAATTTTTAGCCCCCACCGTTGACAACGAGCGTTTACTTAATTCTCTTTTCAATTCCACAGTGCGCAAATCCACTATCTTTCGACCCATTTTGTTATTAAGTCCTTATTTCTCACGCACAAAATTTAAATTCCAATCACAATTATTATTCAAGTTCACTTATTTCACTTATCTCTTAATTAATCCCACTTCTGACACCAATTGTTACGTTTTTACGGCTTAACGGATTCGTAGGATTAATTAAGGAATACACTTTTTAATTATCCACACAAAATTTATTTATTACAAAACAAAACACAATTTAATAACAAACACAATTCTTACAGTTCACTATAATCACTTTCAATTTAATAACTCGCACTATTAAATTAAGGCAAAAAGCAATAAGCAACTGGCAATAGGCAACAAGCGATATTATCGGTAGCGCCTACTTTACCTTAAATTAAATTTGACGTCTCACATTAGAGCAACTCGACATCGCTTGAACGAAAACAGTTGCTGGTAGCGGCAACATTATTTCTGGCGATACTCAGTGCATGTTGAAAAGCGATAGATATTGCATCGAAGTTTCAATATTTGTGAGTAGTGCATAGCAGACTTTTTTAAACTTTTTGTTTACCTTTTGAAAAATATGTCGGACGATCCTGTTTTTATTTCAAAATTTGTAGAGATAGTGGAAAAACATCCCTGTATTTATGATTTCACTAGAAGTGATCACAGCAGAAGGGAAGTAATTGAAAGGGCATGGAAAGCTATTGAGGTTGAAGTAAAACTTCCAGGTAAGTTTAAACGGCTTGTCTTTATTTTTCTTTCTGATTTTTTTTTCTTAAATGACACCACATTAAAAAAATCGTATCAACGGAGTCGTCGGACGACACGATATCTACAAATTTTTAACAATACTATTGCTTCAAATTGAGAAAAGGTCAAAGTAATGTTGCGTATTGCTTATCACCAGTTGCTAGTTGCCTGTTGCCGCAGTGTGAGAGCCGCCTTATAGTTCACTTTTAAATCACCACTTTTCACTGTTCTCACTTTAGAACACTTTTATCGCCTTTCAAATCAAAACTGACTTTTCCAGCGCCTGTAAGCCGCTTTTATATCCAAGCTCCACCTTTATCTAACTTCTGGAACCTTCGTCCCTTTTCTCGAGTCTAGTGGTATGTTCTTTTCTTTTCGTCCAGAAGCTTGAAGTTGTCTTCACTTATCGCGCGTTCCAATTTTAGTTTAGTACATAAATCATTAGTTCAGACAACAACCACAGTCGTTAACGACAATCGTTGATTCAGCTTTTTAACGGACAGATGACGCATAAATCATTACAATATCTTTACGCGCAAATCTAGTACTTGCAACGACTAAGTTTTACTTGCTACCATCTCTACAACTCGCTGTCCATTGTCATTAGTGTTTTCATGCAAGCTGTGGTTGCCGACATATTGCCTGTATATGGGCTCCCGGCCTACTTTGCGGTTCAGATCTCCCAGTATGATTTTTACATCAAGCTTGGGACAGTCATTAAGTTCCCGTTCAACTAACTCGAAGAATTCTTCTTTATCATCATCCGCGGACTCTTCTGTAGGTGCGTGAACGTTTATGAGGCTGATGTTTTTAAATTTACCTCGCACACGAAGGGTGCATAGCCTTTTGTTTATTGCTTTAAAGCCGATAATGGTAGGCTTCATTCTTTTGCAGACCATAAAACCTACTCCGAACACACGGTGTTTTGTATGTCAGCTGTAATATGCGTCATACTCAGGTTTTTGCAAAACACCATTCCCTGTCCATCTCATCTCCTGAATGGCGGTAATGTCAGCTTTATACTTTGACAGGGTATCGGCCAGATGTTGTGTATCTCGAGTTCTGTACAGAGTTCGAACATTCCATGAGAAAATGCGTAAATCGTTTTGCCTTTTTCGTTGCCGTGGTCGTCGTCGTTTATTCCAGTATCCGAGGCATGTTGCTCGTTCCGTAATAATTGGAAGTCTAGGAAAAAAAATATCGAGTGAATCTTTTTCTGTCAAAGAGACCTGAATTTGATATCGAACTTAATTTGCTGTAAGATTTAATTTATTCGAGCAACTTAATTTATGCGGCGATGTCACCACACGATTTGCTTTTTAAGTCCCTGGAAATAGTAGAGGTTAAATCCTATAAGCAGGGATTTTCCTCGTACTTTTCTATTAGGTTTATAATTTACAGGCGACTTAACCCTTATTTTACACACTGGGTCAAATTGACCCCACGGTTTGTTCGAGACGATTTTTCTCGAACAAACCGTTAGAATTAGGGCCTGTAGCGTCACTGGCATTTAGGGAAAGTTTCAAACTAAAGGCCCATGCGGAGAAAGTTAGTCAGTTGTGTTTCCACTGATAAATTTTTTTGTTAATTAAACAATAACAATTGACGTTAACAACCATGCAGTACTCTTCAGAAAGGTTCAAAATATATGTGTAATTTTTTACAACCCGTTATGTAAACAAATACAAAAGTTACTAACATTTTTCTCGTTGGGGTCAAATTGACCCAGTGTGTAAAGTACGTAATTTTTTGATAGTGTGTAACACAAGGGTTAATATGTTTTCTATGTAAACAAATTTTTAATTATTTATTCTAAAGACATACTGAGAACTGACCCGTGTAATGACCGGGTAATGAACAAGATTGTTTGTTGTTGTTTCTTTATAGTTTTGACAGACGTGTATATGAAATTTTGACAACGGAAATTATAGAGCAAAAAAGTACAAAAAAGCGTTCATTAGGTTTCTATTCAAAGTTGTCCTAAAATTACGTTTAATTACTTGATGTTCAATTCTCTTCTATTCAGTTCTGATCTGTCTTATCTTGAAAACTACTATGCCCCCTTTTAGACGGGCGGACACCGAACAGACAAAACGAACGAACGAACTGGGTGTATAGGGAAGAGGGTGAGAGAGGACGATGGGGAGGGCAGACAATTTTCATGGACACTTTCAGCGAACTGTGAACGGAGAATTTGACAGTTCCTGCGTTGTTGTTGTTGCTAGGATGAGAGGGCAAAAGCAAATTTCAAAAAGCAAGAACAGCAAGCCATGAAGTTTTTATAAAAGCAGCAACAAAACCCAATCATTTTTGGCATTTTGTCCGTTCGTTGGTGTCCGCCCGTGTAAATGCCCAGCCGACACTCCACCGGGCTTCAAAGGAGAATTTGCGATTACAGTTAAGTTTTGTCTGTTCGGTGTCCGCCCGTCTAAAAAGGGCCTATACAGACAACAGTTTTATTCAGTCAATATGCCTGAATATACGATAAAGATAATCCGGAATAAATGAGCTTTTACGGTGGAGGGGGTAAATTTTTCTGTTCCCGATCAATTTGGGATTGGGGCATGCGCACTGCGGTTTTCCTCGAATTGGGTTTGTGTGCGTGCATATTTGGTCTTGCGCACTTCACATATTTCCGTTGTTAGGCAAAACTGAATTTTTTGGCGGGTGAATTTTGCGAAGTTTCCATACAATTCAAAAATTAGTGAGGTTATGGGTGAATATTTGATCTTGCGCACTTCAAATATTTCCCTTGTGAGCTCCAACTGAATTTCATGACCCGTGAAGTTTGCATACAATTCAAAAATAAGTGAGGTTATGAGAAATTAGTTTTATGCGAAGTTTGCATAATTTTCCAAAAAAGGGAGGTTAAGCGATGGATGATGATGTTCTCACACATTCAAACTTAAAAAAATGTGGTTGTGTGAAGTTGTTTACAAACAAAGTAATAATTATTTTGTAAACCAGGGCTCCATTGGCAAACACTTATGATATGCATGAATTATTAAATTAAATCACAAATTGAAGATAGTTTTAGTTTTTGGTAACATAATAGCTAATGTTACCTCAATTAACTATATGTAAATAAACATTAGTTCTACTATCATTAAAAGTAGCAGCAGTAACAGATATCTGAAAAGGGTATAAAAAACCTATACGCGGAGGAGCGGGAGATGGATAGATTGGCGTGGCATGCATGCGGATTAGTCACAATGTCAGCGCTTCACAACAAGAAAACAAAAACGGTGTGATTATTCAATTATTATGCACTAATGACCTGAAAAAAGCATGACATAAAAGGGTGGCATGTCTACCTCCCCGCATAAATCTTTGAACATTACATTGAACAACCACTATTTCAAACTGAATCCGCACATTTTAAAACTGCACAAAACAACTGCTTTTTCAATTCCAATAGAAACAAATTGTATATAAAGCCGTTTTACCTAAAAATCTGGGGATCTAAAGGAATTTTCCATATCCAAAAATTAATTTTGACGTTTGCATAATATTTTAAAATAAACAGTTTTTGACCCTGTTTAGATGTTGCGCTTTGTCGCGCGCTTTGAGGCGCCTCAAAGCGCACATTTGTTTAGACGATTCGCTTTGAGCCCAGTCGCTTCCTTTACAGCTGGAACAAATGGAATAAAAACAATTTGCATAATTTGCTATTTATGAAGTATTGGCGTGTTTTTAAAAAGTGTGATAACAATTTTTGCGATATCCAGAGTATTTCCGTTTTTTAAAATAAGAAAAGTGATATGGTGTTTTTGTAAATTGCCAAATAAAATATGCAAAAAGTTTTCTCGCACGTGTTTTCACTTAGAAGGCTGAAACAAAAGTGAAATGGAACACGAAGATGGGACGAAATGAAAACAAAACGCCAAAAAGCGCAAGTGAATCCCTTTCTGATCAAGACTCACTTCCCACCGCCCCGAAACCTCCCCGCGCCCACAAATTTCGTGAGGCACTTGCGCTGAAGCGCACCGTCTAAACAGGGTCTTTGTATACATATTCCACTAAGTTTGTGTGGGTAAAGCTCACAATTTTGTATGGCATACCGTTTATACGTAAAATGAGTTTATCCCCAAATCCCAAATAAAATAAGGTGTAGTATAAATCGGCATAATAACATAGTATTTTACAAAGTTTTAACATAAAGTAGTAGATACCCAATGCGGATTTGATAATCGCAAAGTGTCAAATCCGCACTCACTTTCGATTCCGATCGGGGAATCGAGGCCAATGTATTTTGTCACCCGGCTGTTACTGAGTCAGTTCTGCTGACTGCCCGTCCTGACTCTGTTTGTCCAATCCACTGACTCTGAGTGGATTACATTCGGTCAACTGGCCAGTCATTTCATTTGTAAAATAACGGCGACCAGTATACATGCTTCCTTGAATGCGTAAATAGTAAAGGTTAACTCCCATAAGTAAGGATTTCTCACGTACTTTTCTGATAGGTTTATTTTTCGAGGGCAACTTAATTTATTTTCAACAAATTTTTCCTAAAATCAACAAATATTGAGATTTTTTGATTATTTATTCTAAAGACATGACATTTCGCAACCGTACTCCGCCATTGAAAAAACTGAATTTGACATTCCACTGACTAGTCAGCACTGAGCCTATTCAGACGCTGCCATAATTGTGCTGAGCAAAACCGGTTTTATTCAACCCCTCGGAACACACACGGGGCGTAATTGTGTTTAGAACATTTGAAAGCTTTACAGGAACGTTTAAATGTATTGTAAATAAAATTCACTTGTCAGACAAAAACAGAGCTAAAGAAAACAAGAGATAGAAGTAACATTTTATATGTGTGTAGGTTTTCACGCGTTTGCTTTTGCGTGAAAAATGTTTCGTTAAGTTCTTCCGCTCCCTTCCCTCTCTCATCTATAAAACCGGTTTTACTTGCCATGAATGTGCACCGTCTGAATAGCCCCACTGATTTCAAAACTGCCTCGACAGCGCTGACTTGTCAGAAATAAAGCCCGTCCATGATGTTTACACGAGTCAGTGTCAGCGGCAGTGTCAGCAGAACTGACGCGTGTAAAGCTGGTGACAGAATTTCGCTCAAACGCGGTGCGGACTTTGGCTTCGCGGTGTGCGCGGATTTTTCACTGACATAAAGTCGCCGTGCTGGTGTCACGTTCCGACTTTGACACAACCTAAAAATCAAAGTGACAAGTGGACGGGATACGAAATAAATTGAAAAAGCTGTATGATTTGCGTATTAATTTTCTATCCTACAGGACTTGTATTTGTTCTAGGTACCAATTTCACCACCACAATTTCGAAATAATTATGAAATTCAACAAATTTCTTATCCCTTCACCAGCACACGATTCAAAACATAAACAAATTGCCCACCAACACCAAAACACGACTCAAAACACACTCACAAACAAATTTTTTACACTGACCGCGCGGCAACGCGCAAGAAGTAGAAAGTAAAACAACTTCCGCGGTGTGTGCGTAGCGCTAAAGCCACATTTCGTTAGTTCGCATTGCAATACACATACTTTATTCTATCTGTCAATGTCCGCACCGCGTTGGAGCGAAATTCTGTCACCAGCTTAATGGCCGGGTGTGGTCAAAAAACATTACGTTTACATGATTTACCTGAGTTCTTGACATGAAATTGGCTTTAAACTCAAGTAGCGTTTTCTGTTCATTTACTTGACTTCAAAATGCCTCGAAATTTTCTGGAACTGACATTTGACCTTTCATATAATATTGTGATGATTTATGCGCCATCTGTTTGTCAAAAAGCATAGCCAACGATTGTCGGTAATAACTCTGGTTGATGTCTGAACTAATGACTTATGTACTAAACTAAAATTGGAACGCGCGATAAGTGAAGACAACTTCAAGCTTCTGGACGAAAAGAACATACCACTAGGCTCGAGAGAAAGGACTCGAGAAGGTTCCAGAAGTTAAATAAAGGTGGAGCTTGGATATAAAAGCGGCTTGCAGGCGCTGAGAGAGTCAGTTTTGATTTGAAAGGCGATAAAAGTGTTCTAAAGTGAGAACAGTAAAAAGTGGTGATTATAAAGCGATAGATAGAATTTAATAGTGCGAGTTATTAAAGTGAAAGTGATTATAGTGAGCTGTAAGAATTGTGTTTGTAGTTAAATTGTGTTTTGGTTTGTAATAAATAAATTATTGTGTGGATAATTAAAAAGTGTATTCCTTAATTAATCCTACGAATCCGTTAAGCCGGAAAAACGTAACAATTGGTGTCAGAAGTGGGATTAATTAAAAGATAAGTGAAATAAGTGAACTTGAACAATAATTATTGTGACTGGAATTTAAATTTTGTGCGTGAGAAATAAAGACTTATTAATAAAATGGGTCGAAAGTTTGTGGATTTGCGCACTGTGGAGTTGCACAGAGAATTAAGTAAACGTTCGTTGTCAACGGTGGGGGCTAAAAGTTCCCTAACCGCCCTGCTTCGAGAAGCTATTGTGAACGAAGGTAAGGATCCTGAAACCTACATGTTTGAAGGTGAGGTAGAAGCAGAGCCAGAAGAAGCGACAGTTAGTATGGCAGAACTTCTTAAGACATTGATGGTGATGAAAGAAGCGCAAGAACGGTCATCAGCAGAGTTGAAAGAGGCGCAAGAACGGTCATCAGCTGCGCAAGAACGTGCATCGGCAGAGGTGAAGGAAGTGATCACGGCGGAAGTGTTGGCGTTAAAAGATGAACAGAAATTGTTAGCAGTAGCTCATGAACGCTCGTTAGAAGAACTCAAAGAGTCTATGGAAGAACAGAGAAACCAGATGGAGCAGAAATTCGAACTAATGTCACTCTCTGTTGACAAAAAGCTGGATAACGTAAAGGAGAATGTAACGAATGATCTGGAAAATCTCGAATGTTCCATTAAAGTAAATGTAGAGAATGACCTGGAAAGGTTCGAAAATTCCATGAGGGAAAATGATGAAAAGTTGAAAATTGAGCTAGAATCGGTCAGAGCCGAGCTAGAAAGGGTGAAGCTTCACCACCCAGCGACAGCATCACATGAAGTCATCGGAGTTAGGAAATTGCAGCCTCCAACTTTCGACGGACAAAGCCCGTGGTCTACTTACAAGCTCCAATTAGAAGCAGCAGCAGCAGGCAATTTCTGGACTGAGGAGGAAAAAGCGACGGCCTTTACGTTGTCACTAAGGGGCACAGCAGCAGAAATATTGCAGTCAATACCAGCAGAACATCGCAACAGCTACAGATTCTTAGTTCAAGCGCTGGAAATGCGTTACGGTGATCAACACATGCAAGAGGTTTATCGACTTCAACTTCGCAATCGACTTCAAAAGCCAGGAGAAACTTTACAACAACTATGCGCCGATATCGAGAGGTTAGTGCATCTGGCTTATCCTAGCTTCGGCCAAGACTACATCAACGAAGTAGCAAGAGAGGCTTTTCTTAACTCTTTTGCTGACCGAGATCTACAACAGGCAGCCAGATTTCCCGGAAATAAGAATACCGCAGAAGTTTTGGCATATGCTCTGGCATACGAGGCAGCGAAGCAAACAACAAGAAGTGCAGTCCGCCTCAGAGAGATCCACACAACACAGGATATTTGCAACAGAATGAATGCAACGGAAATACGCGGCCGACTCCGATGCTGGAACTGTAGTGAACCGGGTCATTTGCAAAGGAATTGCAGAAAGCGAAGGAGAGCAGAGTCTCCAGAAAATAGGAGTGGCGGAACATGTTGTGAAAAATGCGGACATAGGCAGAAAAGTGACCAAAGAGGGCCGAAAACAGTGACTCCGTGTCTCCCCGCAGACAGCAGCAGGGAAACGAATAAAGACTGACTCCATGGGGCGGGAGTTAGTCGGGGAAATCGAAGCCCCCGGTGTCATCATCACCACCATCAAATAACTGCAGCGTAGTGGCAACAGCCTGGTCATCGATGGAAAGATTGGAGCAAAAAAATGCACAATAACTGTAGACACTGGTGCTTCAAAATCTGTTATCCGGGCTGACGTGGTCGGTAATAAATGGCTGAAAGACGCACGCCAATACAGACTGAAAACTGCAACAGGAGAGCCAGTACGATTACACGGGGAAATTATGTTGGAAGTGGTTCTTGCTGACATTGGATTTTCACATTTGTTCCTGGTAGCTGATATAACAGACGAGTGTATTCTCGGTCTGGACTTTATGAAAATACATAAAATTCTACTGGACATCGGAGAGGAAGTACTGAGATATGACAACAAGGAGATTCCAATGGCCACAGGATCCACTTGATATTCGCAGCTGAAAGTCATCGTTCGTGAAGATACCGTGATTCCTCCATGTTCTGAGAAATTGGTGCGAGCGATAGTCGATGGTGATCCCGGGAGCTACCGATTTTACCTTATCGAACCAGAGCAAAGGGAACCAATCAAAAATATAGCAATTGGCAAATGTCTGGTTAGCATCGACGACAAAAAGGAGGTATTTGTGAGAGTGCTAAATACTAACGAACGAGAGATACGATTGAAGAAGGATACGGTTTTGGGAAAAGGAGAACCGGCAGAACAGATTACAAGCCCTTAGAATATGATTGAAGATATGAGAAGACAAGGCCTTATAGAGGAGTCGAAAAGCCCTTGGATGTCTCCCGTGGTTCTAGTCAGAAAGAAAGATGGCAGTACAAGATTTTGCGTGGATTATCGGCGGTTAAATGACATCACTAAAAAGGACAGCTACCCATTACCTCGTATCGATGACACACTGGATACTCTCTCTGAAGCTAAATGGTTTTCTACCTTGGATCTTAAGAGCGGCTACTGGCAAGTCGAAATTCATCCGGAGGACAGAGAAAAGACAGCCTTCTCTGTAGGAAACGGCCTGTGGCAGTTTACAGTCATTCCGTTTGGACTGTGTAATGCTCCAGCTACATTCGAACGACTGATGGAATGCGTCTTGCGAGGACTGACATGGAAGACTTGTCTGGTTTATTTGGACGATATCATCGTCGTTGGAAAAAGTTTCGAGGAACATCTGGGCAATCTACGAGAGGTTTTCCAAAAGTTGAGAACAGCCCAACTGAAACTCAGCCCTAAAAAGTGCGTACTGTTGAGAGACCAAGTAAACTATCTCGGACATGTGGTTTCATCCAATGGAGTTCCAACAGATCCTGAGAAAATAACAGCGGTTAAGAATTAGCCCACACCAAAGGATAAACAAGAACTTCGAAGCTTTTTGGGGCTTGCCACCTATTATAGGCGTTTTGTCAGGAATTTTGCCGACATAGCTAAGGAATTACATAAACTGACAGAAAAAGGAAAACCATTTATCTGGACAGAAAAGTGCGAGGAAAGTTTCAACACACTAAAACGAGGACTTTGCCAAGCACCAATACTCACATACCCGAAGCCAGGCGAAAGATTCATATTGGACACAGACGCGAGTAATGTCGGGATTGGTGCAGTGCTATCACAAAACTTCGACGGACAGGAAAAGGTCATAGCTTATTACAGTAGAGCGCTGTCAAAATCGGAGCGGAATTACTGTGTCACAAGAAGGGAACTATTGGTAATCGTGGACTCAACTAAACACTTCCACAAGTATCTCTATGGGTAAAACTTCATCCTTCGAACGGATCATGCAGCATTAAAATGGCTGATGCAATTCAAAAATCCTGAAGGACAAGTGGCAAGATGGATAGAGAGACTTCAGTCCTACGACTTCAATATAGACCACAGAAAGGGAAGAAACCATGGAAATGAAGATGCACTCTCCCGGCGACCATGCGTACCAGACTGCAAACATTGTGGACGTATGGAGCAAAAGTGTCAAATGACGACAGTCGAGCCAACGACAAGATGGGATGACCAGGGACTCCGAGACGCCCAACGCGACGACCCAGATATTTCTTCAATTCTGACATGGAAGGAATACGAGGAAAAGCCTGAATGGAAGGACATTGCTGAGAGGAGCGAGACCCTGAAGAGCTATTGGGGCCAATGGGATTCGTTGTACATTGAGCGAGGAGTATTAAAGCGCAAATGGGAAACCGCTGACGGTACCTCTCATCGAATGCAGGTATTAGTCCCTCGCGTTAGAATAAGGGATATTCTCGAGGAGTGTCATAACGGCGCATCAGGAGGACATCTGGGAGTCAATAAAACTTTGGCAAAAATAAGAGATAGATTCTATTGGCTTCACATGCGAGACGATGTTGCAGACTGGTGCCGTAAATGCACAACTTGTGCCAACAGCGAGGGCCCTCGGGTAGGAACAAAAGGAGAAATGCAGCAATACAACGTGGGAGCCCTAGTTGAAGGAATCGCATTCGATATGGCGGGAACTTTTCCGGTGTCAGACCGAGGAAATTGATACATTTTGGTGGTCATGGACTACTTCAGTAAGTGGCCCGAAGCATATGTCATTCCAAATCAGGAAGCAATCACTGTTGCAGAGGAATTAGTGAACAATTGGATCTGCAGATTTGGTGTTCCTCATGAGCTTCACTCTGACCAAGGGGAAAATTTGAATCTCAAGTTTTTCAAGAATTATGTAAGATCCTTGGAGTGAAGAAGACCAGGACGACGCCCCTTCATCCCCAGCCCGATGGAATGGTAGAGCGATTCAACAGGACAATGCTAGAACACCTAAGGAAAGTTGTTAGCGAGCACCAGCGTGACTGGGACAGTTACATCCCTATATTTCTAATGGCATATCGGACAGCGGTTCATAATTCCACAGGACAAACCCCTTGTAGTGTGATTTTTGGAAGACAAATCCGGCTGCCAAGCGATTTGAAATTTGGGACACCTGTTGAAAGCACCGATTCTACTAGTGGGTATACAGGTGAACTTCGTGATCGGCTCGCAGATATCCATCAGCTTGCAAGGAAGAATCTTAAGATAGCCAGTGACAGGATGGAAACTAGGTACGACCTCCGAGCAAACTGTAGCGGATACCAGGAAGGTGACCTCGTTTGGCTGTTCACTCCTCGACGACGAAAGGGCAACTCTCCGAAACTTCAGCGCCAGTGGGATTGGCCCTATAAAATCCCAACACGGATCAACGACGTTGTCTACAGGATTCAACAAGGGCCCAAAGCCAAGAAGAAGATTGTGCACATAGACAGGCTGTGCCCATATCATCAGCCGGATCCAGGATGGACAACTCTGAACAGTCCTAAGAAGGGGGCAATGTGATGATTTATGCGCCATCTGTTTGTCAAAAAGCATAACCAACGATTGTCGGTAACAACTGTGGTTGATGTCTGAACTAATGACTTATGTACTAAACTAAAATTGGAACGCGCGATAAGTGTAGACAACTTCAAGCTTCTGGACGAAAAGAACATACCACTAGGCTCGAGAGAAAGGACTTGAGATGGTTCCAGAAGTTAAATAAAGGTGGAGCTAGGATATAGAAGCGGCTTGCACGCGCTGAGAGAGTCAGTTTTGATTTGAAAGGCGATAAAAGTGTTCTAAAGTGAGAACAGTAAAAAGTGGTGATTATAAAGCGATAGATAGAATTTAATAGTGCGAGTTATTAAAGTGAAAGTGATTATAGTGAGCTGTAAGAATTGTGTTTGTAGTTAAATTGTGTTTTGGTTTGTAATAAATAACTTATTGTGTGGATAATTAAAAAGTGTATTCCTTAATTAATCCTACGAATCCGTTAAGCCGGAAAAACGTAACAATATCAACTATACCCAGCCAGTTCGGAGGGCGTTCAAAAACCTTACTATGGTTAACTATAGTAAACTTTTGCCGCTCGAAAACACCGTGGTTAATCACAACATAACCACGAACATAACTTTATTGTGTTGTAACGGTCGGCATGCCCGAGGGATCAAATTTTCGTTCAATACACCCCTCCATAAACTAAATTAATAAGCCCTGTCCCAGAAGCCGCTCAGAAAAAAATTCGTTACTAATTGCCGCAATTTACCATTGCTAGGCAATGGACATCCCATCTATTTCCCCTTATTGGGCTCTTCTTTAAATAATTCTTATCCACTGTTTCAATTCCGTTCAACCGTCGTCGTGAGCTGACCGTTTTGACCGTTTCTCCGCAGTGACTTTATTAAATCTGTTTAAATCAATTAATCAAGCGCAACTTGCAATGCGCCGCGTGGGAAACGCGCGGTAAGCAAGTTGCGCAGGTGGGAACAAATTCAAGGGCGCGTTTTTCCCAGCCGGTGGACAATTTGTCCATGCCACCACCGGCGGGTAAAAATTTTAAGTAGTTGAGTGTTGTTGAATCCACAAGCGGCGGCGGGCGCGTCGAAAGAGTTTTCTTTAATTAACGGAGTTTTGAGTATCTCGGTTGTGTTTTCGACGGTTAGGTAGTCTCGTGTTCTTTTGTTTCTTATGTAGTAATAATTAAAGAAAAAAGCTCAGTGGAGTGTTGAAAGAAAATATACCAGTATACTTACGAAATAAAATACAGTTAGTTCTAGTTCTGTTTAAAAAGATTTAAATGAAAGTAAATCCAATAAAATAATAATTATAGAAAAAGCTCAGTATAGTGTTGAAAGAAAATATACCAATATACTTACGAAATAAAATACAGTTAGTTCTAGTTCTGTTTAAAAAGATTTAAATGAAAGTAAACCCAACATAATAATAATTATAGAAAAAGCTCAGTATAGTGTTGAAAGAAAATATACCAATATACTTACGAAATAAAATACAGTTAGTTCTAGTTCTGTTTAAAAAGATTTAAATGAAAATAAATCCAATAAAATAATATTTATAGAAAAAGCTCAGTGGAGTGTTGAAAGAAAATATACCAGTATACTTACGAAATAAAATACAGTTAGTTCTAGTTCTGTTTAAAAAGATTTAAATGAAAGTAAATCCAATAAAATAATAATTATAGAAAAAGCTCAGTATAGTGTTGAAAGAAAATATACCAATATACTTACGAAATAAAATACAGTTAGTTCTAGTTCTGTTTAAACAGATTTAAATGAAAGTAAATCCAATAAAATAATAATTATAGAAAAAGCTCAGTGGAGTGTTGAAAGAAAATATACCAGTATACTTACGAAATAAAATACAGTTAGTTCTAGTTCTGTTTAAAAAGATTTAAATGAAAATAAATCCAATAAAATAATAATTATAGAAAAAGCTCAGTGGAGTGTTGAAAGAAAATATACCAATATACTTACGAAATAAAATACAGTTAGTTCTAGTTCTGTTTAAAAAGATTTAAATGAAAGTAAATCCAATAAAATAATAATTATAGAAAAAGCTCAGTGGAGTGTTGAAAGAAAATATACCAGTATACTTACGAAATAAAATACAGTTAGTTCTAGTTCTGTTTAAAAAGATTTAAATGAAAATAAATCCAATAAAATAATAATTATAGAAAAAGCTCAGTGGAGTGTTGAAAGAAAATATACCAATATACTTACGAAATAAAATACAGTTAGTTCTAGTTCTGTTTAAAAAGATTTAAATGAAAGTAAGCCCAACATAATAATAATTAAAAAGCGTTAATTTCATAAAATATAACTGTAATAATGTTTTTATTGAATTAATAATAAATGAAATAACAGCTGGTAAGTTTAGAATTTTCAATATAACAATTTAAGCAAGAAAGGAAGAACGAATAAAGTGTGGTGAGTTATATAGAAATTATTATATAACACTTGGTTTAAATACAATTAATGCTCTGCCTACCTATTTTAAAGCAACATATCCATCACAACTTGATCTGCTACTCACCAGTGACAGTCGCCTAATTGTCTTTCAGAACCAAATTTCTGCTCCGAGTTTCCTAGACCATGATCTATTATGTCTGTTGCAATATTCCAGTTGGATCTCAACCTGCTAAAACAATTACTTACCGTGACTTTACTAACACTGATCGTCGTTGCCTAGTTGAATGTTGTGAGGGGTTACCTTGGGAAAACATTTTCACATTGACTGACGTTAATGATAAGACCAAGTTTTTTGAGGGGCTTATGCAATCCTTGTTTGATGATCATGTTCCTACTCGAACAAAAACCATTATGGAAAAATCCAAGCCTTGGTTCAGTCCTGAAATTAAGTCCTTAATTATTGAGCGGGAGTTTCTCTATAAAAGATTCGTAAAACTAAAAACCGAAAGTGCCAAAAACTCTTATAAACCACTCCGTAATATCACCACGGCTAAAATTAAAGAAGCCAAGCGAAATTTCTACGCATGCCGACTCAACCCGACTCTGCCACCGAAGAAACTATGGAATAATTTAAGTAAGTTAGGGGTACAATCAAAGAAAGAGCCTATAGCCCATGACTTCGATGCCGAAAGTCTGAATTCGCACTTTACTTCAAGTAACTCTGTCCGTATTACGCATATTCCTCTGTCGTCGTCTACTGGATTTAGTTTCCGCTGCGTAAACCACGCTGAAGTTTTATGTGCTATAAATGGCATTCAATCGAATGCTACAGGGAGCGACAAGATATCGCCGAGATTTCTTAAACTATTGTTACCTAGTCTATTACCTATTATAACTCATTTGATTAACTCATGCCTTACTACTTACAAATTTCCCAATTCTTGAAAACATGCCCTTGTACTCCCTGTTGCCAAATGTTCTTCCCCTGAGCGCCCTGCTGACTTCCGTCCTATTAGCATATTACCGTTTTTAGCAAAAGTTCTTGAGAAACTGATTGCATTTCAAATTGTCGAGCTCTGTGAACGTTATCAGCTTATAAATCCATGCCAATCTGGTTTTCGAAAATCTCACAGCTGTGATACTGCACTTCTTAAAATCACGACCGATATTAGGAACTACTTAGATGGGAACCAAGTCTGCTATCTTGCACTACTAGACTTTTCCAAGGCTTTTGATAATGTTGACCACTCCCTACTTCTCGAAAAGCTCCGCACACAGTTTAGTTTCTCCTCATCTGCTCTCAAGCTTATGCATAGTTTCTTGAATAACCGTTCGCAACAGGTAGTGCTGCATAATCGTGCTTCAACCTCTACCATCCTCTGCTGTGGGGTTCCGCAAGGTTCCATTCTTGGCCCTCTCCTATTTAGTATATTCATTAATGACCTTCCTGCAGTAGTAAACAACTCCAAAATTCACATGTACGCTGATGATGTACAGCTGTACCTCTCTATGCCTAAGGACCAATTGGTGTCAGGAGTGCGAAAATTATCCGAGGACTTACAAAATGTTCTTCTTTGGGCTTCGGTTAATCGCCTATCACTCAATCCAGGCAAGTCGCAATATCTAGTCTTAGCTCACTCTGTTAACCCCAGACTGGTTTTTCCTAGAGTCATTTTAAATGGCAATCCTATTCAGCGTGTAGATCGTGTTAAAAATCTCGGAGTAACTCTAAACCATGATATGACCTGTTGTGACCATATCCGTTATATAGTGAGCAAAACCTATTGTCTTCTCAGGAAACTCCGTCTGTATGGAAACTTGATGAATTGCGCCCTTCGTTTGCGCTTAGCAAAAGCGCTACTCCTGCCCCATCTAATGCATGGCTACTTAGTCTTTCCCTCGTTAGACGCTTCTTGTGCTCGGAAAATTGAAGTCGCATACAATGATTGCATACGCTTTATTTATAATCTACGACGGTATGATCACACTACGCCTTTTGTGAACAATGTCTTGGGGTGTTCCTTAAAAACTTATAAAGACCTGAGGTTGCTGATGTTTTTTCATGATATACTTAGACGGCGAAAACCCTCCTACCTCTCTGAATACCTCCAGTTCTCGCAATCGCGTAGAAATAATAATGTAATTATTCCTCGGTTTCGTTCTATGCTAGGCCAACGTTCATACTTTGTTTATGCAGCTCTGCTTTGGAATACTCTTCCTTATAGTTTACAATTTATTGAATCAAGCTGTGTTTTTAAAAGGCGTCTTTTTGAATACTTAACGGGCAGACCGTCTTGAAGTGCAAATACTATCCATCTATCTACATATTTGCTTACACTCTAGTTCTCTCAAACTGCAAATTTAATTTTTCTTTTTTTCTTTTTGCTCTTTCTGTAATAATTTGTTTTTATCTTTATTTTTTACTTTATCTTTGTTTTCTTAATTATTATTTATGTATACTATAAGATATATTTTAATGTTAGTTAGTAAGTAGGTTATTTTATTACTGTTAATTTTCCATTTTGTATTTTTTTTCCTTCGTTTATTGTACTAATTTAAGAATCTTTCTTTTGTACAAACAATGCTAATAAATAATAATAATAATAATGGTTTAAGTTTTATTTTTACAAAAACGTTTTGATATAACCGACGACTCATAATAGACTGACTTTTAATTCTCACCTTTACAATTTTCAACAGTTATAGAAATCGAATAAAGCTGCTAGGATTGCATTTCTTTTCTAGGCCTTGAACTTTTGTTCGAGACCGAAGTTACTTGTACTTGCTGAGTTCAGGTAATTTCGGTTCTCGTGCGAAATATGAATGTTGGGAAATTTTATTTGCTGACTTTGATTTTTCATTTTAAATTTCGAAATTTTAGATAAATGTTTATGCAGACGGAAATTATTGAAATATGAGGTTTTAAAAGAAACTGTAACGGAAATCGTTTTGCTTACGCGAAGTGAATGGATGGGAATATGACTCACGTGCCAGACCTTGTCTTTACCACCGTCAGCTGATGTCCACTTCGATCAACCGGGATATCGAATCGATTCTTCATTAGAGCGAAATGAACCGCATCGAATCCAATGCCACGAAAACGAAGTACTGCCTGATCTCCAACAAAATTGTACCGACCTTCCTCCTATTTCAGTGGATAAAGAGAATCTAACGGCTGGTTCAACTCTCAACATCCTAGGGGTAACTTTAACGGAGCATCTGCGATGGAATGATCACCTTATCTTGTCTCGACAAGGTGCAAAATCACGCCCTCAAACTCATTGGTGATGGCCCCTTTCGCGCCTCCTTAGACACCTTAAGCCACTGTAGGAATGTAGCAGCCCTCTCCGTACTTCATCGCTATTAGCGACTGTTTCACTGAAATTGAGAACCTCCTGCCAGCACGGCAATATTTTTCCCGCAACACAAAACTTACCCGCTCGGCTCACCCCCCATACCCTACAGCCCGCCCCCCTCGCGCACAATACGGTATAGAAATTCGTTTATAAATAGAGGTCCCGCCAAAAGAGTAGATACCGGAGCGCACAGCTGGGGAAATTAAAGCTGCACACAAATAAAAATTGCGCACATATTGATAAGAAATGCGCTTATTTCCCCTTCGAAATTTGTTGCGACTAGGCTAAGGGACGGGAACGGCATGCGGGGATGCCACTGCGCATGGAAAACGCGATTTTCTCGGCATCAACTCTTTTGGCGCGACCTCTAGAACAACTCAACTGTGGAATAATCTCCCGCAGTCAGTATTTCCGACCTATTGTGACGAACTTCGGTATTGAACTTGATTCTATCGGACAGGAACTGCACCTTAACCTTATCGTTTAGGACGTCCAAAGCTAAACACGAGATAAGCACTTTCCTCCTATGAAGAGGAGAAATTTCTTCTGTATTGATTCCAACCTACTGCTGCTTACCTGGTATATAGGGTCCCAGATCGGGCACGCATATTCCAAGATAGGGCAGACGAGCGAACAGAAAAGCGTTTTTGTGACCCGAAAGTTATTGAATTCTGGGCTCTTCTCTTTATAAAGCCCAGAAGCTTGTTGGCTCTTGCAGCAATATTATCGCAGTGCAAGTTGAAATTTAATTTATTGTCTAGAACAATACCTAGATCTACAACTTGATCAACACGATCTAATGCCTTGTTGTTGAGATAATATTCCTGTAGCTGTGTGTTTCTTTTGCGGGAGAAGGTAATAACATGACATTTGCTGATGTTTAGTTCTAATTTATTGGTGGTACACCAGTATTGCAACGCGTTTAGCTTTGTTTGAAAGAAAGTTACGTCGACCTGGGACCTTATGACATTATAAATTTTGAGGTCGTCGGCATAGAAGAGAGGCGGAATATTTTCTAGTGTATCCGACAGGTCTGAGATAAATATATTGAATAACACGAGGCCTAGATGGCTATCCTGAGGGACACCGGAAGTTACTGTGATTTCTTTTGACAGAAATCCTTGGAATCTGACAACCTAAGTTCTGTTGTCGATATGATTTAATCCATTCCAGGGCTGGACTTGATATTCCAAATTTAAGTAGTTTTTCACTTACTTTTAACTAGGTTGGGCTGAGGGTTAGCAGCCCGCTCCCATAAAAAACACCATCGCTGCGAATCGGCAAACAATGCTTCGGAACTGGATGGACAACATGACGACGACCTTTGCTTTTCGAACAAGGACACGAATCGGATCATGGAATGGAAGAACAATGCTTGCTGATGGACGGCTGGATGAAGTCCTCAACGAGATGAATAGATATAAAATCAAAATCATGGGACTTAGCGAGACCAGATGGGGATATATCTGCCCAAACGGTGAGTCCTTCTTATAAGCTGGGAGAAATGAATATGAAAGCCGTAAGAGTGGCGCTGGCGTAATACTTAACAAAGAAGCCAGGTGCCGCCTCATTAGCTGGTCACCAGTTTCTGAGAGGATTATTACCGTGCGCCTGCGTACCAGACCAAGAAGGGCTGCGGTAGTGCAATGCTATGCTCCAACGGAAGACGCAGAAGATGACATCAAAGACGAGTTCTACATGCGACTGAATGACGTTGTTCGCTCTTTTCCAAGTCATTTTCTTCTGTTTTCTATACAGGAGCCCTCTTCCTTAGCATTTGACGCTATCTCTGAACGTATCTTCGAATTCTTATCCTTATACCCGGAGGGTGAAATCATTGTTGCGGGTGATTTCAACGTTCACAACACAAATTGGCTGAATTATTCAAATGGCACCAGTGTTTCTGGCCGGGATGCCGAGCTCTTTGCAGAGACTAATAACCTTCACCAATTGGTTAAGTGCCCTACACGAGTTCCCGACGCTGTAGATCAAGGGGCCCATCTCCTTGATCTTTTTCTTACCTTCCACCCTACACGGTACTCCATCGAAGTTCATTCACCTCTAGGCAGCTCAGACCACTGCCTGGTCAGCGCAAGCTTCCCATACCAATCATCCGTCTCAACCATACCAGCTCCTAGAAGAACTGTGTGGCACTATGGGAAAGCCAATTGGCTGGGGCTTATTCGATTCTTCCAAGCCGCTGACTGGGACCTGTGTTTTGAGAATCGCGATGCCAACTTTTCCGCTCTCTGCATCTCAAAAATCATATTGGCAGGAATGCGTTTATTCATTCCCCATTCTACCAAATCCATTAAGCCAAGGCCGCATGGATGGTTTAATCAAGAATGTATGAACGCGATTAAAGCCAAAGAAACCGCCTATAGAGAGTTCAGGCATTCCCTGAGCGAATCATCCCGGCGTGAGTACACCAAGTTGAGAAATGCCTGCAAAACCACCATCAAGCGAACCAAAGCCTCCTTCGATGACAGGTTAAGAAACAAACTCATTAACACCTCTGCTGGCAGTAAAAACTTCTGATACTTTGGTAACCTCCATCAGGAAAAATTTTAACACATCGTCGTCTCCTCCCTTCATTCACGATGGGAATTAACAGAACTTGCTTATGACTTACTCGCATCTCTGTTTGCCTCCAATTCTTCCTTGCCTGATACTGCCGTGCAACCCCCCCATTGTAGAGGGTTCTGCTCACTCAATGGGCAGAGTTTTCTTCAGAACTCGTGAAGTGTTCAAGTGTCTCAAGGAGCTCGATCCCAATAAATCCACTGGCCCTGATAAAATTCCCCCTATGGTTCTTAAAAAATGCCCTTCACCTTTGGCTAAACCTCTGCGCAAACTCTTCGCCCTTTCTTACTTCTCCGGAGTTTTCCCTGACTCCTGGAAACTGGCTCATGTTCAGCCTATACCGAAAAAAGGTGATTCCAGCGACCCCTCTAACTACCGCCCAATAGCAATCACTTCTATCCTCTCCAAAATCATGGAGACCTTAATAAACAGAAGGCTTATGGAATATCTTGAACGCAACCAAATATTGGATGACAAGCAGTACGGCTTTTGATCGAAAAGATCTACTGGCGACCTCCTTGTATGCATAACTAAACACCTCTACCAAAACATTCATCGCTTTGGTGAATCCGGCCTGGTAGCTCTCGATATCTCCAAGGCCTTTGATAGAGTATGGCACCCCGCTCTATTGAGTAAACTCCATGCTATTGGCATCGACTTTCTTCTAAAGAATTGGATTGAGAGTTTCCTTTCCGACCGTTCAATCAAGGTAGTATTAAGTTAGGTTAGATATGGCTGAGCTTTTGGTTCAAGCCCACACACTTAGGCCAGAAGGATAGGCCCATTGTGATGCCATAGTGATCCCACTTTAAACTTGATGTTAAAATGTCGTTTCTTCGTTAAACCATCTCGAGGAAGTAATGAATCTTCTAAGTTGCGGGATCCCAAACTTCGAGATTTCCGCAAGGTTGCTTAGAAAGGGTTCACCAAATGTGGTTAGCCTTATCCTGCTTAGGGCCGGGCAGTGACAGAGGAGGTGTAGTACACTTTCCGCCTCGTCAAGGTTCTTACAGCTTCTGAAGTGACAGAAAATAGTATTGGACGGCGTTGAATCTAATCCCCACTCTATCTCTGCAGGCGTTCCCCAGGGGTCTATTCTATCACCAGCTCTCTTCCTAGTTTTTATAAATGACCAGCTCTCAATTCTATCCAACTCACTTCACAGCTTCGCTGATGACAGTACTTTGCGGTAGTCGTATAGCTTTGATAAAGCAAGACAAGCACGGGCCAGACCTTGTCTGCTTGATCGTGAACTTATGTCCACTTCAATCAACAGGGACATAAGATTGATTCTTGATTGGGGCCTCATGAATCAAGTTGAATTCAACGCACAGAAAACAAAATACTGTCTCTTCTCTATGAAAACGCGCTCCCCAATTTCTCCCATTAAAGTGGACAGTCTAGAACTGATGCTGAACCATCCCTCAATATCCTGGGCATAACTTTAACTGAAGATCTGCGATGGAGTAATCACATATTCCAAATCGCTAAACAAGCACTACAATGCTTGGGATTCCTTAAAAGATGTAAATTCCTCCTTCCGCCGTCGGCCAGGGCTATAATATACAAATCCTACATTCGGCCCCGCCTCGAATTCAACTCATACCTCTGGGCAGGGGCACCGAGTACCACCTAAGCGTGACTGCAGGTGCAAAACCGCGCTCTCCAACTCATTGGCCACACCGTCATTTGCTCCAAAATTGATTCACTAAGTCACCGCAGGAATGTAGCAGCTCTGGTAAAATTCTACCGCATCTACCATAACGACTGTTCCACCGAAGTATATATGTAATCTCCTGCCTTCACGGCGATGTTTTTCCCGCAACATAAGACATGCCCATTCGGCTCATCCTCACTATCTACAGCCCTTATTTTCGCGCACTCACCAGTTTAGTAATTCGTTCTTTTCGAGAACAACTCGACTGTGGAACAACCTTCCACAGTCAGTTTTCCCAAACTCATATAACACCCAAGAGTTTAAACGCAAGGTTCATCTCCACCTCCTCATGTACCCCCCAGACTCCCTTTAATCTGTTTTATTCTTTCTCTATCCTTCGAGCTAAGCTTACTACCAGACACCTGACGTTGACGTGTAAGACATGACGGACTGGTAGTACAAAGGGTGACACCTGAACTTAGACTTTCACATAAAAAAAAGGGGAGACGTCATTGTTTTGATGGGTGGCTTAAACGCGCGAATCGACCCCAACAAAACCGACCTTGAGCACACTATTGGAAATCAAGGCTTAAGCCAAGTTACTAATAACAATGGTGAGCTTTTCGTTGACTTTTGTAGTTCCCACCAACTCATGGTAGATGGGACTTACTTTTGCCACAAGAAGATACACAAGGAAACCTGGGTATCGCCCGATGGTAGAACGAGAAATCAGATAGATCATGTGGCCGTTAGCCGCAGATGGAGAACTATTCTGGACGATGTCAGGAGCTTTAGAGGAGCAGACACTGAAGGTGACCACCATTTGGCAACTACTCGCCTTAAAAGCATGCCGTTAAGAGTGCGGATGGAACGCTGCAATGCAGCGACAAGGAGCAACTCCAAAGATGTAGAGATTACTTCTATGCCGCCCTGAATGGTTCACTTGCACAGGAACCTCGGGAAAATAGCAACAATGCACAGCCAATAAGAATCACCACCCGGTATTAGATGCCTGTTTTCTCTATTACTATTTCTTATAGTAATAAATGACATCCTTGTTGGCGCTCTAGACAGTAGAACAGGCAGAATACAATGGGATTTGCTAGACCGACTTAAGGATCTCGACTACGCGGATATCTGTTTGCTGACCCACCAGGACCTCAAAACATGCTTAATAATTCGGACGCAGAAAGTAGTCCAACAGGCTTAAGGCTAAATCCGACTAAAACCAAAGATATGCGAATTAATGCAAACACCATTGAACAGACTGCCCTGAATAACCGTGACGTGAAACTGGTGGATGAATTCTGCTACCTCGGTAGTATTATTACCGAAAATGACGGCGCAGAAAAAGATGTCAGTTCCAGAATAAATAAAGCACGAATCGCATATGCATGCCTGTTCCGCATAAGGAGATCAACGTATGTAGATCTCAACTTACACCAAATTGAGCTGTTCAACTCCAACATTAAGGTAGTTCTTTTGTACGGTTGCGAAACATGGAAAGTCACCCAATTCATCACAGGGCGCCTACAAGTCTTCATCAATAGACTAGACTAGTCAATAGTATCCTAAAAATCCGCTGGCAGGATAGAATTTCAAACGAAGAACTATGGCGCCGTGCCGGCTGAGAAAGGATAGACGACCAAATCAGACGAAGGAAATGGAATTGGATTGGCCACCCCTTGCGACGCGAAAACCAAAATCTAGCCAAACAGGCCCTTGACTGGAATCCGCAAAGTCCCGTCAAGTTGGAAGACCTAGAACAACGTGGAGGAGAGCCCTACTAGCAGAGGCCGCAACAACTGTCAGAGCTGAGAGCTGTCGCGCAAAACAGAGTCCGCTGGAGAGCAACTGTTTCCGCCCTATGTTCCATGAGAAATTAAAGGAGCATAAAGTAAAAAAATATTTTTTTGATATATTATTATTAAGTTTTACTGTATAGTTGTTTTTTTTTTAATTTAATTTATGAATTGATGGTTGTTATTTGTTTTGCACTATAATTATATAAATTTTTAAAATTAAGAGTCTCCTTTCAACCTTACTACATTGGAATGGAAATTAAAACAAAAATAAAAATAATTCATTCAATTTCTTTTCATTTTTTTAATCTATATTAAATCCAATCAAACGAAACAAATATAAAAAGGTTATCATTTTGCAATTATTAACCTAGATCTTTTTAGAAATGGCAATTGCAGTTTTACAGCCAAACTTAATAACTTCTGTTAATCCTTTGTAAAACGGAGCTTCTTCTGCTCCAAAGTCAATACCTGTATCATGGTGCTCTTGTTCTTCGTCGCGGAATTTCGTTATTAGCTTCATAAGCTCCTAATAGATACAAGAATCAAACTAAAATGTTAAATTATATATTTTTAATCAAATACCACCTTATCATTATGATTATTTTCCATTAATAATCTTAGTTGATCATTATAATGCTCTACAATTACAGTTTCAACGGCTACCGTGCATGCCATAGCAGCTTTTTCGCCAATTAAAGCAGTACCTGAAATAATAAAAAAAAAAAATAACCAAATTTAAACTTTAATTTGTTCAAAAACAGGAATATGTGCATACCAGCTCCAAGAACGAACCCTGCTACATTCCACAGTGGAAGCATTACTGTTGGCCGAACTCGATATTTATTAACTAACTGTTCCATCTTTCGTCTATGTTCTTTTTCTTGATCCCACATGTGTTGTATAGTTGGTGCCATACGAGTGTTCTTCAATATTGCCATTTGGCCTGCGTAAATTCTATCCGCTCCAAGTTCGCCAGCATGATCAACTCGAATAATTTCCTCTGTCATAGCACATCTTTTGACATCCACACTATGTACATATCGTTTTGATATGTTCAATGAAAATATCAACTGTCCTCGATTCATGTTCAATCTGCAAATTTGTTTTGCAATTTTTAAGTTATACGCCAGGAACGTTTAAACGAATAGCATAAATTGTTTAGTGTTTAAGGCCCTGCTACACTCAGTCGCGAAGTTCAACATAAAATTTCGCTACAACAACAAAATATTAAAGAAAGCTTAAAAAAAGATACATGCACAAAGTTGCACTAACCCATTCAAAAAACAAAAACAAAAACCTCACTAATCCAATGAAATTTCCCCACTTCTTGCAATCGGAGTGCTCCCAGTGCTCACACGATTACCGAAGGGGAAAAGCTTTTCCCACGACAGGCCGTTCGGCAGCATTCGCGCGCAGTTTAATTTATGAATGCACCGAACCGAAGTAAACATCTTCAAGGAAAATTTTCTGTGATGTTGCCGGTTGGAATTTAGAACCGGGGTACGGGATGAATGAAGTAAAGTTTTATGAATGTTGCAATAAGGTACGCTCATATGATTATTTCTTCCAAGGTGCGATTCTTGAAATTTTCTAATTTGATTTCAAAATTTGTTTTTGCCTGTTTTGGATTATTACTGAAATACTTGGAGAACTATTTCCGGAATTCACATGCGAAATTTATTAGTTTAGTGGAAATTAGTTATGCTTTGCAGAAAAGAAAATATAACAATTGTTATGAACAAATAGAATTTGATAAATTAGTTGAAAGAAAATTAATAATAAAATATAAAAAAGTTCAGAACTGTTTTTGTTTCTTTTATACACCTGAAATAAATAGTCCATAATTTCGCAATAAAGACAGGCGTCCCATTCTTAGAGAGTTAATTTCTACTCCCAAACCAGCTATTGTAGGGTATCGCGCGCTCCCGAATTATGAATAAACTACATACATTACAAAATTACAAAATTTAAATTATAAATTACAAAGAAATTGTAAATCTAGAATGGTGGAAAATTTATTTTTTTTTGTTAATTTAATAGTAATAATGTTTCAAAACTAATCTTCTAAAGTTATTTTTAATGGTGTGATTAATGTAATAATATAATGATTATGATGTAATTTTCAAAAGGTAATGATTACATGTTATGTAATTTTCAAAATTATGTAATTAGAATTCTTAAAAAATGCTCTCAATACCCAATATTGGTAACTTGAGAAATTATGGAGAATTGATTTTGAAATTGCCAAAGTTAAATTTAGATTAGAATAGAAAAAAAAACTGTTTTTTTAAATTGAATAACAAAATTTCTAGCTTTTATTAAGATACTTAGATATTTACATAAATCAAACATTTACTTAAAATAGTTTAAAATTAATAAGATTAAAGTATTTATTTTTTTTTAATTACAATAAATTTTTACAACTGTACAAAATTAAATTAAAACGGTTCAAAATCAATTTCAGGGGTGGATGGAAAGTCCCTTAATTCCATATTTCCTTCCTTTCGGCTATCCAACAGCTCCGGAACAAAAGAGTTGAAATCGAAAGAGAGTAGTTTTGGAAGCATTTCAATTTGAAAAAATTCTCGGTCCCTGGTCACTTTTTCAACTTTTAGTCCATATGGCGTCCAAACTGCAAATAGACACCACTCTTTATCCGCAATTTCCAGCTGTCCCTGAATTTGATAAAAGTATTTATTATTTTTATTTATTTTTATTTCGCCACTTTTCTTATTATAAGACCAAAACTCAATTTTTCTACTTTTAATTCCTTCTAATGGAGTCATTTCCCTCGCTGCATAAGGACATTTAATTTCGACTAGTCCATCGTTATTTATTAGGCCATCAGGAGTTGCTGCAAGGCACGGATATCTCTCATAAATAAAAATTCCACATTCTTCTATTTTAACATTTTCTTCTACTTCAAGTTGTCTAATGGCTTCAACTTCATGTTGTTTTCCATAATTCGTTTGTTTACTAGAAAATATATTGTTGTATAATAAAGATACGACCTTGTTTTTGTAGCTACTGGTGTTTCTTGAACGACAAATCAAGCCAAAATTAGATGCTGTCAATCTCTTATTCCGGATTTCATGCCAACGGGGGTTGTCGGCCTGACTTGCTGTTAGTTTTTGGATGTTTTCGCGATCATCTCTCTCCATTTGCAAACTAGTCAACAGTTTTTTCTTCTCTGCAAGAAGCTCCTCATTGGACATATCAACTTTTTGACATGATTCCCTTCCGTAGTCTCCGTCCTCACCAGAGAAAGCAATTTTTCGTCTCCGCTTAATTTCTGGAAAAAAAATAATTTCCAATTATCTTCTGTTGTATATTAAAATGCTTGTATTAAAACTACCTTTAGATTTCCTTTGCTGTGATGTGCTTCTTCTAAGTCTTTGTTGTTCCATTTTTACAACACGGCTGAGGGGACTTCTCTGGATTGCAGTCTTTTGCAGAAAGTAATGCGCTCTCTTTGTATTATGCTGTAAGACGGCAAATTTTGACCTGGCGCTATACGATTGGCCACGAGAAAAATTGACACGCTTTCCTCCAACAGTTTTTGCAACTATAGAATGAAATCTTTCTACAGTGTTTGAATCTACATCGTAAATTAAACTTTTAGCATTCATTTGGATTCTGCTAATAGCAGTCTTAATTTTCTCCAAAAATCCATTTTCCATTAGTGATACTAAGCAATCTGTTTCCGTATCTTTGGGTCCATCGCAAAAATATCGATCACAGCCGTCATGATTGCCAAATACATGGTTCGGTGTATTTTCGATGTCTTTGGAAAGTAGTTGGATCTTTTCCTTGAGAGGCAAAGAGCTGTTCTTCCGATTTTTGATGGCCATTTGAATCCCAATTGATATGCGTGCAAGGTTTTTTCCAAGAAGTTTTCGAGCTTTTAGCGGGTATGTCGTGTTTCCAACTAACTCCCTTAACTTCTTTCTTAAATTGCGCATTAAGTGATTCCGGCATTCGATTTTCTCTACGTGAGTGTTCTTGTAGGGTCTAGCATCCAAAATCCTTTTATACACACTTGAATCACCATCACCAATCACACAATTATATCTAATCCCATAAAGCACTTCACTTAACTTAAATCCCTCCACAATGCTAGCGGCTTCCATTCCTGTTGACGGTCCTGCAAAAATTTATTTATTATTAGAATTTGTTTGCTTTTTAATAAATTTCAATGATATTACCTGAGTAATTTTTATTGCATAAATGTTGAGGGACAGCCACGCTCCTATTTTTACTATTGTAGCAGACATAGCAAAACTTGTTCTTAACGTCGCTCCAAATAACTTTTTTGGTCCTATGGGCAACTATAGAGCCAACGCCAGATAGGGACGCGTAGTTACTGCCTGGCCCATAGGTCCGTTTTGAGTAACAGCCATCTACTTCGACACATAGAAGTGGTATTCCATCGTAGTCCAAATCACCGTCATCTATAGCGATTTGCTTAGCTTCTAGGGCAGCTAATCTCATCTCCTTCTCACAAGCTGCAGCAATGTCGTTCTGAACTCTCTTCTGTATTTTGCTGTGAGTACTCGGCGACATGTATGGAATATCCATTGCACCAAAAAATTCTTCAGTTTGAGAAAACCCAATTCCTATTGCTGTTGCCGCGGCAACTGAAGAATAGTTAACTTCGGTAATGGTTTTGTCTTCTTCATTTGTTGTTTCAAGGTGTAATTTCTCATTACACATATTGCATATAAAAAAGAATGTTGAACGCAATCCTCTTCTTTTTTCTGTTCTATATATTAAATTTTCCCATGAACACCCAAAACTTTTTCCATGGGTGTTTAACTTCTTTATTTGCTCAAACAAATATTGGATATCTACAAGTCGTTTGCCAGTTACATTTTCTTTTTCTTCAACTTGCTCTTGCGAATTATTTCCGGTCTCGATCAAAATGCCTGAAGAATAAAAAATTTGTTAAGAAGTGTTTTGAAACAATCACGTGTTCTTACTTGAAGTAGATGCCTCTCCCTGTCTTGAAACCATTTCTGTATTGCTGCTGTATGAGAAGCACGATAAAGAAGGTTGGTTGCTTGTATCAATATTCTCCGTTGTGTTACCAGTAGATGTAGTTGTTGCAAACTTCCCACTAATAATATTAGATAAAAAATAATTATATAAAAACATAAATTGTTTATTTATTTAAAAATAATTTTAATTAAAAGTCAAATTTTGTTAATAAATGAGTGTACTTACCTCTTTCGCAATCTTTTGCTATAACGGCAATTCTTTAATCCGTATTGACTACTTCCCTTTTTAATGCATTTCCTTCCCATTTCAAAACTTTTTAAGACACAATTTCAAAAACAAAGATAGAGTTCTCACTTTCACTTTCAATTTTATCTGAACTCTAAAAACCGAGGAATCGCTTTTAAATACTAACAAGTCCTCAAAAAATTGTAACTTGCACAGGTATTTTTATTTGAATTACACCCCCTTTACTTAACAATCAGAAAAACATCTTACATCCTGATGTTACCCGACCTGGTACCTGCAAATCCCGACAGTCCAATAAAATTAGTTTTTTTCCAGTTATAAAAAATCATATTTCGGCAAAAATTTTCATAACTGTTGTAAAATGCAATCAAATAAAAACGCCCTTTCGATTTGCAAATCGCCCACTTCAAAAATGTTTTATTGATAGCAAAAAAAGGATATCATAAAATTAATTATTGCACCCAGGTAGTCTTAACATTTTCTGCTATTCAAACATTTTCTTGGGTTTTTTTATATTGCAAAGACAATAAACACACCTCCCGCCCCCTATAAAACAAAATTTCCAGCATCCTAATTTCCACTAAATCGTATAAAAGCAAAATATTCAAAAGTTTTCAAATTTCATCAAACCCGATTATCCCTCAGATTTAAGAAATTTCTTTCAGAAAAACTTTCAGCGATGCGCGCAACAAAAACAGCGCTGCAAGTTTCCCCTCCGTGTTAAAAGCATTGCTTTACTCAACACAAACAAGATTTCGTGTAAGATTACGCGAAGGCTTTATACAATTATATACTAGCGACAAGGGTTTCTTTAAGCGGAAAGCTGATGAACTAAATTGGAAGAAATTACATAAAAATTTTGGTCTGAAAATGAGTGGAAATTGTTTAAAACATTGTTTTCTGACGGAAGATGACTAAAATATAAAATGTTCCACCATTAATAGCTAGATAATTGATTCTAGTTTATATAACATCAAAAAAAATTTAAGATTTCCGAATATTTGTAGGAGAATTTTGGGGGCGCAGATGACCAACTTTAAAGTACTATTACTAATAAACCAGACAAAAATTTTAAAATTTTCCACCACTAATAGCTAGATTTACATTTTCTTAAGAATATGCAATTTAAATTTTGTAATTCGGATGGCTAGTTTTCTCACAATTTGGGGGCGCGTAACACCCTATAATCGCTGGATTCAGTGTAGTAGGCCCTTAAGTATCAAACATTATGAAATTTTGTAAAAGCCACATGGTCATTGCAGTGTCAAGCGTATGTATGTACAAAAGTGACAAAGTTTGACACGAAAGGTTTTATAATTGCTATATGCAGTACCTATAAGTTATTACAAAATATATATTTAAAAAAAAATAAAAAATACGTTTTTATTTTAAAATGAACCAAAAAGTAAAAAATAATTTTCCAATAGCCAATAGTTTTCGAGATAAAGGACTGAGAAATCTTGGTATCGTGCTGCACAAAGATTATCTATTTTCAATAAGATGTGACACTCTTGATTTACTAACCCATTTACAATTCCTTATAACCACATCAACAAAAATCTCCTATTAGTTGAAAAAGAATAGCTACAGTGCTTTTTTTCTAACTAATTCCCTTATGAAAATTCCCATAAAAAAGAAAAGGTACGAAACAACATCACATAAGTTACGCCCCACCCATAAAATGTGTACAATAAATAAAGTCACATTTTTTCATAATGCATTTTTAAAGGCGACCTGGAGCAATCGTCATGGTATTAGTTGTTCATTCTCAAGCAGTTCGCGCAATGTAAATCATAGGGAAATGTGGAATTGAAATAAAGGAAACACATGTGAAACCCCTACACGCATTACAACTTGAGAATTTTTTCACCCCATAGTTTTAAAGGCGACCTGGAGCGAGCGCACTCGTGTTAGTACAGATAACCAGCAAGGTTACAGCCTGATCCAAAAAAATTTTAATATATACTCGTAATAAGATTACGCCGTAAATTATTTCATTTTAATACAAAATTGTAACCGAATTATTTGAAGTATTTCTATTTGAAGTATTTTTAAAAATAGTAAACTAAAAGAGAGTGTTAGACGTTGCTTTGTGGTGCGGGTATAGTTTTCAAAGTGCTTTTTATGAATTTTTATAAGCGACCCAGAACCAACTGGTTGCTTTGCGCTATAAGGGCTGCGAAATTTCGGGGTAAGAAATATTGACTGCACTTAATTAGTTTTTAAAAATTATTTTATTGAGTGTTTTTATTAAAATAGTTTTAAAAATAAATTAAAAGACAGTGTTACACGTTGCTTTGTGGTGCGGGTATAGTTTTCAAAGTGCTTTTTATGAATTTTTATACGACCCAGAACCAACTAGTTCCTTTGCGTTGTAAGGACTGCGAAATTTCGGGGTAAGATTGACTGCATTTAATTAGTTTTTAGAAATTATTTTATTCATTTTTTTACTATCGAAATATTTTTAAAAATGGGTAAGCACGATATTAAGTGTTTGGTATGTGGTGCCAAAAAAAAATGACAGTTTAGAAGTGAAATTTGTTGGGGAATTTAAATGCTAAATGTAAAATTGTCGGAAGATTACCGGGTTTGTGAAAAGCACTTCGATGAAAATATGCTTTCAAAAAAAAAACAATTCATTATATAAATAATAGGTAGGTACATAAATATTTTTCATTAGAAAAAACGTTTTGACTTGATTAATATAATCCTTACTAATATTATAAATGCGAAAGTAACTCTGTCTGTCTGTCTGTCTGTCTGTCTGTTACGCTTTCACGCCTAAACCACTAAACCGATTTTGATGAAATTTGCTACAGACATAGTTTAGACCTTGGAGACGGACATAGGCTACTTTTTATGGAGAAAAAAAGGGTTGAAAGGGGTGAAATGGGGTTCAATAAGTTGTAAGGGGATTTTTTATCTTTACTTTTTTTTCTATTGTATAAAAAGTAACTGACTGACAGACAACGCACAACCTAAACCGCTAGAGCTAAAGGGCTGAAATTTTGACAGTGCATCCCTATAATGGCGTGGACATCCACTATAAAGCGATTTTTCGAAATTCATCCCCTAAGGGGTTGAAATGGCTTTTATCCAAACGGCTAAAGTTATAGGGCTGAAATTTTAACAGTGCATCCCTATAATCACGTAGAAATGAATGACTCGAAATTCACTTTATTTAATATTCATTTGTGATTGCTTCATAATTTCTTACATCCACGTAAATAGCGAACAAACTTAACGAACGTTCGTCTAACCCTAAAATGTCCCTTTTTTCGATGACATATACATGCCAATCTCTGCTTCAAAACTTGCAGATTTGTTGAGCAGAGGTGATATTCGCAGCAATTTGTTTACCATATTTATTAAAAAAATGCACTATAATAAACCCTTTTTAGGGATAATAACAGCTGACTTTTTTGTTGGTTTTTTTTAAGGAAAACATTGCACATAATAAACAGTTTTTAAAGGCGTTGCAAGGCACGCGGGTTTTATGCTAGTTATATCATATTTTCACTAAACAGCGTATTTATGACTTAACGGGTTATTCCTGGATTTGGAGAAAAACCACAACAGAAACTTGAAGGACTCACTCCATTCATAAGATATGTAGGCTGAATATTTTGCTTTGTAACTTTATAAAATTCTTGGTATTTTAGAATTTGTCAAAGAAAAATGGATAATTAACAGTTTTTTTTCTTGAATTTCTGATGCACCAAACCATCACCTAAAAGGGTTTCAAACACCAGAATGGTGTAGGTCGGAAACTTTTCCAGGTAGTCAGTTTTAACTGAAGAATTAAAAATGAAATAAAAAACCTAAAAATCGCCCATTATTTCAACAATCCCTCTAATTACTTCTTTCCAGGTAAATTTTATAATAACAAAACAAAAACATCCATATTAACTATTCAATAATCCTTTTTTTGTTTTACGGCCTATTAATAAAATAATTAATTTTTTACCTCTTCCGTTAAAACTGACTACCTGGAAAAGTTTACGACCTAGAACATTCTTGTGTTTGGTGAAAGTATTTCAAGTAATGGTTTGGTGCATCCGACACAAATTCTAAAATACCAAGAGTTTTGAAAAGTTCAGATGCAAAATATCAAGCCTATAGGTATATCTTATAAATAGAGTTACTAAATTGTTCGTCCTTTGTAAAAGAATACACATTTACTAACAAAAAAGCCTAATTATGTTGCTCTACAATGGTCTGAAATTATTAACGTTTAAGTAAAATAAAAAAGTGAATGTGTTGTCGCCAAAGTCAGGGAAATTTGTAGGGAAAACGAAGAATTAAACTCATTCAGTATAATGATATATTCATTTATCCGTACGAAATATATATTTATTTCTGGCTTGGCGAAAATTTACACTAAAATCACCGCTCAATATCATTGGCATTTCACCTCAATTTTTGTTAATTAAAGTTGTTACTTCTGTTGTGTATGACAGTAGTATTTCGTGTATGAAATCTATTAATTCACTAATTCTTTTATTTGGTGGTATACATATATCCCCACAGGCAATTTTTCCTGCAGAACCAGCTTTTGCCATCTCTAAAGCCGCAAAAATGGATTTGGCAACTAAACCATATTTTTCCTAAACTAAAACCCCAAAGGCAAATTTTTCCTACAGAACCACATTTTGCCCTAACTAAACCTACAAAAACGGATTCAGCAACAAAACCAGCTTTGGCCCTTACTTAAACCTCAAAAGTTGATTTGGCGTACTTTCCCTCAGCCAGCTTACTTTTTCAATTCCCTTCGATTCCTTACATTTTTCGTGATGGTTTCATACCTCTACACAGAATGCTTCTTTACCGCGACAAAAAAAATTTCACTTCAATACTATTCCAAACGTCTGTGTCGATAGCAAAAGAACAATTTGTCCAGGAATCATCCATTAAAAAACTTACCACTTAGTGAAAACATTCGGCATAATTTCATACAATGAAGTAAAAACTAAGCTTCTGGCTAAGATAAGCTAAACTAAGCTTATTCCCAGGTTGAGTTTTTAATTGGCCATGTTTGACTTGCCTATTTCATTAAATTATATGCACACCCTGTAAAAATTGTGCTCATTTCCACTTCGTTCCTCATCATATTGCATCCTTTTCTTACAAATGGCTTTTCTATCGCTATCTATTTCTTACAATTCCGGCAAGGTCGTTTAAATAACGGTACCAAGGTCAAAAATAGATAAGCGAAAACGTCGAGAGTGTCACATCTTATTGTAATAGATAATCTTTGGTGCTGCATTCCTTACATTGTGTCATCATCCATACTGTCATCTTCATCTACAATCATCTCAGAAGAAAATAATGAAATATGGTCGGCATTATCATTTTTTTTTTCTTTTCTTTTTTCACCAGATAGAAAAACAAAATCTGGCGTGATCCGAACAGATCACTTATTGGTACGAGCTTTTCAGCTATACTCAACCATGAGTCTTTGATCGTTATATTGTTGGATATAAATCCAATATCACTCTCCCTCCGATAACGTTAAACCCTTAAAGAAAAAGGGAGGAGTCTCGTCAAATTACAGTCCAGTCCAACAGTTCGTCAGGTTAAGCTAAGGCTAACGTAGCTAAATGACAATATTCATTGATTTATATAAGTGCTTACCCTCAAAAATTTAGTAATGCTAAACTTAGGGAAGTCAAGGCTTGAAACTGGTAGAGTCTGATGCTTGAAAAGAGAAAAGGATCGAGGCTGATTAAAGGCCAAGGAGTCCGCAACATTTAGAGTGAAAAACATGGGAGATATAGGAAGGACTGGAGACGGGGCTTGGTGTTATAATGAGATAACTGCTTCAGACAAGAATTTTGTCAAATCCAGAATCTTTTCAATATTGAAGGGGGTTAGAAACCCCAGAAGACTGTTCGCACCTGCTATTTTGGGATGATTCATCCTGGCAGTTTGGTATTTTAGGCACTTTAGGATGATATGTTCAGTGTCCCTTGTCGTATTACACATGTTGCACATCCCATTGGGGATTAAATTCCACGAGGACAGGCGTGCTTCATCATAAGCGTGTCCAGTTAAGATCCTATTTATCATTCTGGTTATCTTTGGTGCAAGGTTTAATTTATGAAACCAAGGTTTGCTCGGAGGAGTTGGAAAGATGGAGGCAAAGAACTTTCCTTTGATAGTTGAAGCTTCCTGATATAGTCTAACACTTTCAGCTGTGATTTTGCTTTTAACGTTCAGGATGAAATCTTCATAACTGAGTCTGTGGGCTAAAAATTCTCCGTGGCTCTAGCCTCATTCGCTAGGATGTCGGCTTTAACATTTTCGGAGATGCCACGATGTGACGGTATCCACATTTAGGCCACTGCATCAAGATAGTTTGCAGTATTGAGAATGCTGGCTACAACATGATTTTTTTTTTCTTTGAATCAATAACTTTGCATCCATTTAGACTGTCCGTTAGGATTATGACACTGTTTATGCCCATTAATCGTGAATATTTCAGGGCTTGGTCAATGGCTAGTAAATCTGCCGTTAAGGTCGATAGACGGTGGGCAAAACCGACACGTCACCTCCCCGTGGTGCCCACTGGATAGCCAACTAACGACGGTAGTAGCGAGCGTGGGACGCTATATTCCCGCATACCGGCGACGGGCTGGCAACCCGTCCTGGCATTACCATATTGCCACGAGACCTACAACTGAGCCTCGGATAGGATTGACTACACAACGAAGACCCGGATATCGTATTAAGGACCATGATTTACGAATTTTTTCTTGGAATGTAAGGACACTGTATCAACCTGGCAGACTAAAAGTTCTACTAAACGAACTAGATAAATATAAAAGTGATCTAACAGCAATACAAGAGGTGAGATGGATTGGAAAGGGGATCCTAGAGAAAAAAAAGCACAATATATTCTATAGCTGTAACGAGAAAAATCATACTTTTGGGACGGCATTCATTGTAAGAAAACAAATTAAACATCTAGTTATGGGGTTTGACGCTATAGACGAAAGAATATGTAAAATACGCATAAGAGGAAGATTCTTTAACTACTCCATAATAAATATACATGCCCCCATTGAAGATGCACTAGAAGAAGTCAAAGATGCATTTTATGAAACCTTAGATAGAGCGCTAAGAAACTGTCCTAGTCATGATGTAAAAATTATTATAGGAGACGCAAATGCAAAAATCGGACATGAAAGGACTTACCGACCAATAATAGGATCATTCAGCCTACATAACGAAACAAACGAAAACGGCATGAGACTGATCAGTTTTGCCATGATGAATAATATGGTAATCGCAGACACAAGATTCCAGCGGAAAGATATACACAAGGTAACCTGGAGATCTCCAGATGGAAGAACGCAAAACTCAATTGACCACATACTAATAGATGCGCGTCACTGCTCAGAAGTACTAGGTGTTAGATCATATCGTGGTGCAAACATCGACTCTGACCACTATATGATTGGGGCGAGAATCAGAAGCAGAATATCGATAGTAAACGAAGGAAGAACTCGCAAGGAAAGAAAATTTAACGTGAAATTGTTAAAAGAAGAATATGTAGATGAAATAAATAGAAGAGTGACAAATGCAAGTAACGACAGCGCCGAAGACATAGAGGTTAAATGGAGTAACTTAAAAACCCTAATCAAAGAATCAGCGACAAATACTCTAGGATACGAGCCCCGTGAAAGAAGAAATGAATGGTTCGACGATGACTGTGCACGAGTGACGCAGGAAAAGAATGTAGCATATCAAGTGATGTTACAGAAACACAGAACGAGAAATGCAGCTGAGCTGTACAAAGAAAAAAGAAGGCAGGAGAAAAGAGTGCACAAAGCGAAGAAAAACGAATACTGGGAAAACGAAATGTTAAAAATAGAAGAGGCAAACAGCCGAAACGACGTCAGACAACTGTACAAAAAAGTAAATGAGCACCGAGCCGGTTTCAAGCCCAGAGTAACTATGTGCAAAAATAAGAATGGGGAAATCTTAAGCACCAAAGAACTAGTACTAACTAGATGGCGCGAACACTTCAAAGAACTGCTAGCTGGAGATGAGGAGCAACCGCCAACAGAAAACGTGGAAGTAGCAGAAGAACTAGCGGGAGATATGCCTACATCAGAAGATGTACAAGACGCAGTGAAAAAACTGAAAAACAACAAATCTCCGGGCAAAGATAACATTGTAGCAGAGCTATTAAAAAAAGGAAGTGGAAACCTAATATTAAGCCTGCATGAAATCGTAACACTAATATGGACCCAGAAACAAATACCATCGGAATGGAGCGAGGGCATTGTGTGCCCTATACATAAAAAAGGAGATCAGCTAAACTGCCGTAACTATAGAGGCATCACTCTACTGAACGTAGCATATAAAGTATTTTCAAATATTTTATACGTTAAACTGCAGCCTTACGCAGAAGAAGCTCTGGGAAACTATCAAAGCGGTTTCCGTCCCGGAAGATCTACCACAGACCATATTTTCACTCTTAGGCAGGTCCTAGAAAAGGCGAATGAATTTAACATAAACATACATTCGCTATTCATAGACTTCAGAAACGCCTATGATAAAATAAAACGTGAAGAATTATACAAAGCTATGGAGTACCTAAGATTCCCCAAACACCTTGTAAATTTGACTAAAATGACAATGAAAGAGGTATTATGCAGAATAAGAATTGAAGGAGAGCTATCAGAACCATTCAACGCCACAGTAGGACTAAGACAAGGAGATGCCCTATCGTGCGTACTATTTAACGTAGCTATGGAAAAAGTTATAAGAGACGCAGGAATTAACACAGCGGGCAGTATTTTCAACAAGTCGGTACAATTATTGGCGTACGCTGACGACATCGTAATACTAGCCAGATCCCCCGTAGCAATGAAAGAAGCCTTCATATCGCTAGAAAGAGCAGCAAAGAAACTCGGACTAGCAATTAATGAAGAGAAAACGAAATATATGTGCATCTCCAAAAGACGGAATGATCGCCAGAATAAGACAATTGATACATACAACATCGAAGCAGTAAAAGAATTTATATATCTAGGGATGCTAATTTCAAAAGACAACGACACGACATTAGAAGTTAAAAGGAGATTAGCGCTGAGAAACAGATGCTACTTTGGGCTACGTAAACATTTCTTATCAAGAAACATATCAAGAAGCACTAAAGTAAAACTGTACAGAACTCTTATAAGGCCAATACTACTGTATGGATCCGAAACCTGGACATTAAGAAGTAACGAAGAACACCTCCTAGGGTGCTTCGAAAGAAAAATCCTGCGCACTATATATGGAGGAATCAACGAAAACGGTGTTTGGAGGAGAAGATACAATCACGAATTGTATCAGTTGTATAAAGATCCAAACATCATTAAAACTATAAAAATTAACAGAATCCGATGGGCAGGACATGTTGAACGTAGCAGTGACGACAGCATAACAAAAATTATTATGAACAAGAGACCAGACGGACACAGAGGTACGGGACGTCCAAAAAAGAGATATTTAGACAGCGTAGAAGAAGATCTACGAACCCTAGGTATAAGAAATTGGAGACTTCAAGCCAGGGACCGACAGTTCTGGAGGAGGATGTTGCAGGAAGCCAAGGCCAATAACAGGCTGTGGAGCTATTTATGATGAAGGTCGATAGACACCAAAAGGATCTGAATTTTTTATTGGTATCTGTATTTATTTCAGAGAAGGCAATCCCGATTTCATTTCTTGTTATTGATGCATCCGTTGCTATAATTGAAACTTCACTTGGGAAATCTCTGCGTCTTTCGGCCATGATTTTTTGAATTGACTCTTGAGGGGTTTCCTCCTTGTTTCTTAGGTTATTTAGGAAAGAGGTATCGACTGTTATTTTAGTGGTTTCAACCAAAAGTGGCGTATCCACTAGAAGCAGATCAACAAGCTCCGAGTACTTGATTTTAACTTTTTCTAAGGCCGTTTTGGGCGTCTGGAGATCTAACATGTTTGTAAAGTTGGGATCTATTTTTATAATTCTGACCAAGTCCTTAACTGTTATCAGCTCCGCTCTGAGTTTAGTGGGGAATTCATTGGCCAGTGCAAGGAGAATATGATTCGAAGTTGACTGCGTGAGTCCGAGACAACTTCGTAGAAATTTGTTAGCAATGATTTCTATTTTTTGAAGTGTTAACTTCTTTAGGCGCGTTTGGCACGTTTTCGCTGGGGGTAAAACAAAGAATTCGCGACACGCGCACTTTGTTGCTACACCCGTTTCTGGACACATGCTGCAATGATGGCGACACGCGCACTTTGTTGCTCACTCGTTTCTGGGCACTTGTGCCTATGCAGCTGGCTAGAGCATGGAAACTTTTGGTTGAGCTCCACTTACAAACAGCAGCGTATAATTATATGTGTGCGAGGCAAAATAGCCCGCGCTTGGTGGGAGGGAATGGGTTTGAATGTTGCAATGCAGAAGCTGCTCTCAGCATTCGTTTTATATTTTACGTACATGGGGCAGTATCCCAGTAGGGAAAATCGCAAGTATTTACTGTGGGAAGTCGATTTGGAAGTACTTCTTTAATTAGTGTTTTCTGTAATGACTTATAGTTAATGCAGAGGAGAATGGGTTTGGTGACCAAGCGTTTGATTTCGCGCAAAAAGCGTGTTGAAAAACTTCGTAGCTGCTCGTTTTCTTTGATGATTATCTCAGTTGTCTCAGACATTAAGTTTCTGATATTTAATGTAGGTATAAACATATATTTGAATTTATGTTTATGATATAAATATAAATCGCTTAATTTTACTTATTTTACTGGTTCTGAAAAAATTCAAATTGAATCCAGTAGATTCCCATAAAAATTTAGATCCGTGACTTTGGCTGAATATAATATGACTTTTTTGCATATTTGCTACTATTTTTACTAAAAACTACATTATTCCAGTCATCCATCGTCCGATCTTTGTGGGATAAGTTTAAGACAAATAGTTTAATTTCGAAAACATTGCAACACATTTTGGAGTGAGTGCATATTAGTAACAATTAAATAAACTTTAACAGAATATTCATAAATAAAATATATTAATCCTTATCGTTCTGTATTAAGATTGATTTGGAAATTTAGACTAGCCATAGAAGTTAACACTTCTAAAGTGTGGTCCTACGCACACTCATTTTTTTTCTAAGGTTTTGGATTCATCGTAGGACAAGGACCTAGCATATTCCAATTTGGATCTGATGAGTGCCTTGTATAGAAGAATCATGCTTCCAGGCGCAGCGCCATATTTCTTTTTGCTCAGTATGGAAATTATCCTATGATTTTTTTTAAAGATTCCACTGCCTCATTTAATTGAAGTTTGCTGCTTTGGTTTCTAGTGAAGATCCAGCCCACAAATTTTAGGCTTCGCGAGTTAATCATGGGGTTGTTATTTAGGAGTAACTTGATGTCTTTGAATTTGTCCAGAAACATGGCTTGGGATTTTGTGCTGTTGATGACCAGCTTCTTCTCAAGTGCTATATTTTGGAAGTCATTTAAAACCAGTTGGAGCTTAGGGCCTTTTCGGAAACGCAGAACTGCGGTCATTCTGCAATATTCAACAATTGGAAGTCTGTAGCTGAATATTGCAGAGTGACCGCAGTTCTGCGTTTCTGAAAATGCCCTTACTTTTAACCACAGATGCACAGTTGCCACAGAGTGCCCAATTTGGATGCGGCCAGTAAAACTCAGCATACAACTACATGTAAACGCCCTGTGCGTGAGCCCCCTTTGGAATGCTCGAGCTCATCCCAGTTTCTCAGAATTTTGTCCACTTTTTTTTGCCTTGAAATTTTCAATTTTTTTCCAGGGTTTCTTAGAATTTCTGATAGTTTTGTAGTCGTCGGGATTTTCTGAAATTTATCTTTTTATCTGGGGAGAAAACTCCCCAAACCTGAAAATATTCGGGAAACCCTCAAGTGAAATATTTTGCGACATGCTAAAAAACTATTGAAAAGTCGTCCTCTTGGACGACTTTTCAATAGTTTTTTAGCATGTCGCAAAATATTTCACTTGAGGGTTTCCCGAATATTTTCAGGTTTGGGGAGTTTTCTACCATTTGTGATAAAATTTACATTTACATGAATTGTACATTACATTTATTATATTAATTTTTAGTCACAGCGAATTATTACTCTGATTATTTACATAAAACTTATATCTAATCTTATTATCTTATTAATAATAATAGTGTTACCCTTCTAACACAAAAGGCGCACTTCTATGCTAGGGAAACAATATTGCGATTTTCCGAAAATTCCAACAGGATTTCTTTTTCAATTGTGTGTCTAAGCAATATTTTGCGACACCCTAAAAACTATTGAAAAAAGTCGTCTTGTTCAAACTTCAGAAAATCCCAGCGACTAAAAAACTATTAGAAATTCTGAGGAACCCAAGAAAAAACTGAAAATTACAAAACCATAAAAATTCGTAAAAATTCTAAGAAACTGGGAGCATTGAAGGGGGCTCACGCACAGGGCGTTTACATGTAGTTGTATGCTGAGTTTTACTGGCCGCATCCAAATTGGGCACTCTGAGTTGCCACCAGCAATCATTAGGAAATCATCAGCGAATTTATATAATTTGACATCCCAGGAAGTTACATCATGTAGTTTTGCTGTGTACACGTTAAAGAGAGTGAGGCTTAGAACGCTGCCTTGAGGGATGCCACCATACACAGCTTTCGCATCCTTACCCATTGTTACTGTTCTGTTTTTATAAAGGTTTATGATCCAATTTATATAGTTTAAAGGGATTTGGAACTGAAGGAGGGTGGTGTAAAGAAGCCCCAGGTCAACTCAGCGTAAATTCTATCCGCTCCAAGTTCGCCAGCATGATCAACTCGAATAATTTCCTCTGTCATAGCACATCTTTTGACATCCACACTATGTACATATCGTTTTGATATGTTCAATGAAAATATCAACTGTCCTCGATTCATGTTCAATCTGCAAATTTGTTTTGCAATTTTTAAGTTATACGCCAGGAACGTTTAAACGAATAGCATAAATTGTTTAGTGTTTAAGTATCAAACATTATGAAATTTTGTAAAAGCCACATGGTCATTGCAGTGTGAAGCCTGAACTACATTGAAAAGCAGTGCAGTGCAGCACTGTGCAGTATGTAGCAGTGGTTTATTAGAGAACGCCTGGTACGACACATTGAATAAGCAGTGTTTTGACATTCACTGTTCATATATAGTCTTAAATATTTTTTTGTAGTCCCTCTGACTTTTGTTGTATACTTATTTCTCACTAATTCTATCAAATTGTCATTATCCATTTTGACAACAATGGCAATGACAACTTCATATCAAGTTTTTTAGAAATTGGCCAGCAGTGCGAAGCAGTTTTTTAGAAATTAGCCTAAAACAAGGCAGTGCAGTACGGTGAGTTGACACATTCAGTTACAAGAAGCCTAAAGGCCCAGTTACATAGCAGCGTTGCGTTGCGTAGCTTAGCTGATCATGACTTTTCACAACCTAGTCACACAACAGCTTAGCGTTGCGTTATTTGACAAATATAGTTCCGTTAATTGGCAGCGTTTTCTATATAAAAAGTGGAAAAAATGCAAGAAATAATGAAATTCTATGGTTTGTTATTACAAGTAAATATAATTTACCAATTATATCAACGATTAAGAACTTTTTTTAATTCCCAACTGTCGCTTTTTAAATTGCTAACGTTTACTTTGCGTAAAAAGTTGAACTTTGTTCAACTCCTGCGTTGCGTTGCATTGCGCGCAATGTAGCAAGCCCCATTTAAATTACATAGTTTTAATTTTAACAGACGCTACGAAGCGCAACGCAACGCTGCTATGTAACTGGACCTTAAATTTCACTTCGCAGTGCTGCACTGCACTGCTTTTTAATGTAGTCCAGGCTTCAAGCGTATGTACAAAAGTGACAAAGTTTGACACGAAAGGTTTTATAATTGCTATATGCAGTACCTATAAGTTATTACAAAATATATATTTAAAAAAAAATAAAAAATACGTTTTTATTTTAAAATGAACCAAAAAGTAAAAAATAATTTTCCAATAGCCAATAGTTTTCGAGATATAGGACTGAGGGTCTGTGCCAAAATAGCAATTCAAATGTCAATTTGTATGGAAAACCCATTTCAATAGGCCCCCATCCACGGTCAAACAAATCGTCAAATTCCTGGCCAACATCGAAAAAATTGCAAGTGTGCGTGTATAAAATACAAGTTTTCGAAGTTGGCCGCTGTTTGAAGAAAATATTCGTCTGGTTTAATATTTCCTTCAAACAGCTTAAATGTGTGTGTGAGTTTTGCCTGTGTGCCATGTAAAGTTCGCTTTGTTTACAGTAGATTATATGAAATGTCGCTCGGGATGTTTGAAGAAAGTTTTCCTCGTTGATGGCCAAAAATGTCAAAGCATAAATGTGTGCGCTGTTTGTCGAAAATTGGTTTGACGATTTGTTTGACCGTGGATGGGGGCCTATTTTAATACAATATCAGGAATAACGCTCAATCATTTATTTATAAGAAAGAAAATAAATCTAACAATCAAATCTAACATAATAAAATTTTAATAAATTTTCTACAAATGTTTCTCCGTCCATTTTTACTTAAAAGTTTTTAATTGTCATTAGGCCCCCATCCACGGTCAAACAAATCGTCAAACCAATTTTCGACAAACAGCGCACACATTTATGCTTTGACATTTTTGGCCATCAACGAGGAAAACTTTCTTCAAACATCCCGAGCGACATTTCATATAATCTACTGTAAACAAAGCGAACTTTACATGGCACACAGGCAAAACTCACACACACATTTAAGTTGTTTGAAGGAAATATTAAACCAGACGAATATTTTCTTCAAACAGCGGCCAACTTCGAAAACTTGTATTTTATACACGCACACTTGCAATTTTTTCGATGTTGGCCAGGAATTTGACGATTTGTTTGACCGTGGATGGGGGCCTAATAGGCCTAATAGGCCCCCATCCACGGTCAAACAAATCGTCAAATTCCTGGCCAACATCGAAAAAATTGCAAGTGTGCGTGTATAAAATACAAGTTTTCGAAGTTGGCCGCTGTTTGAAGAAAATATTCGTCTGGTTTAATATTTCCTTCAAACAACTTAAATGTGTGTGTGAGTTTTGCCTGTGTGCCATGTAAAGTTCGCTTTGTTTACAGTAGATTATATGAAATGTCGCTCGGGATGTTTGAAGAAAGTTTTCCTCGTTGATGGCCAAAAATGTCAAAGCATAAATGTGTGCGCTGTTTGTCGAAAATTGGTTTGACGATTTGTTTGACCGTGGATGGGGGCCTATTTTAATACAATATCAGGAATAACGCTCAATCATTTATTTATAAGAAAGAAAATAAATCTAACAATCAAATCTAAAATAATAAAATTTTAATAAAATTTTCTACAAATGTTTCTCCGTCCATTTTTACTTAAAAGTTTTTAATTGTCATTAGGCCCCCATCCACGGTCAAACAAATCGTCAAACCAATTTTCGACAAACAGCGCACACATTTATGCTTTGACATTTTTGGCCATCAACGAGGAAAACTTTCTTCAAACATCCCGAGCGACATTTCATATAATCTACTGTAAACAAAGCGAACTTTACATGGCACACAGGCAAAACTCACACACACATTTAAGTTGTTTGAAGGAAATATTAAACCAGACGAATATTTTCTTCAAACAGCGGCCAACTTCGAAAACTTGTATTTTATACACGCACACTTGCAATTTTTTCGATGTTGGCCAGGAATTTGACGATTTGTTTGACCGTGGATGGGGGCCTATTGAAATGTGTGAATTGGTATTTTGGCACACTTGGGGATATCGAAGTGCCCTGGGAAATGAGAAAAATTCGAAATGGTATTTTGGCAAACGGCCTGAGAAATATTGGTATCGTGCTGCATTCCTTTCCGCATTACCTTTGAGGTAAAGTGCAAGGGCTTTTTACATTGTGTCATCATCCATACTGTCATCTTCATCTACAATCATCTCAGAAGAAAATAATGAAATATGGTCGGCATTATCATCGTTTAACTCAGGTTCAATGGTTCTATACTCGGACATCGAATATATACATACGATACGATACACGGCGGGAGCTGACAAGAGCCGTACGCAATCGGACATTGCAAACTTACTTTTCTGCAGTCACTTGTATGTTACCGCGTTACTTTTCAATTACATGAAAAAAGTAAGAATTATCAAACGAATAAGAATAAGTTTATTAAATATAGTGTATTTGTGTATAGTGTAAAGAGAATTCCGCTGAAAAATTTCCAGTTGTTTGTTTTTAAAGGTTTATGAGTAACATACAGGGTAGTAGGATAACAACGTTCCCTTGCGTATGCCTCTTATCGGAGCCCGCCGTGTCTCAATTCGTTGTCCGAAGATACAACTATTGAGTCTGAGCTGGACGATGATGACGCCAACCACATTTCGTTATTTTTCTCTGAGATGAATGTTGATGAAGATGACAATAGGAAAGAAGTGAAAGAAAAAGAGATAGAAAGATAATCAACAAAATTATTTCATATCTTTTAATATGCACTAGGCCTACAAGGGATACCATGTAAAAACGCCGCTTGAATTCTACTTCAAAGGTGGTGAATAAAAGAATGCAGCACGATGCCCGGGTTTTCTCAGCCCCATATCTCGAAAACTATTGATTCTACGTAAATTCTGTATAGGACACTTTTATGCAGATTTATCTAACGAACAAAGTTTACCCAACCGAAACTTACGTAAACCCGATAATTTACGATATTATCGCGAAAAACTGGCTTTTGTTACCTTTGACTTCTAATATCTCAAGCCGCGGACACGAGATTATATGAGATTTTTGACACATCATATAGAATGCCAAAACAAAGGTTAATGCTAATTCTCATCTTATTACCTCAAATTCCGAGGTGAAACCCTTATTTGACTGGAGTATAAGTGGCTGCAGCAATAACAACGACGTTCAATTTTTTTTACTTTTTGGGTCATTTTTAAATAAAAGCGTTTTTGTTTTTTTTTTTTAAATATTTATTTTTTATTTCGCACTCTCTCAGTTGATACCCATGTCGTGGGCTCCCGCCGCCTTATTATTATTTTTTTCTTCAAATGGTCAGATTGCATTATCACGCGAACTACGAATGTGTGCATTTGAAGTCAATCTTAATTATCTTTTTTTAATTTTTAGTCTATTATATGTCTTCCGCCATTTTATGTTGGCCGCCATTTTGAATTTGGAATGATGCCACAGAGCTAATTCTACCTGTCATACTCTTTCATTCGACACTCATACCAGGGGGCCGCGGAGTGTAGCGGTCGCTACGCATTAATTTTGTTTTTCTCTTAGGGGTCGTCCATTAATTACGTGAGGCGTTTAGAGGGGGGGGGGGGGTCGAGCTGAATCTCACCAATTCTCACCTGGGGGAGAGGGGGGGGGGTCTCGGCAAATCTCACGTATTTTTTTTTAAAACACACAGTGTAAAATTGCGCGAAAATTGGGTTAAATTAAGTAAAAAGTGTTTCTCCACTAAAGACCCCCATTGACTTACAGGCCGGCCGGCACGACTAAGCTTGACTCAGTCTAACTGAGGGATGAGTCTGACAGGCCGTGGGATGTAGGTAAAGTCCTGATTCCCTACACACACAGGCGAAAACGACTGCTTAGCATAGCAGGTTATTAATTCAAGTGCAAAAATGCTCATGGCCCCAACGAAAGCTTCAAGCCTCACGCCGTGAACACAAAAGAGCAAAAAAGCGCAAACGTAATGGTGGATGGTTTTCACGACTAGCTCGCGCCTTGCTTTCCGTTCCGAGTGCATACGGTGTGAATTCTTAGTTAAAAAAAGTTCAGATCTTCAGGCCCGAACTGACGATAAATGCGAGTTTCGTCAGCTTTCTCGAACTGCAGGCCCCATACTAGTGATGAGCAAGACTAGTCTGGCACATTTAGCAAGATCAAGAAATACCAAGACAAGGATAAGTCAAGACTGCAAGATCAGGATAGCAAGGCTTTTTGCTCATCACTAAGGGGCAAAAGTTTTCCAGTAATGAGCAAAACGTCTTGTCTTGCAAGGCAAAGACAATTCAGCAGGACAAAGACAAGAGTGCAAGACTTTTTGCAAGACTTTTAGCAAGACTTTTTCGAAGGCTTTTTGCTCACCACTGCAAGACTTTAGGCATTTAGTGATGAGCAATGTAGTCTTATTTTGTCCTGTCTTGTCTTGTTCCTGCTTTGGTCTTGCTTAATGTACAATACAAGGAAGAATTGCAAGAAAAGTCTTGCTCATCACTACCCCATACAGTTGGCGGCCAGTGAGTGTTTAGGGATACTTGGCCTCAAGGCGAAAACTTTCAGGCCACGGCCTGCTGGCGACCCGTGTGTAAATTGGGGCCTTAAGATAGACACAAAAATTGGTTGTCGATTGTCAAACGTGTGTCTCGTCAAATGCTGCAGAGTACGAGCCAAGTAACACTGACCCGCAAAAAGACCCTTAGAATTTAGAACTACTTGTGTGTCCACTACAAACGGAAAAGTGAGTGGAATTGAGGAGGGCAAGGCGTCCAAATTATCAGTTATTTCAAATAAAATCTTGCTCCCAACACCCCCCTTCCGCTCAGATGAACTTTTTACACGCCTTTCACTCCGAATTTTAATCGGATTTCACTACGGCTACGAACAAGGATTTGAAATTCGAGGGCCTTTCCTGCAGTTCTATATTCTAAGAAAAGGTCCACTTTGCGGTGGTTACGACCGTAAATACGTATTTTTAGTGTAAATACTGGACTTTTTTAAAATTTGAAAAATCTCACGTGAGATTAGGGGGGAGGGAGGGGGTCGAGCCAAATCTCACGAAATCTCACCAAGGGGGGAGGGGGGTCGAAAAATCCCAAAAATCATCTCACGTAATTTATGGATGACCCCTTATTACGAGTTTAATTTTCTAATTCAAATATGTGTACTTACAATTTTGGAGTACAGTGTGCGTTACGTCATCTTTTTGAATTTTCACTACTACTTTGGAAATACACTTTAGGGAAATCACAATCACGTACGCTTACACTGTACAAGTATTGAATGTATAGAAACATAGATACACGGATTCATTGTCATGAAAAATAAAAAAATAAAAATGTATGAGTTTTTTACGTTACTAGTTGAACTGAAATGTAGTATTACGTTATTCATTGACTTGAATGGATTAATTTATCCTTGTATAAGTTAGAAGTTTTCATTGATAATTATAAAACTTCCGGTTATATAATTTAACCGTTTTTTAAAATAAATTTGTGTAATTTAAAAGTTGAATAATAAAAAAATAAAAAAGTCCAAAATAATTTAAATAAAAATAACTTAAATGATAAAATAGTTTATTTAATCCATCTATAAACTATTATGAAGTTGAGAGGAATTTCAAGATATTAAGTTGCTAATTCAGGAGTCGAGACCTCCCACTTCACGGAGCACAATTGCAAAAATTACAAAATGGCCAGATTGCATTGTCATCCAAACTACACTTGTATGCAAAAGTGGAAGTGGGTCAAATTTAACTTCCAAGATTTTCTTATATACATGGCTAATGAAGCTAATAAAAGGATATTGATAAAGTACTCATACTTAAAGACAATATTGTGATGATTTATGCGCCATCTGTTACAAGATGAATCAACGGTGATTGATAACGACTTTTTAGGATTTGAATTTACGATTTATCCACTATACTAACATAGCGTCATCTATTAGACTCTAGATCTATTGGAAAAGACGATAATTGAAGGCAAAGCTTCTCAAAGCTTTCCGTAAGAAAAGAATTATGCCGATTTATACTATACCTTAGTGGGATGATACACGAGTCAACGTGTCTATGCAACACACCATCAGTTTGTTGAGCGGAGGTGATACACGACTCAACACGCTACACTCAACACTCTGTGTAATAACATTGCGATTTCATATGTGCATTCCAAATTATTTTCACCCAGAATCGCTTGACAGTTACGCATACATAAACATTTTTCTAGCAACTGGAGGAAAAATAGAAATCGTTTCTAGTTTCAGTCAACACCGTACACTTCACCCTTACCTGTCCCTTGGCCTACGAACTGCGCAGAAAAAGCTCGTGTTGATCAACATGTTGACCCGTGTATCATCCCCTTTTATTTGGGAATTGGGGATAAACTTGATAGATGGGTCAACATGTTGATCAACACGACCTATTTTTTCGCAGTTCGTGGGTCAAGGGAAGGGTAAGTGATACACGAGTCAACGTGTCTATGCAACACACTGTCAGTTTGTTGAACGGAGGTGATACACGACTCAACACGCTACACGCAACACTCTGAGTAATAACATTGGGATTTCATATGTGTGGGTGTGCATTCCAAATTATTTTCACCCAGAATCGCTTGACAGTCACGCATACTTAAACATTTTTCATGCAACTGGAGGAAAAATAGAAATCGTTTCTAGTTTCAGTCAACACCGCAAACTTCACCCTTACCCTTTCCTTGGCCTACGAACTGCACAGAAAAAGCTCATGTTGATCAACATGTTGACCCGTGTATCATCCCCCTTTTGCGTCCACAAACTTCACCCTTACCCTTCGCTTGGCCTACGAACTGCGCAGAAAAAGCTCGTGTTGATCAACATGTTGACCCGTGTATCATCCCCCTTAGTGGGATGATACACGAGTCAACGTGTCTCTGCAACACGCTGTCAGTTTGTTGAGCGGAGGTGATACACGACTCAACATGCTACACTCAACACTCTGTATAATATCATTGCGATTTTATATGTGTGGGTGTGCATTCCAAATTATTTTCACCCAGAATCGCTTGACAGTTACTCATACATAAAAATTTTTCATGCAACTGGAGGAAAAATAGAAATCGTTTCTAGTTTCAGTCAACACCGCAAATTTCACCCTTACCCTTCCATTGGCCAACGAAATGCTCAAAAAAGGCTCGTGTTGATCAACATGTTGACCCGTGTATCATCCCCCTAATTTTATGAATTTTTCATTATCCATTTTGACAACAATGGCCATGACAACTTCATATCAAGGTTTTCAAAAATTGGCAGGCAGTGCAAAGCAGTTTTTTAGAAATTAGCCTAAGACAATGCAGTGCAGTGCGGTGTAGTGCAAGGCAGTGAAGTTAATGTGAGTTGACACGTTCAGTTACAAGAAGTCTAAATTTCACTTCGCAGTACTGCACTGCACTGCTTTTTAATGTAGTTTATTTTAACTCATATATTGTACAGCTTTCGATTCACCTGTCAGGCTAACCAAAATCGCCTGTCAATTTATTTTCGTAGCTTACAATGAATGAACTAAATGGTATTTAAATTTCACGCTTACAGCGGGTTTTTTTTAAATTCTATTTACACTTTAAAAAAAATAAGGCTGATGGCGTGCAGGGCTGATGTCTGACAGATGGTGGTTACCGTGTACTTAGATATACATAGCTTCAAAGACCGTTCTACTACATATGTAGTAGTTTTACTACCCTTTTAGAAAAAGATGATAATCTACTACACTACTACATCAATTTATATTTTACTACCTTTTTTCGATAATTACACTTTTTTTTATTTATGGCTCAATCGATCACAGCCTTAGAATAAAGAACTACAGGAAAGGCCTTCGCCTATCAAATACGTGTACGTGAACCTAGTGAAATCTAGGGTCCATCCCGAATAGCAGAATAAATTTTAAAGCATGGGACATTCTACATTTTGTTTGGAACGGCTTTTTTGATGATATCACGATATGTGAGTTGTAATGAAAGGATTTTGAGGAAAATCAACGAGTTTTTTTCAACGCATCGAATGTTGCTCAACACGCTGAAACACCTTGTACAGTTTCTTTTCGATTTGCCAAAACGATCCGTTTGCACGTACGTTAACCTCCTCTGCGATACCGCTTTATTACACTTGGACACCTTATCGAAGAAATTTCAACGTCGGGAGCAATGCAATGCGGTTCCTGATCATATGGATGTGCGTTCTAATGGTGCTCTTGGTCGCATTTGCATCCGAAGAATAACTAATGCTTCTACTTGCCGTTGTTGCTGGTGAATGTTCGTGGGCCGATATCATATGAATCACTTCGAACTGGTGGCGGCGAGATGTTCCCCACATTGCGTGCTGCAACAGCTCAATTTGGTTGAAAACGATACTGATTGGGAACATGATAATCGCTGAAGAAATTGTTTCTGCATCGCCATCTCAGATGCGCACATTATTTGCTATCATTATTTTGACATGCTTCCTATCGAATCCACGAGACTTGTGAAACAAATACCAGCAAGACATGTCAGAAAACATTTTACACCGAATTCGGTTCAGTTCAAGGAATCCCGACCTCAAGGTGAACGAGGAGATACATAACCAGACTTTGCTTTTGATCGAAGACACGTGTTACCTCATGTTCGGCAGTTTCTTAGTCAAATTAGGAATACCAACGCCTTATCATCAAATGAACGACGCTTTCAATGGAGAATTGGAGCGTGAACGTGAGCAAGATCGAAATGCATTGAACCAATCGGTTCGAGCGAATGCACCACTACCGAACTATGAAAGATCTGCGCAATAACTCAAGATGTTTTGGAAGCGCAATTATTCCACCATTTGGAGATTTGGCAAAAACTGCCAAACCCTATCACTCATTCCAAGATCACCGCTGCTGATGAAAAAACGCTTTTCGACGTTGTTGCTGTTGACGAATCGAATGGATTGATGTCGTTTCCGCCGAATTTTTGCAATTCAATTTCTTGCCTTCACCTGGACGATTAACAAATCACATGGCCAAGTCTTGAGTGTTTTTGGTCTGAATCTAGAAAATGAATGTTTCTCTCACGATCAGTTGTACATAGCATGTTAACGTGTCGGCAAACCATCCGCTTTGTTCGTTCTCGCACGTTACAACAAAACGAAAAATGCCGTATAACACAATGCGTTTCAATGAAAGGATTTGATCCGAATGCAACCTATCCCGCAAATAGTTTAACAGAAAGTAGTGCAACAATGATATGCCAATCATTTCGATTCGATTTTTGAACATTTATTGAACTTAATTCATTTTGAGTATTCATTTTATCATAAAAAATCTAAATTTAATTCAGCTAATAAGTTAACAGAACATTTATTGATTCTGAGGCGGTATGACGTTCGCCGGGTCAGCTAGTGAATGTTATGCGTAAATTTTCGTAGTGTCAATGGAGTATTTCAATCTTGATTTGAAATTAAAAAACTTTGCTACCTCTTTTTTTCAAAAAGGTAGTAGATTTTACTACTCTCAAAATTGATCTTACGGTAACATTGCTTCAAAGATTTCAACACTATTTTGAAAACTTTTCAAAGCTTTGGGCATACATATAGTCCAGTCGAATAAGGAAATAAAAAAAAAATTTAAAAACCGACTTCAGAAAAAAACCATTCCCGCGATGCACAAAAAAGGATAAAATAATTGTTTGTAATTCTTAACAACATCAATCCAATCAGAAAGGATCTAGAAAGAAGAATCACTTTTGAAGACGGTGCCAGGTAGTAGTTGACTTTGATTGCACTAACTCTTGCTTCGGCAATTGTTTTCATTTCTTTGTTAGGCTTATGCCCTTAATATATCACCCACATGTGTTAGCTCCGTCTTCAAAAATGATTCTTCTTTCTAGATCCATTCTGATTGGATTGATGTTGTTAAGAATTACAAACAATTATTTCATCCTTTTTTGTGCATCAGAAGGTTTTTTTCTGAAGTCGGTTTTTAAATTTTTTTTTATTTCGTACTTTTTAGTCCATTCATTTTTTTCGGGGGCAATATAAAAAAAATATTAAGGTAGGCCTACACGGCACAAATAAATCGTTGCGTGTGAACTCAACTGTTCGGCTTGCACAATCTAAAAGGTTTGGATTGTACCAAATATGTCTCGGTGATGTTAGACCACTTGCTCCTCCGACCTTATGACAATCAATGTAACATAATATAACGCGTAGATAAGTATAAATATAATGCGCAATAACTAATGGAGGTAATTTTCACTCGTCATTTGCACTTAGTTTATTTACACAATTCGACTTGCGCCAGGCAATTTAAAAAACTAAATCGATGCGTATGAACTAGACATCTGCGCGAATGCATTCAAAAGCTTTTTCAAAACATTCAGTTCCAAATGAAATACTCACTGTCTTTGCAATAAAGCTTTTGAATCCAATGAGGCTTGTTACACGGTATAACACTTTCTGCTGTAACAAACCGGTTTGTGCGTGTTATACGAATTTCACGATAAAATGACTGTTCTGCATTTTTTCGTGTAACAATTCTATTGTCTATGTAGCTGTGTACAAACTTTAAGTCATTTTCGTAGACCCCGAGCAACCCCGAGAAATGAAATTATGATTGTGTTAGTGTGTTGCTCTGTGCAGTCGAGAATTTTTTGGGATGCACAAGTAACAAACTTCCCCGCGACCCCTTGCCTATAAAACCGGTTTATTGGAATTATTGGAAGTGTTGATGGAAGAAATGTTATGCCGTGTAACTTGCCTCAATGAGTGATATGTAGAGATATTTCTGGTTGAAGAGAGCGAAGCTTATTTGAAACAAAATATAAAACTGCTGCTGCGCGAATGCATTCAAAAGCTTTTTCAAAACATTCAGTTCCAAATGAAATACTCACTGTCTTTGCAATAAAGCTTTTGAATCCAATGAGTGATATGAAGAGATATTTCTGGTTGAAGAGAGCGAAGCTTATTTGAAACAAAATATAAAACTGCTGTGTACTAAAGAGAAGTGTACCCAAAATAAGTGTTCACTAAAATAAGTGTATCAAACACTGAGTACAGTGAGTTCGCACTAATTAATTTGAAAAATAAATAAATATGAGACGGAAAAAAGTAATAGTTTACTTTAAAGTATAATCACATATTTGGGAATATTTTTTGTAAATATGCGTGAAGAAAAATTGTTATATTTATTTGTTGGTTGCTATAGTCTTATCTTCGCTGTATAACACTATTTATATAATTGTATAATGATTATTATTTGCGAATGAAAATAATTACATATTCATAAATAAAAAGTGCATTGTTAATTGAAAAGAAAATTTATTCAGTCTTCTAGAAAATAACAAAATTAATCAATGACAAGTACAGATTCTCTATGTACATAACTCAGTGGAGATATCATTTTTGTTAATGCTCAAATGCAAAAACCTTATTTTATTTACATTACTAGAATTAAAAGCAATGGAAGTCCTCTTTTCTGTGATTAAATTTCTAGCTGCAGAAAAAGTTCTTTCAGAAGCGGCACTACTTGCTGGTATAGCTAATATTTTACAGCTCATTTTGTACATTAGCGGAAACTCTGTTCTGTGCAAATACCACCAGTGTACTGCATTAAAATCATTATGAAGGACAATTTGTATTTTCATACATACGTATTTCCTTATTGATTATTTCTTCAGAACTTATAATTTCTGTTCTTTGCATAAAGTCTCCAAAAAGTTCTGCATTATACGCTGAAACTGTTGATCTAGTACTCTGGTCTACTTGTTCACTTATTTCTTCCAAATAACCTTTCATTATGATCCTACATTTTTCTTTAATTAGGTTTTTCTCAGTTTCCGTAAACTGCGTTAGCTTATTTGCTGGAGGGAATAGAAATAGTGCAATTCTGTGATAGATGGTCATATTTTCCAAAACAATTGATTGCAAATTACTGTTTAACTTTTCTTGAAACTGCTTAATAATTACTAAATCATCTATATTAGCTACACAAACTTTCTTTAAATGATGAACATGTACGTATGTAAGGAGCAATGTTGCATAATTTTCAGCTTCCAATTTTTTTGATGTTTCTTCAAAAAACTGTAGAAGTTTAACAACTGCGCTTATGTAGCTTAAATTAAAAGTAAAGAGGGTTTACGGACGATAGTTTAACGTGACAACGTCATGACATTGATGAAATGATTGCATACTTTTATGAATAAAATTGAATCATTTATATTAAATTATCATTATTTTGTATGGATACAAAAAGGAGTGAAATGAAATATTCATTTTGATTGATAAATTAGCTTTTATTTGCACTAATGAATTCAAATATGTTTATTACTTTAATGAACAGATTATTTACAAGTAACAATGTGTAGTAACAAATTCATTTACAGCTTTTATACATGTCTGATATTCAACTTCTTGCAATCTGTGTTATTCTGTTAAGGATAGGTCGATGATAGGAAAAGTATGAAATCAATGGGAGTGTTTCAAGTGTAATGTGCCTTGAAAAAGTCAAATCGAGGGTTGTTCCTCTCAGCGTTGTTGACTTAGTAACATCTGATGTGCATTCGAGATTGTACATATCCTTCATGAATTTGAGGAATGTATCATCATTTTTCACGTTTGTGTTGAAGTCGCCACAAAGAAGAATTGGTACATTGGTATCAACTTGCATGATCGGATGCACATACTGCCTGTTATGCACGTACGGAAAAAGTGCTTAGTGCAGCAATACACTAATGTTTGAGACATTTGCTCCAGGATGAATATACACTGCGCCATGTACAATTTTAAACGTTGTATCAGCAGTGAAGCATGTAATTTCAGCCAAGCAGACCTCGCCTGTGTTTCTGATGAGACGAGTTGTGTCCGACAATTCAACGTGGAGAACTTTGGCCGTAGATGTTGATGTTAATTTTCGATAGATTGACACTCCACCAGCTGCGTTTGTATCAGAATCCGATTGATTATTCTGCCTGGTTATACATTCATAATTATTGATTGGAACTGGATCAAAATTGTCACGCATCCACGTTTCAGTCAATATCAAATAATCCAATCTTGGTATCACGGGATCCGTTTCAATATCGGCGAAGTGCGCAGGCAAACTCTGAACATTAAGGTTTGTCACTACAGTTTGCCCAGCGTTGTTACCGTCATCACAAAATTTCACTGCTTTCGAAACCATGTTTGAACCTCTGTCTGTTACTATATAGACGTTATCATTGAGCTCGCAATTAAAATCTTTTAACAGATTACGAACTTTTAAGTTTACATTTACACCTTAAAACAACACAACCATTCCTAGTAATAATACAAATAGTAAATAACTTTACAAATATTTACCTGTACATTGAATTACTTCCATTGATATTAATCCTAAAACCCTTTTAAATAATCGACCATCTTTTATAAAGTGTATTGTTAACGATAAATAAGTCCTTCTTAAATAATTATCAGTCCATAAGTCTGATGTGAGACCAAATCCAATTTTTTTAATTAAATTGATTTCTTCTTTTATATTGTTAAAATATATGGTGTATAATTTTTCAATATTCCTCGAAATTGTTGTTGGATGAGGCAATAACGTTTTTACATCTACGTTTTCTCCATATTTTGCACCAACTGATATGAGGAATTCTGCCAGTTCCTTTAATCCAGAATCCTCAACTATTTTAAAGGATCGGCAATTTTGTACTGTCCATTGTGTAACAACACGGACTGCATTTAGCTTTGTTTCAATATCTACCTCTATTTTTGGATAGGTAACAATATTGGTACTCTTAGTGATTACATAGCACTTGTGCTTCACTAGATTTGAAGTACTTTTTTGATTAAATTTGTAGACATTATTACAAGTCCTACACGCAACCGTGTTTGGTAATTCTTCTCCAGCTTCATCTTCCATGGTGCCAAATACATCCCATACCTTACTTCTACCTCGTTTGGTGTTTATTTTGGATTCTCCACTTAAAATTTTACCTTTTATTACAGAATTATTTAACACTCCAGCGATGGTGGCATTAGATGATTCTGTTATAAATGAATCGTTTGTTGACCCCTAATTATATAATTATATATGTAGGAAACATAAGCACATCCACAAATTATTTCTATAAAGGAAAAAATAACTTACCTCATTTACTTCCATTATTGCAGAATTTTTGATGCAGACGCAATAAGTCTTATTTGGGCAGTGACAAAATGTGAATGAGGGAGAGTTTCTTCCTGAAAAAGCTTTTCACGTTTGCGACTTCATGAAGCATACGATAGTGCACTCACTGTACCCACTATGTTTTATACTTTAATATTGTATTTGTTTTGAAAGCTTTGAATGAGAGAGAGAGCTTTAGAGAAAACAAACATTGTACACACTGCACAGGTTTTGGTTATTGTTTGAATTGTGTTTGTTTCAGTGTACCCTTGCTTAAATGAGTGAGTTAAACTATGAAAAGTTTCATAGTGTACAACGTTTAGAAGGAAAAATGAATGCATTCCTGCAGACCTTTAGTATGAACCTACTTTTACCATAAGTATGACACGCTGCCGTAGTATCGTTTATCCGACGATGCAGCGTACGTATTGCAAGACTAATTCTTCTTTTAAAATCTATTTTGAGATGTATAACACGCCGCCGCGCCAGTAGCTAAATAGTTTTTGCAGTAATGTATTTGCATATTTTCCAACGAATTTAAAAAAAAACTTATTTAATTATGAAACAAAATTCTCCGGTGGAAATTAAAAGAAATATTTATTGTGAAGTCGATAGCTTAGTGTACTATACTCGTCATACACTTTCATTTGATACCCATAACAAGGACGTTGTAAAGAAAAAGTAAGCCGCCATTTTGTGTTGGCCGCCATTTTGGGTTTTGAATAACGCCACATAGCGAAGTGTGTTCTACTTGTCACACCCTTCCATTTGACACCCATTTCGGAGGTCGGGGAGCACAATTGCAAAATTCGACTGCCATCTTGGAACCGCCATCTTGATTTTTTTACAAAATGATCAGATTGTATTGTCATGCAAACTATACGTATGTGTAAAATTTGCAGTTGATCGGTTATATGGAAGTGGGTCAAAATCAAGTTCAACGTTTGTTTACAGTACACACACATACAAATCAAGGAAATATAAGCTTAATTGCCATTGATAGCGGGGAAATCAAATGTAAACAATAAAATTCTTTGATTCTTCATCCACGTCATGGTATATTTCTTTATTCAATATAAACAATAGTTTTTGAGCTGCAAATCAAAACTATATGCCATAATTTCGTTCTCATCGGCTTTTGTTCTGGAAGCAAACATTTAGTATTCACGTCGAAAACTTGTTTAATATGGAACAAAATTCCCCGAAGGAAATTAAAAAATAATTACTTTGTCGATATATAGAAAAAAAGCACCGCGACCCCAAGGATCGAACTCGCACCCCACAGATCCCACAGACAAGAATACTTCTCTCTAGCGCTTTGCGCTATGTCAAATACTATCGGCCGCTGACCAATATGTTAATAAATCATTTCAGAAAGAAGAAAAAGAGAAAAGGAAAACAACCGGCCTGCCCCGACCAGGGATCGAACCTGCACACGCCACACTACGCTGAATCGAGGACCCGACGCTCTACCCACTCCCCCATCAGCCTGCTGCCAGATTTAGAACAAGAAAGTAATTTGTTCGGTGCCTATGAAATGTTTAGGTTGAACCAATTTTAACAGTTTTTATGCCTAACAACTCCGTTATCAGAATTTAGAAAAAATTTAACGGGACCACCGTGGGAAGCTCCCCCTTCAAATGAACCAAAAAAAAGCAAAAAAGTTATTGGGTTACAAAGTTATGCGTGAGCACCACAAAATACCTACACGTCGAATTGAGTAACCTCCTCTTTTTTTGAAGTCGGTTAAAAAAGGAGCCAACCTCGGAATGAGGTAATAAGTTGAAAATTGGTATGAACCTTTGTTTTGGTACTCTATATGATAGCCGCGTTCTTTTTACACCGTGATCCAGTTTAGATCAGCCGAGCATAAAATAACAGACTTGGATCATGGAAGAAATTTAGTTTTTTGCAGTTGTAGTTCTGACTTTTTAAGTGCTCTGTCGCAATTTATACCAGCCTCTAAAACTTATTAAAAATATTTCTGCTTTAAAAACAATTTCTAAAAATGCTTACTTGACTTCCAAATGAACAAAAGGCAACTTTCAATAATTTTTCAAAATAAATTTATGAAATTTTGCAGAGCTACCAACCCATAAGAACAAAATTATAAAAGCTTTGTATTTTCTAATGAGATGTGTCTTGGATATGGTTGTTACACAAGATATTTTCGTATCACAGATTTTGATCCAAATCTTGATTGGATCAAGTTGTTGTTGGTTTGCTTGAAAGTTAATGATCTGAGTGGGATTACGGTGTAAAAAGAACGCAGCTGATGTGTCAAAAGTCTCATATAACCTTGTGACGGCGTCTTGAGATATTAGAGGTAAAAGGTCACAGAAATCAGTGTTCGCGAATATCTCGTAAATAATCGAGTTTACGTAAATTTTGGTAAAGTTTATTCATTAGATAACTGCATAAAAATGTCCTACACATAATTTCCGTAGAATCAATAGTTTTCGACATATGGGGCGGAGAAAACTCAGGCATCGCGCTGCAATGGTTTCCTCACCACCTTTGAAGTTGATTTCAATCAGCGTTTTTACATGGTATAATTTTGTTGATTATCTCTCAATCTCTTCTACTTTCACTTCTTCAGTACTGTTACCTTCATTAACACTCATCCTCGGACATCGAATTGAGAAACTGCGGGCTCCGACAAGTGCCATTGTAATCCCACTATTCAAGTGATTTTTGTACCTGCACGATACCGCGCGAACCAAAACCTAACGACTTTTTCGAGGTATCGAAAGAATATTAAAGAATAAATGCTCTGGAAAAAAACTCATAACATTTGGTCGGGGCTTTTTGTTTAAATGGAAAAGGGTCAGAAAGACCTTAAATTGATAAGTTTTGCTAATATCTAATAAACTTGACGGAATGAGATCCGCTCTAAACGAAGTGATCTTTTTGGATTCTGCACAGCGATAGCTTTCCAACAAAACCACTTGTCAAAATCCGACAACCTTTAAAAATCGTGCAAAATTACATTACCCTTACACATTACAAACATCACGAATTTTTCAAACCTTGGCTCAGCACTTTTTTGACGGGGAGTTGTTTTATACGCGTGATACAGTTTGACGAAATTGCGGTTCATCCCGTTACTGAAAAATTTGTTCTTTTTGGTCAAGTTTGACAAGTACTGTACATTGATTAATTTTGCTAATATCCGGAAAGCTTTGGAATTTTCAAATGAAGTCATTCGCTTCCCAGTTTATCGGCGGCGCTTCAACATGCTCAATACGAATTCTAACACCCGCTTTAGTGTTGCGAACGAAGTCGAAGGAAATGTTTGTTTGCTAACGTTCAGAAAAAAAAATTACTAGAAAAATCTTGGGATTTACCTCTACATATTATGTTTATTTGAACTAGCTTCTCTCGGGATTACTTTGTCACTACCCAAGTAGAAATTCTTCTAATTTTGACGAGGCCGTACGAGTAACTTGTTAGTAAATGTTGGCAAAAACTATTTTGGTTTTTCCCTACGGATAAGGCCGCTTCTCATGGGCTGCATGCCGCACGACAAAAGCTTTTAATGTTCTCTGATTGGCCAGGAAAATATCTCTCTCTGCACACATGTTTTCTCTCTCGCACAGTATTGCTGCAAAAATCAAACAAGGGGAAATCCCTTGTTCACGCGGCAAAATCATGGAACTGTCAAGCTCGAGCTTTTTCCGCGCGGCATGCAGCCCATGTGAACGTGCTGCAAAGTCACAGAACGAGTGATGTTTCGATTCGAGCGATGTTTAAAGTGATTTAACTTCAACATTTCACATTTTGACATCAACATTGACATTTTTATTATTAAAGTAATCCATTTCACTTTTTCAAAATCACAAAACAGCTGATTTTCGACAACCATCAGATGCATCCATATGAACGAGGAAATGCGTCTATGCGGAAAGCTTTTTGCAGCCTCTCACGAAAATTTCCGAATACTACCCGAAGGTAAGCCGAAATCAAGCTTTTGCCGTGCGGCATGCAGCCCATGGGAACGCGGCCTAAAGCTATGGTTTCCTACGAAGCGGCACCGTCATGTAGCGGCCGTATTACTACGGTGAGTGACGTAAGCAAAACAGTGTACAAAAATACGGCGACAATAGTTGTAAAGTAATACGGCCGCTACATGACGGTGCCGCTTCGTAGGAAACCAATGCTAGATTTCACAGTCATTTTGAATAATTCAATCGGTAAAAATGGATGATCTTGAGGTCGTAGTTCTAATTTTCTTAGAAGATGAAGAATCTGAAGAAGAATTTCAAAGAGACAGCGAATCCAAATTATTTAAAAGTCGAACAGAAGAAGGTGACTATAATATTTTAGTGTTTCGTCATCTGCATAATAATGAGAATAAATTCAGGGAATACTTTCGCCTGACTCCTGTGTTGTTCGATTATGTGTTAAGTTATAACGTCGATATTACCACAAAGCCATCAAATAAAGTGCAGAATCCATTGTGACCAGAGCACAAATTTTGTCTCTTTGTTCACTTGACCATTGCAAAGCCTGGGGCCGGTTCGTGTATGGCGAACGACGATAATCGAACGAAAAGAAATTAAAGTCGAAAAATTTTGTCGACGAAAATTTTAGCGTTCGCATAGGTCGAAAGAAATTTTTTCGTGTCCCTGATAGAAACCACAATATTGAAACACGGAAAATGTTACAACAACTGCTGTAAAAATATACAACTATATATTATTTGAAAATTATTAATCATAATAAGGCAAAAACTCGATAGCCCACGACCTTTCGAGTGCCTTTCGTCGGCTTCAGACGAAAATTTTCAATTTTTCGACCTACGCGAACCCGAGACTAAAAAAATTTTCGTTTTCGACATACACGAACCGGTCCCTGATTTTTCGAATACATTGTTGCACTGTAAATATCAATAAATTATAGAAAATATAATTGTATGCAAAACATTGTGCAAAATAAAAAAAAAACTTTTTTTATTTCTAAACGTGTACAAAAATTAAACACGTCTCCATCGCTAAACTACAAAAACGTTGACAAACAGTTCTACACCGTAAAGCGCTACCGCTACAAATGTGACGGCAACGCTATCTTACGTGACGATCTGCAGTAACGCTATCTTAGAAACCACCACCGCGATATTCCACAGAACAATTTTTTGTGACGTCACTCACCGTAATAATACGGCCGCTACATGACGGTGCCGCTTCGTAGGAAACCATAGCTTAACTCGAAAGAAACAAATAATCGGCACGAAATGTTACCAAAAAGTTATATTGTCATGAAATGAAATGTTAATAAAAGATTTTAATTTGATAATTGTATTGTATTGAAAAAAATCGTTGTCATAATTTTTTTCGCTTGTATAAAAAAATAGAGTGGTTATTCCTAAGAGCCACTGGTTAGTTTTCTGCCAGCAACAGCTAGTTTCCCACGAGAAAATGGCCAGTTTTTTACGAGTATCTTGCGAGTTTTCGGCTAGAAGTCGGATAGTTTTTTGAAAGTAATCAGCTAATTTTCTACTGCGGGCAGGCTAGTTTGTGGCGTGTTAATGGCCAGTTTACGACGAGGCGCTCGTCAGTTTCTGACAAGACTTTCCCTACAAGGCACTGGCAAAAGCTTGCGTTCCATAATCTAACAAAGCCCTCACCAGTTACTTGTTAGAGAAAGCGGAAAACTGACCGGTTACTGGTGGATTACTAGAGAAAATTTCTAGTTGGGTAGTTCTGATAAACGTATTACTATTTTGTAAGAAGTCAGTTTATTACATACTGGGAGGTTCATCGTGTGGACGGCAAGGGTCAAGCAGACATCTCTAGTTTTCTTCTGAAATGATTGTAGATGAAGATGACAGTATGGAAGAAATGGAAATAGAGATAGAGGGATAATCAACAAAATTTTATCATAGCTCGGAACCCAACGATTAGGCCTACGCGGGACACCATGTAAAAAACGCCTCTTACACTCCACCTCAGAGATTGTACAGAAACAAATCCAACACGATGACAAAATTTGTCAGCCCTATATCTCGAAAACTACTGATTCTACGTAAATTCTATACATTTTTATGCAGATTTATCTAATGAACCAACTAACAACAAACCCGATAATTTACGATATTCGAGAAAAACTGATCCAATCTCTCTAGACGCGGACATGAGCTTATATGTAATTTTTGACAAATCATTTAGAATACCAAAACAAAGCCTCATACCAATTTTCAGCTTATTGCCTCTCATTCCGAGGTGACACCTTAATTTGACTGGACTAATTGTCGCAACCTGCCAGATATGTTTTGCAAACAGTTTTCTCCACAGTTTGTAGTAGATTTCAATTTCGAAGACTTTCATGTGCACTTTGCCGATCCGTATGGCAAAATGAAAATCTTTGTTCAAACTTTGAACATATAAAAAAATCCCGTGCCAAACACAGCAATCAAACAAGTGTTTAAATCTTTGAAGCTAGATCTGGCACCGGCTTATTATGTATTGCAAATTTACGAAACAGTTTGTGAATAAAACTCCTAATGTTATTTTGGAGGTTTTTTTTACAGTGTAAGCGAGATATCAAAAAATTTTATGTGTTATTTAAAGGTGTTCTATCGAAATTCATCCTCAAATCGAGAAGCCACGAAAAGCTCACCTCAAAAATTTAAATGTAGTATTATTAAATCAGCATTACAAAACGTAAAATTCACCCTACTGCGTACTATATAGAATGAGCCGTCGCACTTAACGCATTATTTTGATTACTTTACCGGGAACAGAGAAATTTCCCTGCCTTTTTTTGAAAATTAAATTTTAAAACTCTTTAAATTCACTTTGAAAACACACCGCCATTATTCTTATTAGCTGTCAAGGGAATCTTGTTCTTTTTTGCAATAATTGAATCTTAGAATACAAAACTACAGAAAGGGCCCTCGCCCAATTAAAACGTAGTGAAATTCGTTTTGTATGAGTGCCCACGCTTTGGTAGTTGTTTGTACACTACAAGCGTAAAAACCAAATAAAATAGAGGAGGGGCAAGAGCGAGTTAAAATTATGAGTAATCTAAAATAAAATCTTGCCCCCACAAATGAACTTTTTACACGGCGTCACTCCGAAATCCAAACAGCTGATCCCCTTGAATTTGCGTTGGGTCATTTAATGTAAACAAAGAAATTCAACCAAATAACATTTACATTATTTGGACAATTTATCACAGTGATTCACATATTTATTAATGTAAATATCTAATATGTGTGTTTAAGCACTATTTTATTTAGCACATTTGTTGGAGTTTTAGACAACCGTGAAGTTCTTCCTCTCTTCTTCTTTTTTAGTACATCTGTCATACATCTGTCATTTCATTCTTCTTGTAGAGCTAAGTTCTAACCAGTATCACGATATTGTATTTTTCTATAAATAAATCTTAAAAGGCAAGTGACATCTTTTAAACTCTGCTAACAGGTTATGGGCCCAGACAAAGCCCGAAATTCAATTAATTAAATTGATTGTGCATTATAAGGAAAAACCTAAATAAAATGCAGAATTCACCATTTTCAAACACCATGTCATCTACAGTGACCGGAAGAATCGCCACACTCAATGGCGAAAACTATATAACCTGGAAAATCCAGATGGAAGCCCTACTACACAAAAACAGATTACTTTCTTACGTCAACGGAGAAACTCCCGAACCAACCACCATTGCTGAAAAACCGGCATGGAAAGAAAAGGATCTGGACGCCAGAGCAGAGATAATCTTAACACTGTCTCCTGAAGTTCTTCAAGTAGCACAAAATCATCAGACCTCTAAAGGAATCTGGGACGCTCTCAAGGAAGCATATGACAAAACAGGTCCACGCAAGAAAGCCGAACAGTACAGAAAGCTTATGTCCACAAAGATGGAACCAGGTCAGAAAATTATAGAATACATTAATCAATTTAAAATTTTAGTGAACACGCTCAACTCGCTGCAAGCAACAATCGACGAAACGCTGCTGGTAATCTTACTTCTGGACGGGCTCACATATGAGTACCGTGAAATTGTTGCCGCATTTGATGCCCAAAGCACCTATCCAGAAATCCAGACAGTCTACACCCGACTATTAGAAATCGGCGACAGACATAAAAACGACGAAGGAACTACGTCAACAGGAACACCCTTACAAGCACTCAAGTTAAATTTTCGAACCTATAACCGATACAATAAAAATCGCAACAAAAACCAAAATACGCGCTGTGAAACGTGTAAACGTAAGAACCACCTAACAAAAGATTGTTACTATAATAAACATAAAGGCCGTAAATCAACTACAGACGAAAACCCAACTGTTGAACAAGGTTTTGTCATAAAAGAGACGGCTAACAAAATATCCTCAAATTCGAATTGGTGCATTGATAGCGGCGCAACGTCACATATGTGTAATGATCAAAACCAGTTTAAAAACCTAACCTTATACGCAGTGCCAAAATACGTCCACATGGCTAATGACCTCCCTGAAACGATTGAAGGTATTGGCACAGTGCAACTTAACGTAAAAATAAATGGGCATAATAGAATCATAGAATTATATAATACACTGTTCGTTCCAAATCTATCAGATAGTTTAATTTCTGTAGCCAAAGTAACTAGTAGTGGTTGTGAAGTTGGATTTAAACACAAAGGCGCAGAAATAAAAAACCCAAAAGGCAATATTTTAATAAGAGCACAAAAACATAAGGGACTATACATCGTACAAAATAGGGTTGATTCGAATGAAATACTAGCTGTTGCCCAAAAACAACAAAAGCTACCAAATCAAGAATCAACCAAGTCAGGATCACTAGAAGAATGGCACAAAAGATTTGGTCACCTAAATGTGCAATCGTTGATGAAGCTCCAAAGAGATAAAATGGTGATTGGACTTCCGTCATCGTTTTCAAAACAAGAACTTCAATGCACAGCCTGCATACGCGCAAAACAAACAGCTCAAGCTTTTCCTAAAAACACCAATAAAGAAAAGAGTACGAGCAAAGTTCTAGAGTTAATTCACTCTGATGTATGTGGACCAATGCAGGTAGAATCTCTAAATAGAAGTTTATACCTTATCACATTTATCGATGACTATTCCCGCAAAATTTTCGTATATTTCATGCGCCACAAGAATGAAGCACTGACAAAATTTCAAACATTCAAAGCCCTGGTGGAAAAACAAACGGGAAAGCAAATCCAAATACTCCGCACGGACAACGGCACGGAATATTGTAACAATGCTTTCTTCCAATTCCTAAATGAGCAAGGAATTCGACACCAAACGACCATTGCTCATACACCACAACAAAACGGGGTTGCTGAACGTGCAAACAGAACTTTACTGGACATGGCTAGATGTTTAATGCTCGAAGCAAATCTCCCTGGCACACTATGGGCAGAATTATTGCACACAGCTGCATACATCCGAAACAGATGTCCAACCAATGTAAACCAGGACAAGACTCCTGAGGAAATATGGACAGGTCGACGTCCTATAATAACACACTTCCGCTCTATTGGACTTAAGACCTTTGTGTTAACGAAACCACAGCCAAGAGGAAAATTCGCCGCAAGGAGTGAAGAAGCTGTACACATTGGCTATTGCGATGAATCCAAAGCCTATAAGCTGTGGCGACCAGGCACCAAAATGATAATTAAGGCTCGCGATGTAAGCTTTACAAACAAAAACTGGAACAACAATTTAAGTAAAAAACCGCAGAATGACGCACAAGAGTATAGCAATGTTTGGCTCATAACAAACCAACTAGCACAAACATGCGATATATCAAAGGTAAACGGAGTAAACACGTCACACGATCAGGAGGAGAAAACTCTCACAAATGAAGACAGCGCCTCATCAAATGAAAAAGATTGTTCAATACAATCACCAAACGTGTCCTTTGAACTGTCTAATCTATCCGCACCCAATTTTGAATCTACAGTGATAAATGCAGAAAATGAAAATTCCAGTTCGTCCCAAGAATTGACGTATCTAACTGCAATAGATGATCCTACAAACTATGCAGAAGCAATGAACTCCAGTCATGCAGAAGATTGGAAAATGGCCATCCAGGAGGAATACCAGTCCCTTACACGAAACAAAGTATGGGAACTTGTGAAAAGGCCTGAAAATGCAAACATAGTTGGTTGCAAATGGGTCTTCAAGACCAAATATAGACCTGATGGATCAGTGTACAGAAGGAAAGCTAGACTCGTAGCCAAAGGTTACAGCCAGATACCCGGCATAGACTACAATGATACCTACGCACCAGTTGCAAACATCACTTCTGTCAGATTACTGCTAGCTATCGCAGCAGAATACCAATTACTTACCTTCCATCTTGATATCTCTACAGCATTTTTAAATGGTGAGCTCGAAGAAAATGTGTTTATGGAACAACCTGAAGGATTTATTGAAGGAAATCAGAACGTTTGGAAACTAAAGAAAGCATTGTACGGACTTAAACAAGCAGGAAGGCAATGGAGCAAAAAATTACATTCCGTTCTACAGAGCCTACAGCTGAAACCGTCCAATTATGATAAATGCTTATACTATCATAACTCAGCAAAGACATTCCTACTACTCATCGTATACGTCGACGATCTACTAATCTGTACCAACAGTCTTACTTTGTATCAAAATATATTTCAGACATTATCTTCAAATTTTGCAGTAAAAGCTCTCGGAGACCCCAAGCTATGTATCGGGATAGAAGTAAAGAAAGACAAGTACGGCATATCGATAAAACAAAGCGGATACATCAAGAATCTCGTTAAAAAATATAATCCTGGCAAATCCAGTCGACAACCAATAATGTCTGGAACAAAATTAGAGAAAAATCCTGCAGTTCTAGGGGAAAATGAACCTGTTGATCACAAAAAATATCGCGAAATAATAGGTCACTTGCTGCATCTCTCAACCTTCACTCGTCCAGACATCGCATACGCAACAAATGTGTTATCACAATTCAGTCAAGCACCAAAACGCCAGCATTGGAACACAGCAATCAATGTGATAAAGTATTTATCCGGAACAGCTGAGTCAGAACTATGGTATCGCATCGGCACCAACAAGCCCCTTTACGGATATGTGGATGCAAGTTACGCAAATAATTCAGATACCTTTCACTCTCAAACCGGTTACGCGTTTTTGTACGCTGGAAGCAGCATCACTTGGGCATCCCGCAAACAGTCAATTGTAGCAACTTCAACAACTGCAGCCGAATATATAGCCCTATCAGCAGCAGCTACAGAAGCTGAATACCTATATCACCTAACAACAGAGATAGGAATTACAAAGGATCCTATTCTGCTTTACTGTGATAATACGGCAGCCATTGGTATTGCAGAACAAATTGCAAACCAGAAAAAAACGAAACATTTACCTGTCAAGTATCATTCCGTTAAGGAAGCAATCGCCAGAAAGGTGATAAAAGTTGAATTCATCCCTACAGATAAAATGGCAGCAGATACCCTAACAAAGGTCACAACCACGGATACGCATTCAAAGTGCATAGAAGCTTTAGGCATGTTCAACAGGCAGTGACTTAGGAAAGTGCATGTGAATTAAATCTAACTATGTAAACTGAACTGTGGCTAGTATTGTGGATTGTCATAGCCGAGAATTACAGGAATTACTTCAACAGTTGAGGAGGAGTGTTGGAGTTTTAGACAACCGTGAAGTTCTTCCTCTCTTCTTCTTTTTTAGTACATCTGTCATACATCTGTCATTTCATTCTTCTTGTAGAGCTAAGTTCTAACCAGTATCACGATATTGTATTTTTCTATAAATAAATCTTAAAAAGCAAGTGACATCTTTTAAACTCTGCTAACAACATTCACCTGAAGAACGATTTTTCTCGTGCATATTTCCATTTATTCCTGCATTAACAAACTGCACACTTCATTGTTCTTTTTTTCACAGAAAACTCACTCACTAGAACTTTAATTATACTTTAAACTATTCTTTATACTTGTTTTCTATTTTTAAGTTAGTTTTGATAATAAGATTTCGGATAATTTTATAAAAAAAACTCGTCTTAAAAAAGTATTCCACCGAACGCGGGAACACAAGCAGCTAACTAACCCAATTTGACAGTTGACTAACCCCAGATTTCACTACGCTCACATACAGGGATTATACACGCGAAGGCCTTTCCTGTAGGTCTCTATTCCAAGCATCAGACGGTTTTGGAATAAATACATATTGTGATGATTATGCGCCATCTGTTTGTCGAGAGGATGAATCAACGATTTTCGGTTGTTGTCTGAATTAAGAATTTATGTACTAAACTAACGAGCGATAAGCGAAGACAACTTCAAGCTGGTCGAAACTAAAAGAAATATAGAACATACCACAAGGAACCAGAAAACGAAGGTTCCAGAAAGTAGACAAAGGTGGAGCTGCCTATATAAAAGCGCCTGGCAGCCGCTATCGAGTCAGTTTTGATTATAAAGGCGATACAAGTGTTCCAAAGTGAAAAGTGGTGAAATAAAAAGCGATAATTAGAATTGAATAGTGCGAGTCTTAGACCCTGTTTAGATGTTGCGCTTTGTCGCGCGCTTTGAGGCGCCTCAAAGCGCACATTTGTTTAGACGATTCGCTTTGAGCCCAGTCGCTTCCTTTACAGCTGGAACAAATGGAATAAAAACAATTTGAATAATTTGCTATCTACGAAGTATTGGCGTGTTTTTATAAAGTGTGATAACAATTTTTGCGATATCCAGAATATTTCCGTTTTTTAAAATAAGAAAAGTGATATGGTGTTTTTGTAAATTGCTAAAATAACGTTTCTTAAAAGTTTTCTCGCATGTGTTTTCACTTAGAAGGCTGAAACGAAAGTGAAATGGAACACGAAGATGGAACAAAATGAAATTAAAACGCCAAAAAGCGCAAGTGAATCCCTTTCTGATCAAGACTCACTTCCCACCGCCCCGAAACCTCCCCGCGCCCACAAATTTCGTGAGGCACTTGCGCTGAAGCGCACCGTCTAAACAGGGTCTTAGTCTCCTGTGTGGCATTCCCCTTTCTGATCAAGACTCACTTCCCACCGCCCCGAAACCTCCCCGCGCCCACAAATTTCGTGAGGCACTTGCGCTGAAGCGCACCGTCTAAACAGGGTCATTCACTACAGTTTTTATCTTCTTCTTGTTTCAAAGAAAAAATACACAAGAAAAAGTTCAAGTATTCAATTAGTGTTTACATGAGCTTTTTCAAGTCAATCAAACAAATTTTTGTGATTTACTTGACTCAAGTATTCCTGAAGTCAGGACGAGTTTACATGCATATTTAGTTACTTGAAATCTACTTCAAGTATACTTCAAGTAAGCATGTAAACGTAATGAAAGTTTCAATTTCATTACGTTTACATGCTTACTTGAAGTATACTTGAAGTAGATTTCAAGTAACTAAATATGCATGTAAACTCGTCCTGACTTCAAGTATACTTGAGTCAAGTAAATCACAAAAATTTGTTTGATTGACTTGAAAAAGCTCATGTAAACACTACTTGAATACTTGAAATTTTGCTTGTGTATTTTTTCTTTGGAACAAGAAGAAGATAAAAACTGTAGTGAATGTATACTTTTGATGCAATATTTTTAAAGTTATTTATATTATAATTTGAAGATAGTTTCTGTTATAATATGAAAGGTCAAGTGTCAGTTCAAGAAAATTTCAAGACATTTTGAAGTCAAGTAAATGAACCGAAAACGCAACTTGAGTTTCAAGTAAATGTCAAGTCAGGAACTCAAGTAAATCATGTAAACGTAATGTTTGAAAGGTCGCGGAAGTGAATTGTCCAAGCAAGCACTAAGGCGAAGGAGTTTGTTTTGTTGTTTTATTTGATAAATGCGGCTGGATGGAAAGTAGAGTTTTATAAGACAGTTCCAGGAAAAGAATGGGATTTAATCATTCTATTAAAGTTCCTACTCAATATAAAAGAGCTGCAGCTGTTTTCAAAAAGGCAATTGAGGAGAAGATATCAGCAAAATCGTTGGGATTCCAGGAACGGCACGCGGTAGGAATGATGAATGTCGCAACATTTTAAACGTTTCTTTTTGTTTTTAGAAAATACCAAATCTTCTAGCGCTTTTGACCAAATATTCAGATAATAGAGATAAGATTGAGCGGATTATAACAGACTCCAAAATATTGGAGGACAATCCAAGACTTGATAAATATTTGTGCCGTGTTCTTGTAACCGAATTATTATTTGGAACTAAACACTTGAAAAGTGACGCTAAACCTGTAATTTGTGTATCAGGTTATAAAGACACTTTCGAAAAATTGCTGGGTGGTGAGCTGGAGCGAAAGTCTAATATAAAAGGTACTATAATCCAAAGTAGAATATGTCAGGATCAAGTAATTCTGAAAGTAATGAACACAATGATACTCCAAATTCGGCTAATGTCTTTTTATGGTTACTGGTTTTTAGTGTGTTAATGTTTACATTGCCTTTTGCAGCATTTTATGGAGTGAAATTTTGGCTTTTACGGGTTTATCTAATTGATGGTTTCCATAACAACTGCTTCTCAGTTTTAGCTGCTGTGTTGACAGTTAACTTGATTTTATTTTCATATGTTTTAAAAGCTTGGAGAGAAAGTAATGTACCATCTACGATAAAAAATAAAAATATATAAGATAACGATGAATTTCACTTAAAGGTTTTAATGTTGAGCTAATTGGAAGGGCAAATGATTTACTTGGTTACTGCACCGTATGACATTATGTGATCAATCAACACGTGATTCTAATTAAATCACATGCTTTTTTTTAGAATACTTTTAAATTTTTTAGTACATATGGATTTATTTCGTTTCTTTATTATTTAACTAAGGTTTTTCGACATTCATATTTACTAAGAATCGCAAGCAACACATTGGGAGGAGCGAACGCGCCACTCGTAAGGATTTACCGCAGATTTTCCTGCCGGGCTGCGCGTATTCCTGCAAGGCCTTTCGCCCCCACACTACACATTGAGTGAGTTTTAGATTTATGTCCTAAACACAATGCGCATACGGGAGACAAAATACATGATACAAAATGTGTCAACATATTTAAAACACCTGAACGTAAGTGCAAGCGCTCACACTTCGCATACAAGATACAAGAAACATTTTATACCAGATACAAAAATAGATTTAATTCTATTTTTGTATCTCGTATCCGTGTTTTACATGGTTGATATGCGCTTGTTGAATTGTTTAAATGTTTTTAAGACCTTTATTTGGCATTTCAGGCATAATCAACACAAATAATGCAATTTTAAGTGCTTTCATTCGAGTTATTAATTTCAGCTAGTCCATTAATACAAATTTTGTATACTGCCTTATTGTGAGCAGGTCAGCGATTTGTCTGCCGTGGTGGGATATTTAGACATTTCATTTTTGTATCCAAGGAGATGTATTTTGTCTCCGGTATGCGCATTGTGTTTAGGGCATTAATTATTGGACGTGTCTAGGGAGGGGCGAAACGGAGATGCAACGGAGACGTAAATAAGCTACTGTTTCCCCTTTACGGCTCCGTTAGATCCACGTAAAAACTACTACATCCACATTAGAGTGACGTACTGCGGATTGTGAATAAAATCGTGTTTAATTAGGGCGAGTTTTGAAATGCATCACTACGGTATCACTGCAATATTCGGTTCAAATAAACTAGCCTATTTAAAAATATTTTTCCACTCACTTTGCTGCCAGATATATATTGAAAACAATAAAAAGTCATTTTTAAACAGGCTAATTTATTTGAGCCGAATTCATAAACTCCCAACACTGTATTAAACTAACTTTTTCTAACTTTACCTAAAAGAACGTGACAACATGAACCTGTCAACGGACCTCTAAATTATGTTCGAAAATAATAGGGTGGATTCCAAAATGTATCACTGCAGAATTCAGCAATTGGAACTCTAAAGCAGGGACTAAAAACTAAAAGTATTTTGTTCGTTTCCGATCAGAACGAAAACGAAAAATTCTTCTTTTTTCGTTCTCGTTTTCGTTCCGTTCTTAGCCCCTGCTCTAAAGCTCACTCATAGTAATTAAACACGATTTTATTCACAATACGCAGTACGTCACTCGAATGTGGATGTAGTAGTTTTTACGTGGATCTAACGGAGCCGTAAAGGGGAAACAGTAGCTAATTTACGTCTCCGTTGCACCTACGTTAGATTTACGTTTTGCGTCTCCCTAGACACGTCCTTAATTAGACATTTAGTTCATTATTTGATGAAGAACTTATTTAATGCAACTGCCGTGTGAACATTTGAAAGCATCAAATTGTGAGATTTTATCCCCAAATTAGGATTTATTATTGGAATATGAAGCAGAAATATTTTAAAGAACTTCAAGAATCTAAATAAAGCGAAGCTAGTGGAGAAAGGTCTGAAAGTCAGCTAATTACATACCGTGTAAACGGCACGGCTTAATGCAGTGTGCACCAACTTTATTACTTGATGCACCCATGTAAACTCGCCCATTCCTTCCTACGAAATAGCGCGCAAGATTTTGAGGTTTCCAAGGAGACGAAAAAGTGAATAGGAATGAGCTTACTTACACGGGCAAACTCTTTTCCTCTTAACAAACCGATTTGTTATAAAAATTACACGATAATGCTGCTCTGGATTTTTTTTCGTGTAACGATCCTCTTGCCTATGTAATTTTCATGATCTTCCCAGCTCCGGAGAATGAATTTATGCTTGTGGCTCCTGTGATGATTCTACAGTCGTTATAAGTCCTTTGAGCTGAAGAAAGGGACGTTTCAGTCGAATTACAACTTTCAGCGAAGGGATCTAGATAGAAAGGTGTAGGGGAGAGGGGGGCATATTTGAACACTTTTTAAAAAAAATATATTTCTCGTCTGGTATTACAAATCATGATTTATTAACTTCCCAGTATAGGAAGTTATTGTAATCGGTCCGAAAAATTCGAAATCGAAAATTTCGACGTATTTTCATCTTTCAAGGTCCCAGGAGCATTTTAAGCAAAAAAATGGAAGGAAGTATGTGTGTCTGTGTGTGTGTGTGTGTGTGTGTGTGCGTACGGATGTGGTCATTTTTTCCTGCACGATATCGCGCGAACCAAAAAAGATATCGACTTCGTTGAGGTGTCGTTCGAAGCGTATTAACCGAAATATCATCTGAAAAGATTTTCATAAAATTCGATCAAGCCGTTTTTTTGTTGAAGCGGCGTAAGTGGTTTTTGTACCTGCACGAAAGATATTGACTTACTTGAGGTGCCGTTCGAAGCGTATTAGCAACAATATAATCTGAAAATATTTTTATAATATTCGGTCGGGCGGTTTTTTGGTTTAAATGACATAAGTTATTTTTGTACCTGCACGATATCGCGCGAACTATAAAAGATATCGACTTAGTTGACGTGCCGTTCGAAGAGTACATATTAACCAAAATATGATCTGAAAAGATTTTCATAAAATTCGGTCGAACCGTTTTTTTTTTGTTTAAACGACGTTTATGATTTTTGTTCCTGCATGATAACCGCGGGAACTAAAAACTAGATCGACTTCATTGAGGTGCCGAAAAAAGAATATTAAAGAACAAATGCTCTGAAAAAATTTCATAATACATATTCGGTCGGGTCTTTTTTGTTCAAATAGAAAAACTTCGGCTAATTGTCAGAAAGACCTTAAATTGACAAGTTTTGCTAATATCTAATAAACTCGATGGAATGAGACCCGTTCTAAACGAAGTGATCTTTTTTGGGTTCTTCACAGCGATAGCCTTCGAACAAAACATCACTTTACAAAATCCGACAACCTTTCAAAATCGTGCAAAAATTTCGTTATCCTTTACAAACAGCGCGAATTTTTCAAACCTTGGATTAGCACTTTTTGACGGGGAATTGTTTTCTACGCGTGATAAAGTTTCAGGAAATTGCGGTTCATCCCGGGATTTCCAGTAGTTACCGCTAGTTAAATTTGTTCTTTTCGGTCAAGTCTGACAAGTACTTAAAAGTTATAGTTTTGCTAATATCTCCGGAGAGCTTTGGAATTTCCAAATGAAGTCATTCGCTTCTTAGTTTGTCAACGGCTCTTCAGCCCGCTTAATACGAATTTGAACACGCGCTTTAGTGCAGGGAACGAAATGCGGAGGACATGTTTGTTTGCTAACGTTCAGTTAAAACAAATTCTCTAGAAAAATGTGGATTTAATACTATTATAGTTATTTGAACTAGCTTCTCTCAGGATTGCTTTGTCATCAGTTCTGATACTAGCCAATTTTCCACTAGTTCTAAACGTATTACTATTTTGTAAGAAGTCAGTTTATTCCATCTTCGTTCATCATACCCACATCCCAACTAGTTGTACATTTAAACTTAGCTGTGTTGTGAATTTTTGGTGAATATAGTTAATTAATAATTATTTGGAAAATTATTTCTTTTCGTCGCATTATGATGGCCTAAGTAGCCACCCTTCTTTTCCAGGATGGTTGAACTGAATTTTCGCTCCGGAGTTCTTTTCTTTCTTTGATGCTGTGTTGAAGTTTTTTTCCAGCTTTCTGGATTCCTTATTTTCATTCGGTTTGTGCCAGATGAAAGGTGTGAATAATATTTTAGGAAGGCGGTTAGATCTTGTATTCTTTTCCGACTCAGATAACATTAATGTTGAGCCTAGCTCAATTGTCTTGTTTTATTTTAGTGTTAGATATGGGTTTTATACTACGAACAAAAAATTATATTTATTTATTTTGACTTGGTAAAGTAACACAATTGAGCATTTTTGTTAAGCTCAATTTTGTTCAAATGTGCCCCACCCACGAAACCCATAGGGGCAGTTTTGAAAAACCAGAATTAAATGGAAACCATGTAACTTAGAATATAATCAACAGTATATTTATGTTATTTTTATCTAATATTATCATAGTGCACTCTCATTTATTTCTTACAATAACATTTTTGTTGAATAAGCTTTATAAAACTGAACGGTCTGGGGCAGTCTTGAACAATTGTAACTTATTTATTTATTTATTAATTATTACTTATTTTTATAAACGAAATCAAATTAAACTAGTGGGATGTTGTGCCTAGAGACTAGCCACTAATTACGCTTTTTCATGGTATTCTTTCTGTTGAATAACACTTCAGATTGGATGACAATATATTAAGTGGAGATTGATCCGCATTCACTTCCAAGCCGCCGGATCTGGGAATCGAGGCCAATAATTCGAATGTGTCAAATTGAAAAAAAAGCACATCACACATGTAAACACTATAGAAAACGAATCTGAACATTTTTCTTTGGATTGGAGGAAAATCTAATGTGGTGCACTTTGCACAACAGAATTAGGTGTATTATTTTACTTAAACATACATGTCTTATTATTAAAAATTCGGCTTACCGCACCCTAGTTTGGCCATGGATATTCATAAGTATCACACTGACCAACGCTATATATAATTAATCTTGAAAAGTTTTTGTTAAAGGCTTATGTAGGTTATAAGTTGTGAGACTGCGTAATCTAAAACTTAACAAAGTATTTAACAAACACTACAATATAATCATCATAGCTTAAAAAAAAGGAAATCAAATGTAAACAATAGAATTCTTTGATTCTTCACACACGTCATGGTATATTTCTTTATTCAATATAAACAATAGTTTTTGAGCAGCAAATAAAAACTATATGCCATAATTTCGTTATCATCGGTTTTTGTTCTGGAAGCAAATTTAGAGACGTATTCATGTCAAAAACTTGTTTCATATGAAACAAAATCCCCGAAGGAAATTAAAAAAAATTATTATGACGAAAAAAAAAGCACCGTGAGCCGAAGGATCGAACTCGCAGCCCCACGGACGAGGGAGTTTCCCTAGCCCTTTATAGTCCATGGAAATGGTACTTTAACATTGCAAAAATGCAGGACAAGGTTTTATTTTTGGGATGTGTAGGGGGGGTCAGGGTGAGCTTAAGTTTGATTTTTCGGGATTCTAACCCCCCCCCATTTGGCCGCCATCTTGGAAAACGTATGCAAATGGGTTTTCCACTATATCTCCGAAACGGCACATCTGACCGGAAATTTGCAAGGACACTTTTTGTTTAGAATTAAATAATCTACAATTTATTACTTAGAAATTTTGTGGTAAAATGAATAATTAAAAAGTTATAAGCCTTAGAACACAAAAATTTATTTTCTTTAAAGGCTCTTTTTTGTTGTTTAAATATACTTCTGGTTGAAATTTCCAGACCATTTTCTCAGTTTTTGGTCTTTTGACAAAGAGCTACATTTTGAGATATTTCCCAAGTCTGTAGCTGCAGTACTTTCAGAGATGAAAGTAGGCTTCAGACGGACAGACGGACAGAGCCTCTGTATAAGCTTTTTTTTTTTTTGAAAAAGCTAAAATTGCACAACAATATTAAAAAGTAATAACATTCATAAAGTATTCTCGCCCTTGTAAATACGTAAAACCATAATTCATTTTAGAAATTTTTAGAAAGTAACCTTCCAGCATACACTCCTCAGCGTTTGTGAAAACTTGATGCACAGTGTGTTTGCTGCTGTAGTTTTCTATTTTTGGGGTTCTATTCTCTTTATATTTTTTGACCATATACAATCTCATGTCCATTTCAATCGAGAGGGACATCGAACGAATTCTTGAATGGGGCCGCAAGAACCGTGTCGAATTCAATGCATCAAAAACGAAGTACTGTCTCATCTCCAATAAAACCTGCACCGAACCTCCTATTTCAGTGGACTATACAAACCTAACGGCAGAAACGTCTTTAAAAATCCTAGGCATAACACTATCCGAAGCTCTGCGGTGGAATAACCACATATTCCAAATCGCTAAACAAGCATCGCAATGCCTGGGATTCCTTAAAAGATGCAAATTCCTCCTTCAGCCGTCGGCCAGGGCTACAATCTACAAGTCCTACATTCGTCCCCGCCTCGAATACAACTCGTATATTTGGCTGGGGCTCCGAGAACCACCTTAGACTGGCTGGGCAAGGTGCAAAGTCGCGCTCTCAAACTTAATGGCGATAGCGCCATTTGCTCCTCAATTGACTCATTAAGCCACCGTAGGAATGTAGCAGCCCTTGCAAAATTTTACCGATTTTACCACAACGATTGCTCTACTCAAATAAGTAACCTCATGCCTCCACGGCAACTTTTCTCCCGCAACACTAGACTTGCCCGCTCGGCTCACCCTTATAGTCTACAGCCCTTATGTTCGCGCACAGTCCGATTTAGAAATTCGTTTATAACAAGAACAACGCGACTGTGGAACAACTTACCTCAGTCAATATTCCCAAACTCATACAACACCCAAGAATTCAAGCGCAAGGTTCACCACCATCTCCTCCAACACCCACCCGACTCCCCCTAATCTATCCCATCTTTCTCTCTATCCTTCGAACGATATCGATCACACTTCACTCTATGGGATGGTATATATGAAGTTAACAGACCTGTGTATACGACCGTGGTCATAGGTAAACCAATCATTTGTTTTGCAACGTTATACAATTCATTTGATGACGTTTCTTTTGCTGCCCAATATTTTAAGACGCACGTATCTCGCTTTTCGCGCGGTTCTTCATAATAACGATCTAAAACCATCGAATATCTGCTGTATTATGAGATTTTGAAGAAATATTTTCCTTTTGTTTTAAAAATTGCTCTATTTCATCTTCTTCTGTTGAAGTTGACTCTAGGGATGACCCTACGACGAAGTTGTTACCTTCATTTATATGTTTTAGAGCATTCCATACATATTTTTTTTTGTGGCAAGATGAAGCTTAGGAGTCACCCTTTGTACTACTAGTCCGTCATGTCTTACAAGTCATGGTGCAATGTATAGTAGTAAGCTTGATCTGAAGGAAAGATGAGATAGGATAGGTTAGGGGTCTGGAGGGTGCATGAGTAGATGTCGATGAACCTTGCGTTTGAACTCTGAGACGTTATATGAGCTCGGAAACACCGACTGCGGGAGAAAAATTGCCGTGTAGGCAGGAGGTTTTTGATTTCAGTGGAGCAGCCGCTATGAAAATAGCGGTAAAACTTGCTGAGCGCTGCTACATTCCTACGGTGGATCAATGCAAAGGGTGCTATCGCCAATGAGTTTGATGACGCGGTCTTGCACCTTGTCCAGCCAAGCCAAGGTGGTTTTAGGGGCGCCCGCCCAGATATACGAGGTGTATTCAAGGCGTGGCCGAATGTAGGACTTGTAGATTGTAGCCAAGGCAGCTGGATGAAGGAGAAACTTGCATCTCCTAAGGAAGCCGAGGCATTGATACGCGATATTGATATGAGATGTAGTTTTTAGCTATGTCAATTTGTGAAGTAGATAAAACTACTTTGAATCTTGGATCAAGAAATATTGCTGACATAATCACATCTTAATTTAATAGTGCTTTTTCCCTTTCGTTTAGGGATTCCACTAAATTTGTTGAAAATCGGCTCCAAATGTTACTTGTTTCCATTTTACACTTCAGCCAGACAGAATTAAAATCTCCAGCCAACAAATGCGTTGTTTGGAATAATTTTGCTGTTTTTTCGCAGGATTTAAAACGTTACAGATGTCTTGTATATCTGACCAATCATTTTCGTTTAAATATAGCTCGTCAATGCTTCCGGCCATGTCTCTACAAAAGTCTTTCAATAACAAGAGTCTTTCCAACATATCATGGGTGCTGTGCCATCGTGTCGCACAATCTATAATAGGTTTCTTAAGTTTCATTGTTTTAATTATACTTAAAACTATTGTTCTTAATCTTTTAGTCACCTTTCTAGCTCTACCTATTATCGCTGGAATACAGTCTCCTTTTAACTTTAACACATCATCCACAGCAAGCTGCAAAGTATGTGCAGCGCACCTTACACTTCGTAGAATGGGGCTATAGCCGGAGATTGTAGCAATGTCACCTATGGAAGCATCTAGTTTCGTAATAAATGCATTACTTCCATTTTCTTGTTCTTCATTTTCTCTAATTTCATTTTCTTGTTCTTTTTTTTATTCTTCGTCACTAATTATATTGCGTTGCTGCTCTTCTAACAAACTCACTGCTTTGAGCATATTTGCCCCATTGTCTGTTGTTATACTGAGTACTTGTTTTAGATCAACTTGATATTCTTTTAATACAGCCAATATTATTTTTGAAATGTATGAGGAAGCATGTCTTTCCTTCAATTCCCGCATCGCCAACGTCCTTAAAACTAGACAGTTATTATTGCTAATAAATTGAACGTTGATTCTATACTTCTATCAAGTCTACTTGTTCCATCAGCTTTGAAAGATAATAACTTCGCTTTTAATTCTGTCTTTATTTTTTCTTTTAAACTCAAAGCATTTAACGACACATTTTTTTTTATATTTTTCGGTTAATTACGATTTTATTGTCTAGTCCAGCTATAATCGGATCTAAAATTTTTCGAAAACCCGAATCACTAAATATGCTGAATGGACGGCCGTTAGCTGTTACCAGTTCTGTACACGCTTCCTTCAACAAATCAGGGGCCTTATCATGAAATGCGATACGAAAGTAAATACGAAACGAAATTAATTTGCGGTACGAATGAATCTACCGATCATAGGATCCGTCTATTGCGAATTCGCATTGCAAAGGGAGTACTGCCCTACGCAACTTAAAAATTCTTTCCAATACTGGGAAAGCAGGCAACTTCATACCAATATTTGACATTTTATAAGTGCGGTAATAAAGTTTGTGAGTCTTCTTTACAAAAATTAAATAATTTAATCGAAGTAAAATAAATTATATAGAAATGATTAGTGTCGAAGCCATTTTCTCATCATCTGATAGTGAAGAAGAAAATCTTCGAAATATGCGATTGGTTCGAAGAAAACTTCGTGATAATTCCTATGGGGCAATATGAGTACACAAACTTTATTAGTTTCTTCATTACAATTATTTTCTGTTACAGCTTTATACAACTCTTTCGAGTATCGAAGCCGATATTTTCGTATCTTTAAGCAGAGATTAACAATGAGTTTAAACCAGCGGCTAATTCGGTTTCCATTCCAAGCTATGTAAAGCTTGCTTCTGTTTTACGTTTTTTCGCGGAAGGAGGATACCAAAGAAGCACGGGGCAGGATAGTTTTGTGATGATGGCGCAATCAACCATTTCATCCAAGTTACTAAAATTTCGTATTGTAGCTTTTCCCCTGAAAAATTGTTTATTTATATAATCAATTAAATATGTAGTTATAAGAAAATATGAAAGATAAATTTACATTTTTTATTTCTAAAGTGTGTACCAATCACTCACGAAATCGAAACGTTAAATACGACAGCTTCACAGCTATCGGAAAAAATTCCGTTTGTAATCGCATCAAACCGACTCGAATTCGCATGGCATGATCGCTTTTTTCGATATTCGGATAATTTCATTTTCGTATCGCATTTCATGATAAGGCCCCAGGAGTAATGTTAACTGAAATATTGGTTTTTTTGTTTTATAACGACATCATCTCTACAGTATAAAGCCAGAAGTGCTTAAGTGCAAATTTGGCGATTTTGACTTTATTGCATTCAGTGCCGGATTAAGCCAAATGGGGGTGTAGGCCATTCAAATTTTGGGGCCCCTTTTTTTAATAATTGGAAAATTAAACTCTCTTAAAGTCCACTAGTTGGGTATGACATTCTTCTTACGAGTGGGAAAGGTTCCCACCTTTCCCATCGAGTGAGGAAAACGTTCTTTTTTTATCAAGAAAACCGACCATATGTGTTTTGCAAAACGTGGTGCTTGGTTTTGTGACATTAAAAACACTGGATCGCTTTTGTTTTTTCGGGTCTTTAGCGCACGATTTGAAATTCGAATCGTCAGATGAAATAGTAATCGAAAGAATAAATGAATGGACATTTTAAATATTATGGGTTTAAAAATGCATATTAATCAGCGGTGTTCTACATTTCGATTTTTGTGAAATTGATACTCGAAGTCGAAATTAGGTGTTCTACATTTCGTTTAATTCCATGTATGTGAAATAGAAATTCCAACTCGAAATTAGCTGTTCCACATTTCGATTAAATCGAAATATCACTCGAAATAAAACCGTTTCAGTTGTTGTTTGTGATTTGGAAGTGGTATAACAGGAAAAGCGCTGTGATTTATTTTAAAATGTGTGAATTTGCCAGAAATAATCCCTAAATAGCAAGAGGATATACAAAAAATACAAATTAATTGTTGAGGACATTTGGAAAGAGTTAGCCCAATGCAGAGGGGTTTTTTTATGTTTTTAATTTAATAGTTTCTTTTGATATTACGAATTATTATTTTTTTAAATGACTGAATAAAGTATATTATTTTTTAAATTTATATTTAACTTTTCTTATAACATATTTAGCTTATAAACTATTAGCTATTTAATCTCTGATCCTAACATCATCACTCCTCTGTTTTTCAATATTTTCTGGGTCGATAACATCTATATCTGCATTTATGGTGGATGTAACTTCATAATCTTGTTGTTTAAGATGCCTACAGATATTATGAAGTGCAACACAAATGTGCACTATTTTTACATCTTATATTGCGCAAATATAAATAACTTAAAAGGAATCAGGAAGATTCAAAGGATTTGATTTATCCCTTAACAATCTTTTTTAATTTTTTCCCTCCTTTGAAGCTCTCTTTCTGCAATTACTGCCGCTATTAATACAAAATCCGTTGTTTGCGGCACAACATTTTTTAATTTTTTTTAACTCGGACTCAAACTATGCTCAAAATAAATAAAAATTTGAATTTTCAACCAAATATGTTTTCGAAAGTGATTTCGAACAAACGAAATTCACTCGAAATTCAGAACATCAATTTTGAATTCGAGTGAAATAAAAAATTAAAAATTTGTTTCTCGAAATTTAAAAAAAGAAGAAAAAAATTAACTTGAAATTAAAAATTGTACATATTTAAAAACAATCATATCAGATTTTGGTGGGGCCCCTGCTCATCGGGGGTCCTAGGCCATGGCCTAGTCCGGCCTAATGGGTAATCCAGCACTGATTGCATTTTTGTTTTCAGTATGTTATTCTTAATCATTGCTATAATTCTTATCTTAAACTGAGCTGTGGTTGCTGAGTTATTGAACCGGCAAAAGTGGTTTTGTGTGCAATTCTGTATCTAAAAAAAACTTTGAGGGCGATTTTCTCGAAACGCATATTTTGCACTTAAGCACTTCTGGCTGTGTACTGCAGATCTAAGGTAGGTTGGATATTTAGCCGCCTTTTTTAGTTGTTGCTGATGAATTTGACGAGGGCGGTTGTGATGAGCCTGCAGAAATGTTGTTGATTGATTTGTTAGAGCATTGTAAACAAAACAATTTCAAAACGGATTCATTTGATATCTTCCCATTGTAAAAAGGCTTAAAAATATTTGTATAAGTTTAAATTATATTATTATTTTAAAATGTTATATATGTATAATAACAACTTAACAAGATTAAGACACACAAACAGAAACACAATACAGGCTGATACTGATAACTGAGTGTAACGAAGTTGTGTAAGAAAATATTGGATGATCGCCTGGAAAATCGCCTGGGGAATAGCCTGCATGTGCGAGCGATTGGTTGGCAATCACGTCATCTTCGATTCTCCTACTTTATAGCGGAGCACTAGTGATGAGCGCGAGTAGATACTCGTGGATCTTTGGTAAAGTAGTGGGAAATATAAGTGGGAGCTTCCAGGGCCAACGTGAATAGAAGACCCTTGCATCCCCGATATGTTTACTAGGAGTAGGTTACAAAAATATTGTGTCATTAAACCGGTTAAAACCTGTAACCGAAATTGTATTTATTTCGTTTTCAATCATGAACAAAAAATAAAAATTTCGTTTTCGTTTCCATTTTCGTTCTTATAAATTATTCGGTTAATTTCGTTCTTTCGTTCTCGTTCCTTTCTTAGTCCCTGGTTCTTATACTTTACTTTTACTTTATGCTCCTTTAATCCCTCATAGAACATAGGGCGGTGTAGGGACATCGTCTTACTACTTCCGTTCTTACTTAGCCAAGGAGACTGGTTATAAAAACCCAGTCGACTGGGGCTAAGTAAAAAAAAAATAAAAACAAAATTTTGGGACTTGTCAAAAAGAAATTAAATAAAATAGTTGACTCTGAAGTTTTCATGGAAAAGTTAATCAGGCCTATTCTGAACTCCGCTGGAATTGCAATTCCGGCGGAGAGAAAATTCCAGCGGAATTTTTAAGGGTATCATGAACTCCGCCGGAATTAGTGAAATGAGGTGCCCGATGTGAAATAATTTCGAAAACCCAAAAAGCAGCTGTTAAATGTCACAAATTTGTTTGTGAAGTGTTTAAAAATTTTGTTGTGAAAAATGTACGTGTTGGAGAAAATTCAAGGCTCTGCAGGGACGCTTCGAATATACGGAATAATATAATGCAATCTTTTCTATAAATCATAAAAAACAAAATGATGTAAATAAAAGTTGAATTCTCTTTTTAAATAAAATTAATATTGAAAATAACAGCCTTTTTCATATAACATAAAAAAATTAAAATAAATTCAAACTTTTCTTAAATAAAGTAAATATTGGAATTCGAAAAATTAAAATAAAAAAAATTAAATAAATTTGTACAGTAACATTCATTCCTGAAGCTGCTGCCAATAGTATCTCCAATATACGCACTTTTTAAAACACCAAAACAAACAAAAAAAACAAAATTTAACACAAAACCGCACCGTTCCGTGAACCTCCGTCAACAATTTCTCGCGGAGAGATTATGCCCAACTTTTAGCATTCCGCTGGAGTTCATGATACCAAAATTCCAGCGGAATTGTAATTTCGAAATTTCTCTCCGTTCCGACGGAGCGGAACGAAGTTTATGCTACCGATGTAAAAAAATTCCAGCGGAATCAATTCCGGCGGAGTTCAGAATAGGCCTGAATAATTAAACGTACATTAAAAATAGTTTCATCAGTTTTATTATAAGAAGCATTATAATTAATAATAACGTTAATAGTGATAAGAATTAGTAAGATTGTTGAAATCTGTTTAATACTTTAATAAAACGAATCGCTTATAAAAGACTCAAAGGAACTTCTTTATTTGACTGCTAAAATACAAGTGAGCTATTTCACAATTTTAGTACACTCTTTCAACATCTCTACAGTCGGAACAAAAACTTATGGTGTTACCAAGTAGGCTAAATTGTATACTTCAACACTCCTCCTCAATTTAGCTTACTTTTACAAACAAAACATAGTATCATATCAATTGAATTCCTTACATAAATATTTAACCTCGTTTCTTTTCAAAAGATACATATATATATATTCAATAGAAATCATTTCATTATCCTTTCAAGAATTTTTCATTACGCAGTTAGATAGGAACATTTCTGATACAATAATTAAAAAAAAACCTTTTCTTATACAAATATCTCAAAGAGATCAAACAAAAATCTTGAAGTTCATATTACTTTAAAAATAATTTGTTTCATTCCTTCTCTTTTCTCAATTTCAATTCACAACGTAACTTTTCGAATTTATCTTTAGGCAAAGCTTTGGTCAATACGTCGGCCTTTTGATCATGTGTCGGTATATATATAGCTTCAATTACTCCATCTCTGTAAAGGTCTCTAATAAAATTGTATTTCACATCTATATGTTTCAATCGTTTTATGTTCCCATCTGCTCAGTAAATGTATGCACGATTGATTGTCTTCATAAATCTTCACTGGTCCATTAAAAATAATCCCAAGTTCTCCAACAAATTTTTAATCCAAATCAATTCCGCTGAAGCACTTGCCAAAGCTACATATTCCGCTTCTGTGGAGGACAGAGCCACCGTGCTTTGATTTTGAGTTGTCCAACATACTACTGCTCCATACACTTCAATCAAATAACCTGTCTTTGATTTTCTATCTCGATCACCTGCCCAGTCCGAATCGGCATATGCTACTAAAATTTCCTCGTTTTCCTTTGGATAGAATAAGCATAAATCTACTGTGTGTTTTATGTAGCGCAGAATTCTCTTTAACCCCTTCCAATGTTCTTCAGTCATTTCGTTTTGATATCGACTAAAATAATTTACAGAGGCACTTATATCTGGTCGGGTATTTATCATTGCGTACATGAGACAACCAATTAATTCCCTATAGGGCTTATCTTCCATCACATCACTAGTTTTCTCTGATTCTGTTTCGAGTTCACGCTTGACTTCCATAGGTGTAACCACCCCTTTACAGTTATCCATCTCAAAACGATGTAGTACTCTTTTCAGGTAGGGTTCTTGATGTAAGTATATACCATCTTCCTTTTATTATAACTCCAAGAAAATTTGTAAGTTGACCTAAATCCTTCATGTCGAATTCCTTTCCCAGTAAGTTCTTGACAGTTTCTATATCTTTGTATTTGTTTCCTGCCAGCAAAATGTCATCCACATATATTAATAAAAATAACTTTGAGTCCTTTTCCATACGTATGTAAAGACATTTGTCTAGTTTTGACTGTACAAAGCCCACTGTTTTTATAAAAGCATCAAACGTGAAGTTTCAAGCTTTTGGAGCTTGTTTAAGGCCGTACAATGATTTATTGAGTTTACAAACTAGTTTACTATTTTCCTCAAACTCTTCCGGTTGATACATGTATATATTTTCTTCCAAGTAACCATGAAGAAAGGCATTTCTGACGTCCATTTGTATTACATCTAATCCATTGTGGTTTATTATTGACAAAAGTATTCTCACGGTTGTCATTCGTGCTACTGGTGCATACACCTCCTGATAATCAACACCTTGTTTTTGACGACATCCCCTCACAACAAGTCTTGCCTTGTGATTCATTATATTTCCTTTTTCATCTCTTTTCACTTTATAGACCCATTTAGAATCCAATATGGGTTTTCCTAATGGTGGTTCAACCAGAGTCCAAGTTTTGTTTTTCTTGATTGCTTCCATTTCTCTTTCCATCGCTTTATACCATTCCAAGCTATCTTTTCTATTTTTTATGCAGGAGAAGTCTTCTGGTACATCTTCCAAAAAAGAGTCTACATACCATGCCATGACTGTGTAATTCTCCAGATATTTAGGTCTTCTTTTCTCTCTAGATTCACGTGATTTTATGATTGATTTGTCTCTCTTATTTTCTTCAACCATGTCAGAATCTTTCATGTTGCTGGGATTTTCCCCTTCCATGTACTGAACATGTCCCTTTTCTTCCAGATTTACTTCTTCAATTTCTTCTGCATTGGGCAACTGTAGTTCACAATAGTTTTCACGAGAAAAATTGCTTTCGTCAAATATGACATCTCTACCATAATACAATTTCTGTTCTTCATCGCACCATAACCTGTAACCATTTTTACAGTATCCCAGAAACATGAATTTTTTTGTTCTTGTATTAAACTTGCCTTCAGTCAATTCCTTAGGGACGTGAAGGTATGCCACACAGCCAAAAATTTTCAACTTACTATAATTAGTACAGTCAAATTAAGCCGAAAAAAGCGAAATAGCGGAAATGGTCGGGTACGGGCTGAAAATTGGCACAGAGCTTCCTTTTAGGGTTCTTAATAAGGGGTTATAAAGTCTACCGATTTTCTACCCCGGGAGCCTTTCTTTCTAGGGGGTTTTAGGGTCAAAATATCTGTTTTTTGCAAATGCATCTGAAACCGTAAGTCCTATCATAAAAAAATGTTCACAAAGTTTGTAGCTCATACGATTTTCTACAAAAAATGTTATTATACATTTTCCCGTACGTATTGCCATTCATGAGATATCACCGTTTTAAAGATTTAAAATATTCATATGAACTCATTCACGACTTGTTTAAAAGCCTAATGATATTTTTTTATTCAATTTAAAGTACAATCGACCTTAATAGTCACAGCAGATAGCCCCCTCTTTTTGTGTTTTTTGTTGATCATGTTTTGTCCACTATCTGACATAATTTAGATGTAAGTTTGTATTATTGTTCCAATTTGGACCATTTGGTAAAAAAAAAAAATACAGAAAATATACTTTAAATTGAATAAAAAATATCATTAGGCTTTTAAACATTTCGTTCATGCTTTGAACCTACATATCTTCTAAACGGAGCAACTCAAGTTCCTGATCTTTATATCAAATAAAAGAATACACTTTGACCTAAAAGATGAGTCTAAGTATATTGGTTTACGATAATTGGTCTAGGAGTTATTCAACTCTAAATAAATGACAAAAAAAGACATTGTTTTTTCGCGAACACCCTGTATCTTAGTGGTTAGCCCCCTATCTAGAACACATTTTTCCTCCAAATACATCCAGGAATGACCCCTGAAAAAATTAGAAAAGTAGTCCAACTTGAACGTCGGAAAACCTATACAAGTCGTGAATGAGTTCATATGAATATTTTAAATCTTTAAAACGGTGATATCTCATGAATGGCAATACGTACGGGAAAATGTATAATAACATTTTTTGTAGAAAATCGTATGAGCTACAAACTTTGTGAACATTTTTTTATGATAGGACTTACGGTTTCAGATGCATTTGCAAAAAACAGATATTTGGACCCTAAAACCCCCTAGAAAGAAAGGTTCCCGGGGTAGAAAATCGGTAGACTTTATAACCCCTTATTAAGAACCCTAAAAGGAAGCTCTGTGCCAATTTTCAGCCTGTACCCAATCTTTTCCGCTATTTTTACTATTTTTCCTGTACTATAATTAGGTTTTTCATTATACCATAATTCAGCTGGTACTACATCTTTTACTGCTTCCGTTGGACTGCGATTAATCAGATACACCGCAGTTAATACTGCCTCTGACCAAAATTCCTTTCCTAATTTGGTTCCAAAGAGCATACTTCTGGCTTTCTCTAGAATTGTGCGGTTCATTCTTTCCGCCACTCCATTCTGTTCCGGAGTGTACCGAATTGTAAATTCATATTGAATTCCCCAAGAAATTCCTTCATTTCAGTTGACAAATATTCCCTGCCATTATCACACCTAAAACGACTGATTTTTAAATTAAAATGAGCTGTTACCATGGCTTCATATTTTCTAAAACATTTAAAGACTTCAGATTTTTGACCAAGTAGATACACTACAGTGAAATGAGTAAAGTCGTCTATAAATGTAAGTACGTATTTTTTTTCTTCGTAGGACATTGGACTGACAGGGCCGAGCAAATCACTATGTATTAACTGTAACGGACGCGTAGCTCTTCTTCTCTTTTCACTATGTGGACGTTTTGTTTGTTTACCTTCGACGCATGTCGTGCATATATATTCCATCAAATCGTCATTTTTTATTTCTATTCCCGACACCATATTGACTAATTTTTCCAATTTAAATTTACTGATATGACCAAGCCTTTTATGCCAAGACTCAGTATTTTTCTTTACAGTACATGAATTTGCATGCTCAATTTTATAAAAAAGTGATAATTTATATAACTTACTTTTACGTTGAGATACAGCAACGACTTTATTTTTGACCAGGATGGTACTTTTTCCTGAAGTTCCAGGCCCTCTTTCAAAAATAATTCTGCAATTTCTCATTTCCAGTTTCCTTACGGAGAGTAAGTTTGCTTCCAACCCTGGAACTAGAAGTATATTTGTAACTTTTATATTATTTGTATTATTACCAACAAAGCATTTAGCATGCATATCCCCTACTTTTTCCGCTTTCAGATTTTCTCCAGACTTTGCCACTTTTATTACCACTGGATTAGGAAGAGTTCGTACATTGATCAGTAAATTTTCGTTGTTTGTAAGATGTTCCGTTGCTCCAGAATCCAGGATCCATTTCACTTCCTCTAGTTCGAAATCATTTATTGCCGTGAAACAAACATCTTCATCGTCGACATCAGTAGCATAATTTGCTTGTTTAGTTTTATAATTTCTTCCGCAGTTAGCTCTCTTGTGTCCAATCCTTCCGCATTTATAGCATCTGAATGGAAATGGCTGTTTCGTCCCGCGTGGTGCACTGTTACTAATTCTTCTGTTGCTGTTGCCCGCTGCTGAAGTGAACGCTGTCGTTGATGGCACTTCCTTAGTTTTCTTCCTCTGATCGATTTTTTTCATTTCTTCCTCGATCAAACGATTTTTAACAAAACTTATATTTAAATCTTTCACATTTAATGTTTCCAGCGTAGTCACTAAAACACTATATTCTTCCGGCATTGTGAGTAGAAGATGACTGACTACATCGCCTTCCTCCAACGTAGCGCCCGTTGATTTCAGTTCCCTCACGCATTTATCGAATTTCAGCAGATGATCTTCCATTTTCTCGGTGGCTGGATTAAATTTCATTTTCAGCAAAGTTTTCCGCAAGAGCAGCTGGCTTGCGATTCCTTTTTTTTCAAATGTGTTTTTCAGTGTTTCCCATATTTCTAACGCTGTGCATTTGTCTTTGATGTATTCCAGATGGCTGTCTGCCACTGCCTGTACGATTACTGACTTGCATTTTTTTCCCTTTGAGTTAACTTAAGCACTCTTTTTTCCTTTTGTTCCGCCGTTTCTCCCGCTGGAGCCTTGTCAATTTCCGGGTCCGACAAAGAGTACTTAAGGCCCTAATACACTCAGCGACGAAGTCCAACATGAAATTCAGTTCCAACAACAAAATATTAAGGGAAGCTTAAAAAAAAATACAGTCACAAAATTAAACTAACCCAATCTCAAAAACATCCTAACACAGTCAAAATTACCTGTTGTGCACTGCTTGCAGTGCACAACACGGCCGTCGGAGGGGAAATCTTTGCACAATAAAGGGGTTCGGCTGCATTCGTATGTCTTGTTGGGCTTTACTTTATGAGTGCGTGCCCGAGGTAAATTTTCTGGCGACTTTCAAGAAATCTCTTCTGCGGTGTCGCCGGCTAGAAATTGAAGCCAGTGTTAGATAATTATGAATGGAAATTGAATTAATGTCGCAGTAATGCACTCTACGAACTTGTTCCTGTCATGGGATATGAGAATAAATCTTTTTTGTTTGATATTTAAATTTTTCATTCATGTGAAATTTTGATATCGCTGCTTTTGCTGATTTGAAATTGCTAGATACTAGTTTTTTTTTGTTTGGCTCCCACCCCCTTTACTAAAAAATCTGAAAAACACCCCCGACTTTCCGAATTTCCGGACCTCCTACCAAATTAACCCAGAGGTCCAGCAAAGCCCATATTTACATACAAAAATAATAAAAACCATAAAAAATGAATTTACGCAAAATTTATCTACACTCATGTTGTAAAATACCTGTGCAAGGGATACACCTTTTTTGCGAATCTAGTTCCGGGGAGGTGTTACGGCTAAAAAGACAATAACGAAAAACAAGGATGTCATAAAACTTAATTATTACATGAAGGTAGTATTTGCCATTAAAATATTTTCTTGGGTTTTTCATAAAGCCAAGATAATAAACACCGATTGATCACTACCTGACCACCGGGCAAGAATCCCTAAATTCTCAAATCAAGGAAATTACCATCAAGCAAGTCATTAAAATTCTTGCCAAACAAACCGATTTTTCCTCAGATTTTATTTTTTCCCGAAAATACGATCACCATCCATGCCTGCAACAAAAAAGGTTTGAAATTTCCCCTGCAAAAGCCGAAGCAGAAGCTCTCACTTATACAAACGCATCTCGAGTATGATTACGCAAATGCTTTATACAGAATACAACTAGCGCAGAGATTTGCTTGGAGCGGAAATTTGATGTATTAAAACTGAAGAATTTTAGGGAATTTTTGTTCTTAAATTTTGTGGACAATTTTTAAAACATAATTTACTCATGAAAGAAGGCTAAAATTCAAAAATTTTCCACCATGAATAGCTAGATAATCGATTTAAGTTTATCGTACATTAAAAAAATTTTAAAATTTTTCCACCTAAATAGGAGTATTTTCCGGGCGCAGGTACGGAACTTTGAACCATTATAACTAATATACTAATAAAAAATATTAAAATTTTCCACCATGAATAGCTAGATTTATGTTTTCTTAAAAATACCTAATTTAAATTATTTCATTTGGTTGGATAGTTTTCTTAATATTCGCGGGCGCGCGATACCCTATAATTGCTCGATTGAGTGTATTAGGCCCTTAATATATTCCAGGAGCCCTAAATCATCCAATGTAACCTCAATCCTATATTTCCAATTGCTATAATTCGTTCCATCGAATAACGGAATTTTATATTTTTCCTCCGCCATTTTCAGATTTGTTTCTAGTTACACTTTTTAAATTAATTTTCGCAATTGTTCCGTTTTATTTATATTTAAAGACAAAGAGCTTTTCGGGGACTGGGCCCATAACCTGTTGAAATCTGTTTAATACTTTAATAAAACGAATCGCTTATAAAAGACTCAAAGGAACTTCTTTATTTGACCGCTAAAATACAAGTGAGCTATTTCACAATTTTTGTACACTCTTTCAACATCTCTACAGTCGGAAAAAAAACTTATGGTGTTACCAAGTAGGCTAAATTGTATACTTCAACAAAGATAAAACTTTAAACAAGAAACAAAAACAAAACAGTGTTTAAAATTATAATAAGATTGGAACCTATAATTGGTGACCCCGGTACAAAGAAGTACGTCAGAGCGGGTTGTGCAAGTCCAACAAACCGGTCCTGCTCATCTCAATGTGAAAGAGAATCCAAAGAAAGAAAATCCAAAAGAGGAAAAGAAGAAGAAAAGGGTTTTAAGGACTTAATATAAAATCCGAAGATAAGAAGACTTCAAGAATGTAATCGTGGTGGTTTGTAACCACAGAAAAGATAAGTTTATACATGATCTTCGTTTGCTTAACTTTGGACCATTTACTATATTAAATATATATCATTTTTATTTAATATAATGATATATTTATAATAATCAAAGTTATATGTGTCAAAATATATATAAATTTTTTTTGTTCTAACTAATTTTCATATATTCATATATCATTCTCATAAATTTTCATACATATGTATAATAAAATTTAGGTTGATTTTGTTTGTGTACAATTTATTACAATTTTACTGACAAATAAGATTTGAATATTAATAAAGTCAGCGAAATATTGTGAATTCTAGAGTAATTAACAAAATAAGATTTATTATCAGTTAATAATTGCCGTAGTTAATTGTAATTAATTGTTGATTTTACATTTCCTTCGTCTCTGAGTTTCCACTTTTTGAAAGTCATCTGTTCAAGATATTTAAGACGGAAAGAGAAAATCTGCTTGATAACTCTTTTCTCTCAAAAAAATGTCCTTATGAGTGTTATGACACTTACAAGAAAGTTCTTACAACACTTCAAGTACATATATCCCTTCTTCTAAAAATGCTCTTATGAGACGAAAAATGTTAAAACATTTATAAGAAGACTTACACTAGTGCAAAAAGATTACCATCTCATAACCAGAATTTTGTTCTTATAAAAAAATTTAAACCACATATGGCCGTTCATATTTCCGCTTAATATAGAATTTTATAGTAAAACGAAATTCCATAAATCAAGCTAATTTTACTCAATTGAATATGTGGAAAGTATAAAAATTAATTTTTTCAGGTAATATATCTCTATTTAGCAACCATCGAGCAGAATATTTCTTTATATTCTTACGTCTTTTATTTTTCTCCACTTTCAAAGTAACTGCCACATTCAATAAGTGAATATGAACCAGTAATAAATTTCTTTGATTCGTATTCATTTTTTGAGTAACTGAAAAATACTTTTTAAATTGTTCACAAGATAGTGACACAAAACCGTTAATTTTTCAAAATAAATCAGCTGTTTAATGCAAAAATGTCAAAAAACAAACTACTAGATTCTTAAAAATGTAAAAATTTTACATTTTTAATGTATTTTTTTTGACAGGTTCGCATTTTTTATGAAGTTTTGCGTTCCGTAATATACTGGGAGCACTGCGCCAGTACTACCAGTGGTAGTTTTGTCGTTCCGTTTTCACCAAACAGTGCCCTGTCGCAGTGCTCTGGGAACATTCATGACGTCATGAATATTCCCCTTTTTACTACTGGGACTACTGCTTTGAAGGAGGTAATGTGCTCCCAGTAGTTTCAACAGGTTTTGACAGATGTGCATTGTGGCTGTAAAAAAATTTAATCGTGAGCAGTAAAATATGGAGGCGGAGCCAGTATACTGTGCGCTCGTTCCGTATACAAAAATGTACTGCTTAGTTCAGTATAACTTTTTTAAACGGAACGTGCTTCGCAGTGCACTGGCATGACGTCTAAAATCACAGTGCTCCCAGTATATTACGGAACACACTCTATATATTTTTTACACATACTGTTGACTTACTCACACTAATAGCTTTTCTTCATTGGAAAATATTCATACTTCATTTTTAATGCATTCAAAATACGAAAAAAAAGAAGTGTCATAGAGGCTTAGCGATAGTTAATTTTTTATTTTTCCACAAGATATAAAATTTCATAAAATATATTAAAATTTGATTAATTTTAACGCGCTTTGATTTTTATCGAGGTAAAGTTGTTATTATTATCAGTAAAATTTCAATGGCAATAAAATTTTAGCTTATATCTTCGCTAAAAATCAAATTCTAAATTCTATAATCATTCATAATAAATATTAACTTCTACAGCCTATTTCACTTACTTATCACTTTCCTCATTTCATTTTCCATTCGCATGGGATTAATTTGGTACTATGACTATAAGGTGTCGTTGTGATAAATTATATATTTCCGGTGACTCAGTCAAAAATTGAGTCCAAAACTTCCTGCGTACAAAGGGTAAAACTTACAAAATATTCGAATAGCATTGCAACAACCTACAATTTCGGTATTTTCCATGTTTCAAATGTGTTATTGTTACTAATGTTATTTATGGTTTTAAATCGCCAAGTCAAATTCAAATTCAAATATGACGGTTGGTCGAGAACTAAGGGTTTGTGGTCTTTTCGCTGCGAAATATTGAAACTGCGACACCTGTTCATCAAATTTTTAACCTGTGAAATTTTGCTCGAACTGGATACTAGTAAGCGAAACGCAAGCGAAAAAAAATTCGCTAACACTTCACTCACCTTTTTTTACATGCATTTAAGATAGGAAGTGAAATTTCACTCGATCTGTATGCTAGGCTTAAAGAGTTATATTTATGTTATATTAAAATAATTTTTATGAGAGTTATTTGCTCTAAATAACTCTCATATGAAACTTTTCGAAAAATATTTTAGAATTTATTATGTATGATTATAGATTTTATTGATAATTATAACCATTTTACATCTATAAAAATCAAAGCGCCTTAAAAATAATCAAATTTTAATATATTTTATGAAATTTAATTTCTTGTGGAAAAAATAAAAACTTGAGTATTGCACAATAATTTATTTCAAATTGGTATATCATCTGAAAGAAAAAAAACTTTTTCTTCTTTCCACATATTCAATTGAGTAAATTATCTTGATTTGTGGAATTTCGTTTTACTATAAATTTCTATATAATAATGATTAAATTTTATTAAACAATTTAAACACCTTTTTTTTAATACTTTATTTATTGAAAATTAGAAAATAAAATGCCGAAACGATTTTAAGAGACCGAACACAATGGTTGTTAATATGCGACTACTTAGATAATAATTTTTATTATCGACAAGATGTGAATGTCGTACATTGAGGCGGATGCAACATAATATTGCAGCCGACTCCTTTCATAAAATCTGCTGACGATAAGTCTGCAGGGAACATTTTTATTCTTAATGAAACATGATACTTGTTGATAAAAATGCTTCTTTCGATAGATTAAAAGCAATTTTATGCCAGTAAGCATTTTTATATAACTCCTCCACCCCTAAGATCATTTGCGGATCCTGCAAATGGATCTGATCTAGTATTATCAGTTAATTCAATTTTGGTGACATTCACATTTTCTCTTTTATTTTTACAGGTTTTTAACTTACAGATAAAAAGGCAAATAAAGATTGATAAAGATTGATAAAATTAAAATTAATGAACTACTAATCGCTACATTGTTTCTAAATTTTATGTATTGAATTTCTTCTCTATTTTTAATGTTTTCCATGTTAAGATTTTCTAATGATAAATTATCAAATAATTTTGTAAAATTTATGTGAGTGATAGGTATTATTACGCTACTAGTGAAGCTATCTATTTTATTTTTAAATACAAAATCTTTTATTTGGATCTTACAATTACTATACTTGATTACGTTATTATTTCGTATCAACAAACCTTGATTTACACAATTTTGAATTATTTCTGTTGCTGGCAAATTTTTTGTTACAATAAGACCGGATTTTAATTCTTCTATTGAGGATTGATTATTTACTTTTAATTTACATGCGTTATTAACCCAGAGTGCATTTCTTATACAATCATTACGATGAAATCTAAGGTTTTTCTTTATAACAACTTGATCATCATTAATGTAAATGTTATTGTTTTGTACGATTACTTCTTCAATTTTATAATCTAATTCTTCATATTTGTCATTTGGGAATGGAATCACTAATGCCCTATAATAAGACTCACTTGTAAATTTAGGTATACTAATTGTAAAAACTAATGTTTCGTTCATGGTTACAATGCAAGTTTTAATGAACGGCAGATTGGTTAGGGATATATTATAGAGAGTCTTCTCTTGTTCCGTAAGGATGTCATGTGGCAATACGTTAAGTCTGCTCATGAGTACGGTGTCTGAAATTTTAATTGTCTATTGATTAAGTTGATGTCGGCGTAAATTCTAATTATGTATTTAGCTTTTTCTGCAAAATTTAACATTTGATTCGTTTCTTCCGTGATATTTGTAAGAAAACCGTCTAACTTTGTTTGTTGCTGGTTTACATGATCGACAACATGATTTAAATTTTTAATTAGGTCATTATTGATGATGACTTGCTTATTTATTTGCTCTGTGATTTGTTTTGCGTTTTGGTCCAAATTGTTTAGGTGATTGTATACTTCTGCAGCATCGTCATTGTCCATTGTGCCGACTAAAAATTTTAGCACTTTCCCACCGATGTCCACTAGACCTCGTTTACGTCGATTGTTTTTATGGGTGTGGGGTATAATGGTATCAAGACTGTGTTTTGCTAGTGTTAGCTCTCTAGCTAATAAATCGTAATCATTTCTATCAGTTAAGTTTAATTTATTTATGTTAGATTCTATTGTTCTGATAACTTCTTCATACTCTTTGAGATTAATTATGTGCAATAATTTCGTATATGAGTCTATTACTAATTTAGTGTCCGTTTTGAACAATGTGAATCCATATTCGCTGTTTATTGGTAGTATTTCAATCAGGGATCGTAACTGTTATAACTTATATCGAAAAAATCAGAAAATAATCATTATTTTGAAACTTATATGATATAAAACAACAGTAACAGTTAAATTTTACCAAAAATATTTAAAGTTATTTTTAACTATTATCTTTGACTAGTATTGTTTTAAATCTTTTAAAATTGTTATTAAAGATTTTTTTCTTTTTTTGTTCGAAATAATAATTAAAATTGACTTTTATTTTTAAAATCAAAAATAACTGTTAAAAAAGACTTTTATTTTTTTCGGTCTTGCATAAAAGTCTTTCTAAGATTTTTATTTTTCCAGTTTTTTCTATAAAAGTCTTTGAAGACTTTTATTTTTAAAATATAAAAATAAAAGTCTTTTGCTGAAAACAGATAAATAGTCCATTCAAACCGTTAAGAAAATCGAACCCTAAAGGTTTTTGGGGTCGCTGATTACGAAAATTGGGGTCCTGCGGTCCTAAAACATGGGCGTCACCCTTAAAAATGCAAAAAACACCCCTTTTTAGGGGTTTTTCGCGATTATTTCGATAGTAATGAAAACTGATGCAATGAAATACACTTTTTTTTTAATATTTATTTGCGAAGGTGGTTTATTTGTACTAAATCAACGCGAACTTTATGATAAGGGGTGATCCTAAAGGGTTGAAACCACCCCTAAATCGGCTACAAATAGAAAAAATTGTAAAAAAATTTTCTTCAAGTATATGCTTCAAATACGATTGTGGGCGTACTGTCAGGCAAAACTAAATTATTTTCAACCCTTAAGGGGTTAAAACTACCCCCACAATTATAAAAATCAACTTTATATAAAAAAAATTAGAAAATTTTTTTGTTTTTTGCTTTTTGCTTGAAATTTGATTCAAAAGGTATTATCAGCCATAAATTTATTATTTTAAACCCTTAAGGGGGTGAAACTACCCCTGCATTAAAATTGTAATTGAAAAAAATTGACATTTATTGTTTTGCATTAAAATTTTATTTTCCATTTTTATTCATTGAAACATTTGGAAAATTGCACTTTAAACCCTTTTTTAAAGGGGTTAAACCACCCCTAAACCGAAGCAAAATAAAAAATACATGGAGAAATATTTCTTTTCGTGGAATTTTTAAATAAAGTCAAAATGCAGGATAAAAACGACAATCACACAATAATTGGAAATATGTACCCTAATGTATTTGAGTTACTTCTGAATAATGGGGTGTTCCGTTTTTTTACAATGACATTTAGGCAGGTCAGTCTTTTGCTGAAAACAAATAAAATAGCTATCGTAGTTCGAAAATTACACTATATGTAAAAACAATTGTGATATTGTGCTTAAAGCCTAGCACGTTGATCAGGCTATAGAAATTCTAACTAAAACTATGTAAAAAATGATTTATTAGGTGGATAAATTGGTGCGGCTGATTTTATATTTTTGAATTTTTTGGCTCCCTGTTTAATTTCTACTTAAATTAGTAGTTTGGTAACCCCATTTCACTCCGTTAGAGGATGAATTTCGAAAAATCGATTCTTAGTGAAAGTCCACGTCATTATAGAGATGCACTGTCAAAATTAAAGCCCTTCAGCTCCAGTGGTTTGGGTTACCCCATTTAACCCCCTTAGGGGATTAATTTCAAAAAATCGCTTCTTAGTGGATGTCCACGTCATTAAAGGGATGCACTGTCAAAATTTCAGCCCTATAGCTCCAGCGGTTTGGGTAAACCATATTTCACCCCCTTAGGGGATGAATTTCGAAAAATCGCTTTATAGTGGATGTCCACGTCATTAAAGGGATGCACTGTCAAAATTTCAGACCTATAGCTCCAGCGGTTTGGAAAAACCCCATTTCACCCCTTTAGGGGATGAATTTCGAAAAATCGCTTTTTAGTGGATGTCCACGTCATTAAAGGGATGCACTGTCAAAATTTCAGCAATATAGCTTTAACGGTTTGGAGAAACCCTATTTCACCCCCTTAGGGGATGAATTTCGAAAAATCGCTTTTTAGTGGATGTCCACGTCATTAAAGGGATGCACTGTCAAAATTTCAGCCCTATAGCTCCAGCGGTTTGGAAAAACCCCATTTCACCCCTTTAGGGGATGAATTTCGAAAAATCGCTTTTTAGTGGATGTCCACGTCATTAAAAGGATGCACTGTCAAAATTTCAGCCCTATAGCTTTAACGGTTTGGAGAAACCCCATTTCACCCCCTTAGGGGATAAATTTCGAAAAATCGCTTTTTAGTGGATGTCCACGTCATTAAAGGGATGCACTGTCAAAATTTCAGCTCTATAAGCTCCAGCGGTTTGGGTAAACCACATTTCACCCCCTTAGGGGAAGAATTTCGAAAAATCGCTTCTTAGTGGATGTCCACATCATTATAGGGATGCACTGTCAAAATTTCAGCCCTATAGCTCCAGCGGTTTGGATAAACCCCATTTCACCCCCTTAGGGGATGAATTTCGAAAAATCGCTTCTAAGTGGATGTCTACGTCATTATAGGGATGCACTGTCAAAATTTCAGCCTTATAGCTCCAGCGGTTTTGAGTTGACCCTATTTCACCCCCTTGAGTTGATCGTGTGGACCGAAAGGGTCGAACCCACATCTCAACTAGTTTCTATTTGTAGCCGATTTAGGGGTGGTTTCAACCCTTTAGGATCACCCCTTATCATAAAGTTCACGTTGATTTAGTACAAATCAACCACCTTCGCAAATAAATATTAAAAAAAGTGTATTTCATTGCATTAGTTTTCATTACTATCGAAATAATCGCGAAAAACCCCTAAAAAGGGGTGTTTTTTGCATTTTTAAGGGTGACGCCCATGTTTTAGGACCGCAGGACCCCGATTTTCGTAATCAGCGACCCCAAAAACCTTTAAGGTTCGATTTTCTTAACGGTTTGAATGGACTATTTATCTGTTTTCAGCAAAAGACTTTTATTTTTATATTTTAAAAATAAAAGTCTTCAAAGACTTTTATAGAAAAAACTGGAAAAATAAAAATCTTAGAAAGACTTTTATGCAAGACAGTCTTTTTTAACAGTTATTTTTGATTTTAAAAATAAAAGTCTTCCCATAAGAGTTTTGGAAGACTTTAAAAATAAAAAACAAAAATAAGAGTTTTTAATGACCTAAAACTTTTTTAGTTAAATATAACTGTTATTGTTTATTTAAAAAAATTTAAATTAATTTTAACTATTAAACTTGACTTTTATAATAAAAGTCTACAATTTAAAAGTAACCCCACCACCGCGTAGAACTCGCTACTCTGAGTATCCAGTATAAATTTTATGCAGATCAGACAACATTTACTATTTGATTTTTTAAGTCAAAAATACAAATATAACAGTTATTTACGATCCCTGATTTCAATTGATTTCCCGTAGATAAGTGGGATGAGCAATATTATGAGATACATCTGAAAAGAATTGAGATTAAATTTAATTTTGTTGTTTGAATTTTCTTTTTCGTTGATTAGTGACATATTTTATGTTACGCTTCGTACTCTTATCAACAACATAACCGTTTTGTATTTCATAAGCGCTTAATCTTTTATATTTGGGTTTGTTTTTCATGATGTTTCTGTTAGCGACGACATTTTCGAGCAATTCATAATTAGCATCGCGTTTTTTATTTAAGTTGGTAATTTTGGTTATTTTATTGTTTTGAAATTTGGTTGAAAGGGTTACAATGTCTTCTTTATCAACATTTTTTGTGATAAAATCGATTGGTCGTAATTTAGTAGTCGAATGAATGGTCTTATAGATCGTAATTATTTTACAAATTTTTTCGTCGAGTTCATCTTTGTTTCCTTCTGCCTCCATTATACGTAAGTGCTCATTTAATGTTCCATGTAGCCTCTCTATGTCTGCATTACCTGTCTTGCTGTTTGCTGTCGTGATATGAGATTCAATTGAGTTTTCTTTAAAAAAAAGACTAACTGAGTGGTGAAGAATACATCGTTCATTGTCATAGACCAGTTTTTTCATTTTTCCTAAGAACTGGATTCGTTCTTTTAAGGCTTTCAGAATAGATACCCACGTTCTATCGTGTAGTCGGTGTATAGAAGCGTATTTGGTAAATTTGTCTATAGTTGTAAGGTACATAATGTTTCTATAAGGGAACCAGATGTCCACATGAACTATCTCGTTAAACCCTTTTGCTGTTTCGGTTAATTTGAACGGAATTTTTACTGGATGGCGATCGTGTTTAGCCAAAATGCACACTTCGCAATTATTTAAATATTTCGTAATAACTTCCATTAGGTTAGGATAGTGGTACTTCCTTTTAATTCTTGGAATACTTCGTTAATCCCACGATGATTTTTCTCCTCGTGTTCCTTTTTTATGAGAGATAAAATTTGTTCCTTGTCTGTTATGTCTATTAACTTGAGATTAGATTTAATAATTTTAAGGCGTCTGTTATTTGCAAAATATTTGACATATAAGTCTTGAAACTGTATAAAAAGTTGATTATCGTTACAATAAATACACATAATACCCGTGTCTTTTAAAACTCTCTTCATTAATTCCAATAGATTACTATTTTCATCAATAGTAATGTGATTATGGATTTTTTTATTAATTATTTTGATTGAGAATTTTTCTTTACTGCCCTTTTCTAAATAGATTTGATTTTTGTATAGGTTAACGGGTTTTTCAGTAACGTAAATGTGGTAAGTTTCGTCCTCGGGGGCGCTGTGAATAGTTGCATCAGTAGATCTAACCTCTTCTTCAAGGTTGTACAAACTATGGTCGAGACAACTTCTATCGTTGTCATCGTCAGTTTGACATATTAGTCTACTTAATCCGTCAGCCACACAATTTTCCTTCCCCTTCAGGTATAAAATGTCAAAGTCAAATTCGCTTAATTGTATCTTCCATCTTTGCAATTTCGTATTCGGCTCTTTGATGTTGTTCAGCCACACTAATGATTTGTGGTCTGTACAAATAGAAAACCTTCGGCCGTACAAATATGTTCTAAAGTATTTCACCGACCAGATTATGGCGAGCAATTCTTTCTCGATAGTAGAATACCGAGTTTCATGGTTGTTTAACCCATTAACGCCCATAGTAAAACAACGTTATATTTTAATATTTTTTTATTATAAGTGTAATTAAATAGAGTAAAAGAAACAAATAAAACAGAAAAAAAAATGAAAAAACAAAAGAAGGTGGAAAATAGGTCTGTACACAGGTGTGTACAATGGGCGGATCAAGTGTGAAATTTCCCAAAGCAGGGTCGCTCTATGCAAAGAGTTTTTAAGCATTTAGCGCATCGCCATCGACCCCTGCTATGACAGATCACGCACCGAAGGGGGTTTACAATTCGCTCCGGATTATGCCCATCGTTGCTTGAGACCAAAAATGATGATGAGGACGGCCTTGTCTTTGTTTTTTGCTTGGGCATATACGATCTTGCAATAGATCGCCTGAACGTTAGTTGATCAAGACACGTTTTATTATTATTTTTACTGGCAAGAAGATGTAAGCGCCAAGAGTTTGATACTGCCATATCCACAAGATAGGTAAAAATAACCCACCACCATTTTTTGCCTCTGATGCTGACACGGTAGAGGCTTATGGACTGATCCATTTGATCCACACCACCCATTCCTTTATTGTAGTTTTGAAAAAGGTGTGGAACGTCTACATCTACTTTTTGTTTTCTGGAAGAACACCAACGTTTTACTTTTCCTAGTGGATTCACATTGTCGAAATTGGTTCCAATGGTACAAACACTACTGTCCTTCCAACGTACAAATAGTATTTCATTTCTTCTATCGAATCGATAATCATATTCAGCTCTAGGTTTCTTCTTCATTTCGTTTACTGCAGTCAGTGGGCATTTCTTAGTCCTGTTCTCCCTCACAGTACCTGTAGCTCTATATCCTAATACACGCAAATCATGAAGTAAACTGTAATTGGTAAAAAAATTATCAAAATAAACTTTGTGATCCTGAGGTACAATAGGCAACTTTTGTAGCAAGGATTTAACCACTCTAGCTCCTAATGAATCAGTTGAATTTTCCGATGATTTTCCGCAATAAATATCAAAAGCATAGCAATACCCGTCTGAACTAGTAATGGCCCAGTTTTTGTAACCAAAGCGTACAGGTTTTCCCCTTATAAACTGTTTGGCTGGATGATGTCCAAAATATTTTATCATCGATTCATCTACTGATAGGTTTTCATGAAATACTCCCCACTGACATGCTTTTTTTTCTAGTAAATCACACAATGGTCTCAATTTGAACATTTTATCAGTACTACCTTGAACTAAAGCGTTATCCACAAAATGCAAGTATCTTTTTATTTCGAGATAGCGATTTCTAGACATGCAATTGTTCACTACCGCAACGCCAAGGTCTTCATCAAGACTCCAATAACCCCTCTCTGTTGGTAAGTGGTTGTAGCCAGAAAGCAGTAATATGCCAAGAAAGCTTTTCAATTCCTGTATGGTTAGTTCAAAACCATGCCTATTGTTCTGTCCAGCATATAATATACTATTATCTATGATCAACTGTAAGACTTCGTCATCAAAAAACTTTTCAAATAACATTGTAGGGGTAAAAATTGCAAGGGAATCTGCTATGAATTGCTGTCGTTCTTGAATTACTTGTGTGATTTCATAAGCAGTAGTATAAATGGGTAATATTTTTCTCCAAATAGGGCTTTCAGCACCATCGTTTCGAGTACGTTTTCGGGACGGACCATGACTAGAAAGCGGTTCGTCATCGCTACTGTTCCACTCCGGCTCTTCATTAGAATTATGGCGACGTAACAATTCGACCGTACCTGGTATGTCACTTGGAAGTACTGAAGAACTCAAATCATCTTCTGGGCCTTCTTCTTCATCACTTACTGCAGCAGGGTCGGGTGGGATCACGATCAAGTTGATCTCAGCGTCGTCATCTTCTTCAGCCATAATAGATTCTACAGCTTCTTCTAGCCTCAGGAAGTCACTGGCGAAACATAATCGGTAATTACGCGACATCTTCAATGATAATTCAGGTCCTGCAAAGTTGAATTTTTTAAATACGAGTATACATACATTCGCCCATTGTACACAAGCGTGTACACTAAAACTTTCGTACATTTTTTGCTATGTAATACGACAATATTTGATGTTATAATTGCGTATTACAATGAACAACAATGTAAACTTACCGTGAAATGCAAAATCCAATCAATTACAACACAATTTTATGAAATTATGTTTATTCGACAATCGGCGTTAGTTACCTTGACAATAACGTAAAATCAAATTGACGATTTGGCATTTTTTTTCGCGCTTGCCGCCTACTGTTTTATTTTTTCTAGCTATTAGTGACAAGTAGTTTTGCTTTTAAGAAACAATTCGATTTGACATTCATTTTTGCCTCCAGGAATTATGTTTATAGAAGTGTACACGTGTGTGTACAGAGGGCGGTAATGGGTTAATGTACGTGACGCATAACATATTGGATGCTTGTTTTGGCTAAGTACCGCCCCAATCGCATAATTAGACGCATCGGTAGTCAGTACGAATCGTTTATTAAAGTCTGGTGGTTTTAAAATTGGGTCACTAATTAATAGAGTTTTCATTTTATTGAACGCTGATATATATTCGGGATCGGATTGATTAATTTTAGATCCCTTTTTTAAGTACTTTATTATGGGATATGCAACCTTTGCATAGTCTTTAATAAATTTTCGGTAGTAACCCGTAAATTTCCTAATGCCTTTGATTGTGCTAGGAAGTGTAATTTTTTGAATAGCTTCTACTTTTTTATTGTCAGGCTTTATTCCATTTTGTGTTATTATGTGACCTAGATAATTTGTTGATGTATCAGCGAAATGACATTTGTCGACTTGAATTTTTAGGTTTGTTTCCCTCAATCTTTGCAAAACTTTTCTCAAGGATAATAAATGTTCTTCGAAGCTAGTGGAAAAAATTAGAGCGTCGTCCAAATATACCACACATATTTTGTTAATGTACTCATTTAGAACACGGTTCATTAACCTCTGAAATGTGGACGGCGCATTTTTCAGTCCAAACGGCATGCGAATAAATTCGTAATGTCCGTTGGCTGTTGAAAATGCTGTCTTTTGACGATCTTTGGGTGCTACTTCAATTTGATGAAAGCCTTTAGCAAGATCAATCGTTGAAAAGTAATTGCATTTGCCAATTTATCGAATAATTCTTCGATGTTGGGGATGGGGAATTTGTCGTCTATAGTCTGTTCATTTAGCTTCCTATAATCGACGACAATCCTCCATTTTTGTATCCCGGACTTGTCGATTTTTTTTGGGATAACCCATATTGGCGAATTGTATGGACTGTAACTAGGCTTGATAATTTTTTGATCCAGCATTTCATTTATTTGCCGATCTACTTCTTTTCGATGGACTTCTGGATATCTGTACAACTTACTGTAAATTGGAATTTCGGTTTTTGTATTGATTTCGTGCTTTATTTCATTAGTAAAGGAAAGGTTATCTTGATCCTTGAAAATTATGTCTCTGTACGAGCTTAAGAGAGATCTTAATTTGTGGACATCTTTTGTATTAAGATGTTTAGAAAAACTTTCATCTGAAATATTTGAGTGGAATTCATTACTAAAAACATTAATAGATTCATCTCTATAACATTCTCTAGCGTAAAATTCTTCCTCTTTGTTTAAATAAAAGGGTATTACAGCGTTACGTGTTCTTACTAATCTTTTTTGTAATCAATTATTGTATCTAAGTCTACCAGTATGTTATTACCTATTAAGCCATCGAAGTAATTATGAAAATCGTACTCTGAAAATTCTACAAAGTAATCGTTTCCTTCATTAAATTCATTGAATATAGGGAATTTGTATAAGGTTTTTGTCTTGATTTTTCGATTAAGTACATTAAGTATCTTGTTTCTGGATGGAATTATCCATTTTTCGCTACAAATATTTGGATTTATTACGCTACTTTCAGCACCGCTATCTATTACGAATCTCATATCACGAATCTTATTTTTTACTATTATATAAGGCAGTTGTTTCTTGGGGTTATGCAAAAATTTTGCTGGGATTGAGCACCATTATTTCTGCAGGGAGATTTATTTTTTGTTACAGGGTTACCACTATTATCTAGATAATTCATTTCGTTTTCGTTAATGGAAATGTCCATTGGTTCTTCACGACTGTTGGAGTTAAAATAACCTTGTGAGTACGCTCTGCGAGAATTTCTTGACTGTCCACTGTTATTGAAATTTTTAAACGAACTGTGTTGAATTGTTCTGTCATTGTCTCCAATATTAGCTTGCTGGTTGTTATGGTTGTAATTATAATTGTTTCTATTCGAATTTCTCGATTGGCCACTATTAGTAAAGTTTGTAAACCTATTTCGCCGAATGTTTCTGTCATTATCATTATAATTAGGTTGTTGATTATTATAGTTGTAATTTGGGGTAAAATTTCTAAATTTACTAACAGAGTTATTTTTAATTTGTGAAATTTTGTATTTACAGTGGCTCAAAGTTAAAATGGAACATGGCAAAAAAAATCTTCCATGAGAAAATAATAATTTATTTATATAGTATATTTAATTCTGTCATATTTTCATAAAAGCATTATAAATAAATAGTTAAAAAACAAAATTACTAGATCTCTATTCAACGATTTCATTATGAAAAAATAATAAAACTCTGAAAAATAACAAAAACTACCTCAAAGATAAAATGGAACATAATACTGAATTCATTCTTAATCCTAAATTTACATAAAAGTTTTATGATATAATACTTTGTTGGCAGTCCCTTTTGCCTTTTAACTGCTTTAAGGCGATTTGGCATTGATTCGACTAATTTTCGGCAGTATGAAGGCTTAATTTTAGCCCATTCTTCGGTAAGTGCGGTTTTTAAAGCATCTCTATTAGGTATAGAATAGTTTCTTAACTTCTTCTTTAAATAACTCCATAAATTCTCAATTACATTGAGATCAGAAGACTGGGGTGGTGTTTCTAACACATGAGGGCACTTATGAATAAGTCAGCTCCTAACATTGTAGGCTATGTGTTTGGGATCATTATCCTGGTAAAAGTAAAAATTGCTCTCTATACTCAATTGCCTTGCACTCTGCTTCACATTTGATTTTAATATGTACATAAACTGATCCATTATTCCTTCAATAAAATGAAGTTTTCAAGGTCCAGCTGCAGACATGCAACCCCACACCATCACAGAACCTCCTCCATGTTTAACCGTTGGTTGCAGATTTTTTCCTTTCAGTTCTTCATTAACTCTTCGCCACACATATGATCTGCCATCTGATTGAAAAACTTTTTATTTACTTTCGTCCGTAAATAATACGTTTTTCCAAAAAGAAGCTCAAAAATATATTTAATGCCTTCATAAAACTTAATTGTATTATAGCGTTTTCTAAACCTTAAACCTTTAGATCAGTTTGTTCCATTTTAACTTTGAGCCACTGTATTATTTGTGAAGGACAAATATCCAAATTTAGCTAATAAGTCGTGTGCATCTTCTAGGGTTTCAGGATTTTGACATCCAATAAGATTTTTCGCGAGTGGAGGTAAGTTTTCAGTAAAGTGTTTTAAAGCTAGCCTTTGATTTGCAGCAATTTCGGTTGCTGAGTTTTCCCCGTTCAAAATTTTTGCATTATTTAAGGGGTTGCTCTGATTTTTGGTTTAAAAAAAAACGAAATTTTTTTTTGCCTTTTTATATTTATTAATATGTGTAGAATACGTTCCTAAAATATTAGTACGAAATTTTTTTTCGTTAAAAAGTTATATGCAGTATTGTAAGTGCAAAAAAACTGATTTTCTGTCGGACGTTCAGCGCGTGGTAGTGCTACTGTTATAGTTTATATACATAGTACCTGATGTTATTGTTATTTACACGAATGTAAAATATACATACGCATTCGTGCAAATAACAACATCAGCCACTATATGTATATAGTAACGCAAACATACGTTTGAATTTACTTACATTATTTCGGTTAGTTCGGCTACAGTGAAACGTAAAAAAACTTTAAACGCGTTTTTCTCAAAATGCCATTTTTCAAAACGGTTCCAGCGATTCAAAAGAAACTATTTAATATATTGACTTACCACTTATGTCAATTTATCGAAAATGATGTTGTCGAGTTCGCCTGTGTAAAATTTTTTTTCAAAATCTTACTATTAGTATTTTATACTCCCATTTTGGGCCAGAAAAGTTGCATTTTTACGTTTTTTCACTAAAATGTCCTTAAATTTTTTTTTTGATGTAATTTTTACTAATGTTGACATAAGCGAACTAAAGGACATAATTTTTAACAAAACCGTTTTTCACTTTTCTGGTTCTGACCAATGGGGACGGAGCTATCGATGGAACCGTTTTCCATGTTATTTTTGAGGTGTCAACTTCAGCGCGTGCTACATATTTATTTATGACGGCAAAAAAAAAATTAAAATTTTTTTTGTGATCTCTAAAAGTTATCTAATACTATGAAAAAATTTTGTATATAAAAATAATAAGGGTTTTCTGTAAAAAAAAATCCAAAAATAGTCAATTTTTTGCCTCAAAAATCAGAGCAACCCCTTAAGCGGCATAGCATTGTATTAATTTTATTATAAAAGATTTCAACTGTAGAATCACATCTACATAACTTTAATTCGTTAACAAGGTCTGCTTCTGGCGTTTTCTCGCCGTGATTTTTTATTAACACGCGTTTTAAATCTGTCCATGAGTTCACTCTTCCATGTTTTATTACGGATTCTTTAGCTTTACCAGTAACTTTATCAATAATGAAACCAAGAATAATAAGTTTATTCTCGTTACTTAATGGGTCAAAAAGAGGGATTAGTGATTCTATTCGGTGTAAAAAACTAGATAAACTATATTTGTCACCCTGAAATGGTGTTATATAACTAATATTTTTAGCAACGTATTGCAAAGTTTCTCTTTCACTCACTGCCATTTTTGTTATGTTATTATTTTTTTATTGCACTGAATTCAACAAAAGAGGAAAAAAACCACAAAACTAAACTTGAATGCTTTCTTAACTTATCTTATTTTAATTGTATTATTTATTTGTTTAAAAATTGATTTTTAGTTGATTTAAAAAGTTTATTCTAACTTATTTATTAAGGGCCTACTACACTGAATCCAGCGATTATAGGGTGTTACGCGCCCCCAAATTGTGAGAAAACTAGCCATCCGAATTACAAAATTTAAATTGCATATTCTTAAGAAAATGTATATCTAGCTATTAGTGGTGGAAAATTTTAAAATTTTTGTCTGGTTTATTAGTAATAGTACTTTAAAGTAGGTCATCTGCGCCCCCAAAATTCTCCTAAAAATCTTCGAAAATCTTAAATTTTTTTTGATGTTTTATAAACTAGAATCAATTATCTAGCTATTAATGGTGGAACATTTTACATTTAAGTCATTTTTCGTAAGAAAACAATGTTTTAAACAATTTCCACACATTTTCAGACCAAAATTTTTATGTAATTTCTTCCAATTTAGTTCATCAGCTTTCCGCTTAAAGAAACCCTTGTCGCTAGTATATAATTGAATAAAGCATTCGCGTAATCTTACACGATATCTTGTTTGTGTTGAGTAAAGCACGGAGGGGAAACTTGAAGCGCTGTTTTTGTTGCGCGCATCGCTGAAAGTTTTTCTGAAAGAAATTTCTTAAATCTGAGGGATAATCGGGTTTGATGAAATTTGAAAACTTTCAAATATTTTGCTGTTATACGATTTTGTGGAAATTAGGATGCCGGAAATTTTCTTTTATAGGGGGCGGGAGGGGTGTTTATTGTCTTTGCAATATAAAAAACCCAAGAAAATGTTTGAATAGCAGAAAATGTTAAGACTACCTGGGTGCAATAATTAATTTTATGATATCCTTTTTTTGCTATTAATTTTGCTATCAATAAAACATTTTTGAAGTGGGCGATTTGCAAATCGAAAGGGCGTTTTTATTTGATTCAATTTTACAACATTTATAAAAAATTTTGTGGAAATATAATTTTTTATAATAGAAAAAATTAATTTTATTGGACTTTCCGGTAACATCAAGATGTAGGATGTTTTTCTGATTGTTTAGTAAAGAGGGTGTAATACAATTAAAAATACCTGCAAGTTACAAATATTTGAGGTCTTGTTAGTACTTAAATGTGATTCCTCAGTTTTTAGAGTTCAGATAAAATTGAAAGTGAAAGTGAGAAATTTCGGATATGAATTCCGGAAATAGTTCTGCAAATATTTCAGTAATAATCCGAAACAAGCAAAAACAAATTTTGAAATCAAATAAGAAATTTTTAAGAATCACACCTTGGAAGAAATAATTATATGCGTATACCTTGTTGCAACATTCACAAAACTTTACTTCATTCATCCCGTACCCCGGTTCTAAATTCCAACCGGCAACATCACAGAAAATTTTCCTTGAAGATGTTTACTTCGGTTCGGTGCATTCATAAATTAAATTGCGCGCGAATGCTGCTGAAAGGCCTGTCGTGGGAAAAGCTTTTCCCCTTCGGTAATCGTGTGAGCACTGGGAGCAGTGCAATTGCAAGAAGTGGGGATATTTGATTGTATTAGTGAGGTTTTTGTTTTTGTTTTTTGACTGGGTTAGTGCAACTTTGTGAATGTATCTTTTTTTAAGCTTTCTTTAAGATTTTGTTGTTGTAGCGAAATTTTATGTCGAACTTCGCGACTGAGTGTAGTAGGGCCTTAAGGAAAATGTAAAAATGAGAATATTTCAAGTATGTTGTTTTTGTCGTCTTGTAGTCTTCGGGCTGAGTTGCAAATATGTGTTGTCGGCTTATCCTTATGTAAAAGTGCGGATATTTTAAGGATGTTGTTGGTGTCGTCTTCGGTCTTCGGGTTGAGTTGCAAATATGTGTCGGCTGCTTCGTCGCTTCTCTTATCGCTTCTCCTTATTTGAAGGTAACTTACTTCTTCTTGCTTCTTCGCAAACTTTCCTTATTAAAATGTTGCTTCTTAGCTACCACTTTTGTCGAAGGAAAATGGCAATTTATTCCACTGAAGTAGTTTGAAGGACAATCACTTCTTGTTAAAATGTTTCTTCTTCGCGAACACTTTTAATCGAAGGAAACTCACTTCTTTATTATTTTGTTCGCGTTTTCACCGATTTTTTTCCGACTGCGCCAATAATGATTAAATTTTATTAAACAATTTAAACACCTTTTTTTTAATACTTTATTTATTGAAAATTAGAAAATAAAATGCCGAAAGGATTTTAAGAGACCGAACACAATGGTTGTTAATATGCGACTACTTAGATAATAATTTTTATTATCGACAAGATGTGAATGTCGTACATTGAGGCGGATGCAACATAATATTGCAGCCGACTCCTTTCATAAAATCTGCTGACGATAAGTCTGCAGGGAACATTTTTATTCTTAATGAAACATGATACTTGTTGATAAAAATGCTTCTTTCGATAGATTAAAAGCAATTTTATGCCAGTAAGCATTTTTATATAACTATATCAAGCGAAAGTATGGCCGTTCGGTGGTTTAAGTTTTTAATAAGAACAAAATTCTGGTAATCTTTTTGCACGAGCAAAAGTCTTCTTACAAATGTTCTAACATTTTTCGTCTCATAAGATTATTTTTAGCTTTTTCAAAAAAAGCTTATACAGTACAGTCTGTGACCTTCTTTCATCTCTGAAAGTACTGTCGCTACAGACTTTTTTTAGTTTTATAAATCATTTTATTTACCTTAACATCTATCTTAATATAAATTTAACTAAACGCTTAAAGTTAATTGTTCTAGCCTATTCTAATCTATCTAACTTACTGGCCCTCAGCAGACAATCTAAATTAATCTGTCTTATATTAACTTATGCCTTTCGGCTGAAACTTATCTATAATTATATTTTATTTCAAAAAAGAAATCATTGTAGTTTGTAATTCTAAGAAAAAATGGGAAAAAACTTAGACACTATATTTATTTTATATAAAAAGCTTAAATCTATTTAATCAATAACTTACTTCTAGAGCTATCTGATCGGGGGCAGCGGAGACGATAAAATCGTCTCAGGTGACCCGCGTCCAGGCGACGAGCTTCCACGCGCTAAGGTGATGCTAGAGCTCAGGCTCGTGAATGCTCGCACCACTTACCTACAAGCTAATTAACCTAAACACTATTCTAAACACTAAGAACTATCCGGGCGGAGCACAGCGGAGGACCTGCCTCGGGTGAACACCGTCCAGGCGACGAGCTTCCACGGGCTCGAGTTAGCAAAACTAACAAAACAAACAAAAACTAACAAACAACAGACAAACAAAACTAACAAAAGCTGGCGGCAGCTCGCACTATAAGCTATATAGCTCGCACTTATTACTAAGTAAAAACCAGAACTAATCCTGTCTAAGCACTAAGCTAATTATTAAAACTAAACTACAAGCTACAACTACAATCTATATCTAAAGTTTTCAGGGCGAATACTCAACAATTAGTCGTCCAACCACCAGTACAGAGTGCAGGCGTTGGCGGCATCTTTTTTGTCTTTTTCTGAAATTCTGATACTGAACCTCAAGAGCTCCCGAACATTCCCATCGTCTTCGGAATAATTATATCGCTAAAGCAATATGACCTCGAATCAACTTGATTATGAAGTTGTCGATCCATTAACAGATGCCTTATCGTAAAGAACATTGTTGGCGTGAAACTTGATGAAGCCTGATTCGGGTGTCCGATACAACATTAAGCACGCCCGTAAGCATTGTCTTTCGAAAACCCAAAGCTTTTCCATATAAAAGGGGGATATCATGAACCACACTGGGCAACCATAAGTTAAAACCGGTCTGACCAAGGCAGATCACCTTTACCCGTGAGCTTAGGTGTCTGCTATAGAAAAGCCTTTTAGTCATGTGAAACGCCTTGTTTGCCTTCTCCAGAGCAGCACTTACGTTTCTATTGAAATACGAGTACTGATCCAGCCAAAGCTCAAGGTATATCACTTCCGATTTCTTTTCTAATGCTTGTCTAGCATTGTTCGAAATTTTAAAAGTCTTCCAGTTTCTCTGTACATCGTAGGAAGCTCTTTTTAGAACAGTACGAAAGAGGATCGATTCGCATTTGCTAACATTGATCTTCAACTTCTAATCATCACTAAAGCGTTCGATTGTTTCGAAGTCACGTTGTAGGAGCGTCTGGATCACTCCAATCTTCTGCCCCGTCCTGTACACAATCAGGTCATCAGCATACGCTAAAGCGAAGCGGAGTGATCTTATTATTAGGTCACTCGTAAAGATATTAAATAAGAGCGGCGAGTTTACCGCACCCTGTTGCAGACCATTTTTAATGTCAAAGACCCTACTAGATGTGAAGTTGCCATTTTTGACGACGAACTTCTTATTTAAGATCATATTATAAATAGTGTATAGCTGGGGTCCTGACATGCCGAGTCTGACCAGTTTGTAGAGAAGACTTTCGATCCATACTGTATCGAATGCCTTCTCAAAATCGATCAGGCATGCTCCGGTACACTGGCCTTTCATGAAGTTCCAGTGTATGTCTGATACCAATTTCGACACGGCGTGAATAGTGTCATGCCCTGCCCGGAATCCGAATTGGTTATCGGAAATTATCTTTTTTCCTTTAACCCATTTGGATAATGATCTATTAATCACTATTTCAAACATCTTGCTGATATTCGGACGCATACTAGTTGACCGAAGATTAGCAGGGTTACTGTTATCTTTACCATTTTTGGGTATTGGGTGCACCACTGCCGCCTTCCAGTGTCCTGGAAAATGGGCATTGTTTAACGCGTTGTTAAACAATGTGGTGTATATATCTATAGCTGCCAGAGGCAAATTCTTTAACACAACGTTTGGGATACCATCCACCCGGAGGGCTTCTTTTTGTTTATATGGCGAAATGTTAACAGGAGATCAATTTTTCTAATGAAAGTAGAATATATCCGCGGTCGCGGGAATATCATTCACTGGGCAGTCTTCACTGAATTCGATGATTGATCAATTTTCGGATTTCCATGCTTCAATTTCATTAGATAATCTGAGATGGTTCACTGTCCCTGAGGACTAAAGAAGTAAAAACCTTCGACTAAATGGTCTAAAAGTCCAAAAAATCTTAAAAAAAATTTTTTTCTTTAAAAATATATGTATATACATATTTAAACAAAATTATAACTATAGGAGGTGGTAAGGTCTAAAATATTGGTTGATTTGATATGGAATGACCCCTGCCTGATTGTGATATCCACGTAAGGATAGGTTGTTACTTATTTATAATCGTAGTATTAGTTTAAGCGATATATAAGCTACCCTTTTTAACCGACTTCAAAAAAAGAGGAGGTTACTCAATTCGACGTGTATAGGTATTTTGTGGTCCTGTTCACGCATAACTTTGTAACCTAATAACTTTTTTGCTTTTTTTTTGGTTCATTTGAAGGGGGAGCTTCCCACGGTGGTCCCGTTAATTTTTTTTCTAAATTCTGATAACGGAGTTCGAAGTTAGGCATAAAAAACTGTTAAAATTGGTTCAACCTAAACATTTCATAGGCACCGAACAAATTACTTTATTATTGTAAATCTGGCAGCAGGCCGATGGGGGAGTGGGTAGAGCGTCGGATCCTCGATTCAGCGTGTTGTGGCGTTTGCAGGTTCGATCCCTGGTCGGGGCAGGCCGGTTGTTTTCTTTTTTCTTTTTCTTCTTTCTGAAATGATTTGTTAACATATTGGTCAGCGGCCGATAGTACTTGACATAGCGCAAAGGGCTAGAGAGAAGTATTCTTGTCTGTGGGATCTGTGCGGTGCGAGTACGATCCTTGGGCATTTTTTTCTATATAATACAAAATAATTATTTTTTAATTTCCTTCGGGGAATTTTGTTCCATATTAAACAAGTTTTCGACGTGAATACGTCTGTAAATTTGCTTCCAGAACAAAAGCCGATGAGAACGAAATTATGGCATATAGTTTTGATTTGCAGCTCAAAAACTATTGTTTATATTGAATAAAGAAATATACCATGACGTGGATGAAGAATCAAAGAATTTTATTGTTTGGCGTCTTTCAAAACCCAAAATGCGGCCAACACAAAATGGCGGCTTATCTTTTTCTTTACAACGCCCTTGGTATGGGTATCAAATGAAAGTGTATGACGAGTATAGTACAGTAAGCTGTACGAGTATTAAAAGTTAAAAAGCTACTTTACCGCCTTTGTGAAAAGAAGTTAGGCATAAAATAGTATTAAATTTGGAAGCCTTGAACCTTTTATTGGCAGATGGCAGCGAACAAATTGTTTTATTGTCATGGAATTAATACTATACCAGTGGCGGTTCGTAAGATTCAGGATAAGGGAAGCAATGCGCAAGGCGAACGATAAAAGTAAAAGTATCGAAACCTTTAAATAAAAAAACTGAAAAATAACATATAGTGGAGTCAGATAAGCAAAACATAAAGAATTGTTTGCAGTCTAAAAAATTTTGTTTGGAACATGTTAGTTACATCGAATACTATACGAAATGGCAATTTTCTAGCTCTAACAACCAATCCCGTAAGTTATCGGATTTTGTGAATTGGAATTTGCGAAAATTTTATCATTTTGGTCGTTCTATTTAAATATTAGATGCGTTTATCTCGGTCAGTGTAGATCCGAAAAAAAGCAAAAAAAGAGGCTGTTCGTTATGAAATTGGCTATCAGCGGTTACAATATGAAATTTTTATCTGTACACATAAATTTTAGTTTTTTGTTTATAGCTTCGGATTTTTCAGTCCACTTACATATACTAAATAAACACTAACTGGTTAGAATTTTGGGTCAAAATATCTTATAGAAATCCCAAAAAATTGACTTCAATTTTGAAAATTAATTGCCCTTTAATTATTGTGCATAGCATCGTATGAGGGTTTTTCTCTTTTAAAATGTAGTATGTATTATTTTATGATGATGAATAAGAAAACTTTTTAAACTTCAAAAAGTGAAAAAATCGAATTTTTTCGTTAATATTTTCAAAATAGTTTTGCTGCTAGTAGGCGTTTTGCGCCTTTTTTTCAGATTCTGTTATAATTATCACGCTTTAATTATAATTAAAGCGTCCTAAGAAAAGCCGTTGAAAAACTGCAACTACTTCTTTCAACTAATTTAATTTGTCATTCAAATGCATAATTTTGGCTCAAAAACTAAAAAAAAATTGTATACCTCGCATACACCCCCTACAACCACGACAGCAATCATTACATTCTCCTTGCAAAAAAATAACATTTCTGGCAGCCCGTACTCAAAAATACAATTCAAAAAAATATTCTCTATCCCTTTAACTCACCATTAACCCCGGGGCTCCACGAGCATTTTTTTCTGGCAATGCTAACTGACAATATTGCTTGTCAAAGTGTCAAAGGTGGAATTTCATTGCTTGGAAATTTTATTTTTAAAAGAAATGCGCGTGAGCAGTAACATGACAAATATTAAAGAAACAATCCAATTAATTCAAATCTTGAAGAATTTAGAAGAATTGGAGAAACTGGAGTCGGAGGAAGAAAGAGAAGACAATTCCTCCCATCCTTTTCTTTTTAAATCTGTTCTTTTATAAAGAGCACTATGGAAATTCCATAATGCCTCCTTATTCCGAAAAGATTGTATTAGCTGTAAGGTTTTTTCTTTTGAAAATTTTACTTCACTCATCTTCGACTGAAAAAATCATTTTCCACCATCTTTATTTTAAAAATTGCTGAAAAAAGTAGCTAAGCAATAATTGTCTCGGTAATAATTTAGCGGAATATTACCGAAAATATTTCGGCGTCTCCACCATCAATTTTTCGGAATTGGCAATATTTCTGGTTGGCATTGCCGGAAAAAAATGCCCGTGGAGACCCTGGGTAAGGAGAATCATAAAAGTTATAAAGGAAACTACAAATGTATCAGCTTATTTCAATACAAACCGCCCGCCACCCCATTAGAATAAGCAATAGAAAAAGAGAAACTTCACTTATCCTCGATCTTTTCTTCCTTCACTCAAATATACATACAAAACGAAATTTCATATTTTAAGAGTCAAAAACAAAATTTCGAAGCATAAGAGCAAATTTAATATTGCTCGAAGCCAGAACAGATTACCAGAAAACGAAACCAAAAAACAAAGAGAATTTGGTGGATACAGAACATTTCTCTTTCTTCGACTTCTCAGTTCCGCCTGTTTGGTTCCGAAGAAGCTGCGTTTAGCTCAGCTTCTGAGGGCACTGTATTAACGCAAACATTTGCCTGAGTGTGGGTTCAATTAAAAAGAATGTGTTGGAGGCTTCACGTCGATTTTTTGGGCCAAATAAGCTGGAGATATTACAGCTTCCCCATGTTGTGTAAGGCCTCGGGCACGATAAGAGCGTCAGAAAAATTGAGAGAGGCACTTTAGTATTGTCACTCCGGGCCTTCCCGCGATGCACAAAAAAGAATGAAATAATTGTTTGTAATTCTTAACAACATCAATAGGGGCCCATACACTACAAGGTTTTATGCGTACAAACAAGGCGTTCAAACAAAGATTGACAGTGTGTGGTGAATTTGGTTTTTGGTTTTATGTTTGTCACAAGTTTGTCCCAAATATCAAAATGGTTTGATTTTTTCGTGGTTTTATCTGACAGTTCTGTGCATAACATAAAATTACAAAGGCTATTGATTACAACTTATTCCTAGTTAAAGAACTCATTTCGATTTGAAATCTTTAAAGGAAAATGAAAACCATAATAGTGTATGGGTAAGCTCGGCGTTCAAACAAGTTTGTCAGAAAGATTGTGGGACATGTTTGTACGCATAAAACCTTGTAGTGTATGGGGACCTAATCCAATCAATGGATCTAGAAAGAAGAATCACTTTTGAAGACGGTGCCAGGTAGTAGTTGACTTTGATTGCACTAACTCTTGCTTCGGCAATTGTTTTCATTTCTTTGTTAGGCTTATGCCCTTAATATATCACCCACATGTGTTAGCACCGTCTTCAAAAGTGATTCTTCTTTCTAGATCCATTTTGATTGGATTGATGTTGTTAAGAATTACAAACAATTATATCATTCTTTTTTGTGCATCGCGGGAATGGTTTTTTTCTGAAGTCGGTTTTAAAATTTTTTTTTTGCTTTAATGCATTCTTTCAGTCGAAAAACCACGCTATGTTCGGATCAACACAGCTCTCATATCGGTCTCAGAAATATTTGAAATCCTGGAAGCTGAAGAATGGAAGAAAATCAATGTAACATTTGATACTTATGATGGATATACTCAAGCCATTAAAGCAATGGCAGAAGATGAATATTTAGTCGACTTTCATATACCGCAACTCCTGGTTTTCCACCCTAAATGGAAAAGTTATTGGGCATGTCATGACTTAGTATCGCAGAAGAAATTGTTTCTTCAAGACAAGGTAAATTAAAATTTTGATTTTTATATTTTAAAGTATTGTATATATCTTAGGCAACATGCCTCGTTGGGACGTTACTAAATCCACCTCCACAATCAGTAGTATTGGACATGTGTGCTGCACCTGGAATGAAGACAATTCACTTATCAAATATTATGGAAAATACAGGAACAATCTACGCTGTAGAGCAAAATGTGCACAGGTATCAAGTTTTGTGTGAAATGGTAAAATTATCAGAGGCAACATGTGTTCAAACGTTGAGGGCAGATTCTCTAACTTTAGGTAAGAAAGTACCAGATAATATATGAAAGTCACAAGTTTTCATTATATTCAAGTTTTTTAATAACACGTTGTAGCCCGGCATTAAATGCAGACTGGAGCGCTTTTCAAATTACTCTGAATAAAAATATGGTACATATAAACTCCTCCTTTGGTCCCGAGAAGCAGTTGGAACAATATTTCTCATGATCTCATAATTGGGTTACTAAGTTTGTTGGGTCGTGTATGCTTTGTGGATTCCTGACAAAGCATTCTCCTGGAATTCGTAATGCCTGTCGTCAATTGCACTTGTCGTCAATTGCACTTCTTCCGATAGGGGTTGCTCAACATCAAATTTAAAAAAAAAGTTAAAATATATTTTCAATAGATTTTTGCAGATTTGTTCTTTTACCTTTTTATAGTTTTTCCAACTGTGGACTGTACACACATATTCTTTTTCTATTTAATGGCGTTGCAAAGCACGCGGGTTTTTGCTAGTAAGCAATATAGTATACTCAATATACGTAGCGGCTGTCTCAAGAGGGCGTAATACCACTTTCTTCACAATCACCACACATAATCACATTTCAAATGAAAGGGTATGATAAGTACTGCTGCTGCTGTGCTGCTACATATATCCCACCAGATATGATAAGCACTCTTGACGATGGAGGTAAAAATCTCTATGATATTCTCATCTCTTGTGTTGTATGATGGACACTGGCGATGAGTAACTTCTCCTTGGGGACTTTAATTTACCCAATATTCAGTGGGTATCGGATAAAGAGGACGATAACTACCTCCTCTCAGGCAACCTGAATTCTAAGGAGTTAACAGAACTTAATTCTTTATTTTCAATTGGCTTGAATCAAATGGGCGGTGTATCTAACGTTTTGGGGAGGCAGTTAGATCTTGTATTCTTTACTGACTCAGTCAATATGACTGTCGAACCCAGTCCATTAGACATGACGTCTGTTGACAATTACCATCCTGCACTCCTGCTTAATTATTGTATCAATTCAGAGAATACGTCTTGTCCGGAGATGGTAACCCATTCCTTTAACTTTAAAAAGGCTAATTTTGAGGAGTTGCAATCTAAGCTGGCATGGGTCGATTTTGACAGTTTGCTTTCCGCAAATGAGTTGGATGACGATGTGGCACGGTTTTATAACGTACTATACGAAGCCTTCGTTTCTTGCGTACCTTATGAGCCTCAAAAATTGCCCAGTTCTTCTCCACCTTGGTTCAATAATGTACTTAAGCATTTGAAAAATCAGAAGAATAGGCTTTGGAAAACCTATTTAAAGAGAAAGGACTCTCCGAGTCGCAATTCATTTATCAATTGCTATAACCGATTTCAGTCACTCTCTTTTGCACTGTATAGTGAATATCTTAGCAATATGAGTGATAAATTGTTTACTGATCCTAGGAACTTCTCTAACTCTAAGAAAAAATTTGATAACTACCCCAATACTATGCATCACACGAACTGGTCTAGCTCTGAGTCGCATGCGATTTCTAACATGTTTGCGTCATTCTTTCATCAATCGTTTTCGCCTTCTGGCTTTCAGCCTAATGACAATAATTTCCGTTACATAATTCCTAACCGAGGGCCTCATTTTTTACCTCTTTCAATTACCAGTGCTGATATAGTGAAACATATATCCTTTGCAAGTTGACGTTGACACCTTTTACTCTTGGTGTGCTAACAACAACCTGGTTCTTAATATCAGTAAATGTGAAGTCATGACTTTTAGTAGGAGACGTGGCCCGATAATTTTCAACTATACCTTTTCTAATGAGGGTATCCCACGTGTTAATTTTGTTAAAGATCTCGGGATTAGATTTGATAGTAAGCTGGAGTTTTCCACTCACATCAAAAATAAACCCTGCTTATTTTATCTATTTTTCAATATTACTCATGCGATGATTAAATTCAGCCTTTCTATATTACACTCTATAATGCACTTCTTATATAAATTGTTCTTTACCCGCGATACATTTGTCTATATTTTTATGCAATCTGTACTTCACCCCTCAAGTCACAGTTTTTTCCTGTGTATGCTTTTATATAATAATTTATTCAATGATTTGTGAGAGTGGTATGAATATTTACTATCAAAATTGTCGCGGGTTAAGAAGCAAGCTTTCTGACCTACGTCTGAGTATTCTAACTGATAATTATGATATAATGATACTTACAGAGACATGGCTCAGGGCGGGAATAGGTGACAGTGAAATTTTAGACGAACGCTATACAATATTTCGAAGGGATCGTTGTTCATCAACCTCGACAAAAAAGGATGGTGGAGGCGTATTGGTAGCGGTTAAAAAGGAAATCTCAGCTTCTAGACGCTTTGACTGGGAAAGTCGCTCACTTGAGGAGATTGTGCTGCAGTTCCCCAACCTTGATCATGGTTTAATTCTTGTAGCTTGCTACATCCCACCCCTGTCTAATTCCACGGTCTACATATCTCACTTTGCCAAATGCTATGATTTTGTCACAGATTTTCCTGACTCAAATATTTTACTTATAGGGGACTATAACCTACCTAATCTAAAATGGAATTTCAATGCAGCCTTAGATGAAGCTACATTAGTTGATACATCATCAGACACATCTGAAAACCTACTTAATGTTATGTCCTTATTAAATCTAACGCAACGTAACCATGTTTTGAATGTCAGCGATCGTATTCTTGACCTTGTCTTGACTGATGTAAAGTGTTGTGTTCAGCGCTGTGATGAACCTCTTGTAAGCATTGACCCTTACCATCCAGCGTTAATGTGTAGCCTGCCGATAAAACCTAGAACAAATTACCTATCTAAATATAGTGTTCCCAAACACAATTTCTTTAAAGCTAATTATGAAGACATAAATATGGAAATAAATAGCACAGATTGGGACCACAATTTAAAAAACCTTAATGTAAGTAAGTAATGCCGTAGATTATTTCTACCAAACTACGTGCCACTAAACAGCCAGTTTGGTTTTCCCCTGAACTACGTCATGAACTGAAGGTGAAAGTTAAACACTGGAAGAAATGGAAGATATATGGAAGTAGATATAACTACGAAAAATTCTCAAAATCTCGTAGCCGTGTCAAACAACTATTGAAATCTTGTTATGAAGCATATCTGCACAAGGTTGAAGTATCCACAAAAAATAACATAAAATGAATTAAAAAATAGCAAAGCTGGATATCCATCGTCCATGAATTACAATGACCACTTCTCCGAAGACCCTTCGGTCATTTGTGAAATGTTCGCAACCTTTTTCTCTTCAGTGTTTGAACCTACATCGTTGAATGCATATAATATATCTAGATTGGATCGCTTACCCGACCTGAACCCTTCAAATCCCTGTTCGACTATCACCTTTAGTGAGACTGATGTGAGATCAGCACTCATGACTCTCGATGGTAGTAAAGGCTCGGGTCCTGATAAAATTAGCCCGGTTTTCCTGCGAAACACTGCTTCCTCAATCTACAAGCCGCTTACTATCATTTTCAACAGAAGTATACTTGAGGGTCATTTCCCTGTGGTATGGAAAACCGCGAATATATCACCAATTCATAAGTCAGGACCTAAAAGTGATATATTGAACTATAGACCTATCTCTTTACTCTCATCCGTAGGTAAAACCTTTGAGTGATTAGTGCATGGTAGAGTCTATTACTTTTTCAAGCACATATTTAACCCCAGTCAACATGGCTTTGTAAAGTCCAAATCAACTGAGACTAATCTTTTAATATATTCGAACTTTCTATTCCAATCTATGGACGTTGGCATTCCTGTTGATTCCATATACACAGATTTCAGAAAAGCCTTTGATAAAGTAGACCATATGTTGATGTTGGAAAAACTGTGTTTTAATGGAGTCAAAGGTAATCTGCTACGATGGTTTTCATCTTATCTAGAACATAGGCTTCAGTCTGTTGTTTTGAATGGTGTCTCTTCCTCGGTTATTCGGATCAGTTCAGCAATTCCTCAAGGATCTATCCTGGGCCCACTGCTCTTCATCATTTTTATAAATGACATTCAGCAGTGTTTTCACCACAGCCAAACCTTGCTTTTTGCCGATGACCTAAAAATATATAAACAAATAAATACTACGGAAGATTGTCAACTGCTGCAAGATGATATCATCCGATTCCAAAACTATTGTCATAACAACAAACTCTTTCTTGCATTAGATAAATGTCAAGTCATTAGCTTTACAAGAAATACTAGCCATGTCAGTTTTGACTACACACTAAATAAGACTATTCTTAATAGAGTAAAGCACATACGTGATCTTGGTGTTATTTTTGACAGCAAGTTGATTTTCGACTTACATATTAACTATATTGTATCTAAAGCATACAAGATGCTTGGCTTCATACTTAGATCGACCAGGAATTTTAAACAGCTTTCGACTTACCTTCTATTGTACCAATCGTTAGTAAGATCACACTTGGAGTATGCTTCATCCATCTGGAACCCATACAAGATTTGAGTCTGTTGAAGCTGTGAAAGAGAAAGCGGCACGCGTCCTGAAGGAGCTGACAGAAAAAGACTTCCAGCACTGTTTCGAACAATGGAAGATTCGCATGGAGCGTTGTAGGGATAGGGGAGGGGTGTATATTGAAGGTGATAACAAGTAAAAATGTATGAAATAAAAATAAAATGTTTTACAGCGTCAGTCTCGTTATTTAATAGCCACACCTCGTAGTAATAAAATTGAAATGCTACAGAAAAAATTTACGAGAGCACTGAGTCTCCGCCTAAAATATGGCAACTTGTCCTACGACGCCAGATTAATAAAGACATCCCTTACAAGTCTTGAGGATCGACGATCTCTCCACGATGCTGTAATTCTCAAAAAAATTATAACATCCGTGATTGATTCCCCTGATCTTTTATTTCAAGTTTGTTTCCGGATTCCGACCCGAGCCACTCGTTCGAAAGACCTATTTCTACTTAATAAAGCTAGAACCAACGCCGGTCAGAGAGCACCACTGTACAGAATGTGTGAACAGTATAATAGTAAGTTTCTTGAAATAGATATATGTAATACTAAAAGGCTGAATTTAAGCGTAAAATCTTAAATATTCTGAGTAATCATTAGTAATAATCATATAAATTTATTGATCGTGTTCATAAACTTAAGATATACTAGTTGTAATTCAGAAATTTTTTTTCCTTTTCTCTTTTTTTCTCTTTTTTTGTTTTTTATTCCTTGTAGCACATATCAGTTTTGTACAATTGTATCATTCATTGGTAAAAGCGGTATTTGTCTTAGTAGGAAACGTTTAGGATATAATATTGTTACGTTATCTTGTTATTTATTATCTTTATCTATTTTTGCAATGTGTGTCTGTTGTTTCTTCAATAAATAAATAAATATCTCTTCCAGAGGTAGTTTAGTCCTGGGTTTTATAAAAAGGTGATCCAAAGAATTTAATAACTGATCACTGGACACCTTTACATTTCTCTTGTCAGACCATTACTCGAATATGTGTCCCAGGTTTGGTCTCCTCATTACAATTCAAAGGTTTGTTCGATCTTCGTTGGGAAAACCCCATAGTTCTCCATCATATGAATCCCGGCTTAAGTTACTCAACTTAAGCTGTCTTCATAAGCGCCATGAGGTGGCCGATGTTGTATTTGTTCATCAGCTCCTTAATGGAAAGGTTGACTCTGGTTTGCTAGGTCGCTGTGCGTCATTATAATCGGAGAGGACCACCTCTTTTACAAATAAACTCTTGTAACACGAATTACTTCAGGTTTGAACCTGCCAATCGCATGTTCATTAATGTGTCCTTAAAAAGATGTCCTTAAAAGAAGTCTGTTTAATCTTTTGTGGCCGTTTAGATATGTTTCCTTTTGGTTGCGTAGGTTACGTGTAATTCTACAATCGAACTGAAATGAATGAAATTATAACATAACCATTAATGCAAACCGACGACCTACAACATAGCACAGAGGTCGCCGGAATGATAACTGGGACATAATACTCCATAAAAAGGTTAACAATTTACAACGAATCACAGCGTCTCATATATAATATAATGCACTGCAATATCCCTTAATGTTAGTTCGCCGTCAAGACGGAAGTAATTTCACAGTCTATCAGGCTCAGTTCACGGATACATAATTTTAATAAAAAAGTTTCCGCATTGCCATTCTATTGTTATCGAATCATGGTTCGAGAAAATGAATACAATCATTTGTACTGCTATAAACAATTATTTAATCTAGGTGTCTGTGCAAGGATTAAAACAGAGAGACTGATTTTTGTAAAAACTAAACAGAATGGAGAATTATCTACTTCTTCAAAACACAATCAATCAAAATGAAAATGCAGACAAATTAGTACGATTAGTAATTTTATCATACTATTTACTCCGTAATATGCACGAGCTCACCTAGGAGGCAATCTGGTATGTAAGGTGTCCATTGTGATTTTCGATTTTTCGTTTTTCTATCGACAATCGAATCTGATTTTGATTCAATTCAATTTAAGAGGAGTTGGTATTATTGGAAATTTTTCATAGCGAAGGGTTATGTGAAGTTTTTTTAAAATATAAATTTTCGTTATCAATTAAAGTTAGAAAAATGAATTACCGAAATGTATTATCGGAAAGTTCGTCGAGTGGAAGATAGTGAAAAAAATGTGTTTTTAAACTGCAAAGGATGTAATCCCCTTGAATTGTACGAGTTGTGGTAATTCAAGTGTAATCGAACACTAGCCATTTAAATATTAACATACTTTTTTCATAATTTTATTCAAATTTCTGGCTCCATAAAGCTTCATTTGTGGACTTGATGAAAACCATAGAGCCAAAATTAAAAGTTTCTGTTAGGAAACACAAGACCCAAATATTTTAACGCTATCTTGAGATTTTTTTGCTCAAGGCTCCTACTAGACCATTGTAGGCAGTGATTTTAATGTTGGTGGTGCTAAACCAAAAGTTTCGTTAATATTTCAAAAATATTAAATGTTTAAATTTTTCTTTTTGATTTCTGTTGCTATTTTTTACTGGTCATTTTCTCCCGTTTTATCATTAATTTTTTCCAAAACCAACAATTTTTATTTTTTTTAACATTTAAAAATCAATGAAATATATGGCAACAACGCATTTGCATTTTTCAAATCAGTTCCTATTTTTTTATTTGCTTCAATAGTACACTAACCCGTAAGGGGGTACCAATACTTAGCAGAATAACATCGCCATAAATATGCAATATCATTCTACTGCAAGTACCGTTGATTCAGATCAAATTTTGGCACCGAAACGAATGACGAAAAATTGACAAACCCAATGAATATGCGGAAGAATAAACGCAGGAATGCAAGACAACGGGGAGTTTTTTTCTCCAGGAGATCGGCAGATCTGTGGATTTTTTTTATGTGGCAGTGCTAAGCTCAGGAATCACCCTTTGTACTACCAGTCCGTCATGTCGTTTGTCACGTCATGGTGCAATGTCTAGCAGCAAGCTTAGTACGGGGGGAATAGGATAAGGGTTATGGAGGTTCGAAGGGGTGTTGAAGAAGGTGGCGATGAACCCTGCATTTGAACTCTTGGATGTTGTAGGAGCTCGGAAATACTGACTGCAAGAGATTATTTCACAGTCGAGTTGTTCTATTTACAAACGAATTCATATCTTGTTGAGTGCGTGAAAGGGGGAGTTGTAGATAGAGGGAATGAGACGAGTGGGCTAATCTGGCGTTGCGGTTATAAAATTGCCGTGGAGGCAGGAGAGCGTTTATTTCGGAGGAACAGTCGCTATAATAGTAGCGAAAAAATTTTGTTAGTGCTTCTATTCATTCCTACGGTGGCTCAAGGGGTTGATGGTGGAGAAGGCGGTGTCGTTATCTAAATTAATTGATTGATTGATAAATAACAGCACGGGTCGATGGCTGGAAGAGAAACTTGCACCTCTTAAGAAATCCCAAACACTGGTATGCTTGTTTGACGTATGTGGTCATTCCATCGCAAGTCTTTGGCTAATGTCACGCCTAAGATGTGTAGGGATGGGTCGATGGATGTAGGGAATTTTGAAATGCGATTGAAAAGGAAGCTTCCACCGCGATTTGGTGAAGGAAATCGGTGTGACACAAAGTTCTAAGAATTTTATCTGATATTAATTCCAGCCAAAGTGAATCTTGACGTCGGCTAAGAGAGTAAAGCTGCTAAGTCCATTTTACAAAAATTTCAGGAGAGTAAAAAAACCGGATAAAATGTGAATACACAATTATTAATAAAAGAAATAAAAATAGTCTATATATGTATTTATGTTTGTTGTACCATTCTAACAATGTCAAATGTTGTTTTAAGCAGTTTTTAGTTTTTATTTACTTTTTTGAAGATAGCAAATTTTCTATGTTGAAATTACAAAATCTGAACGTGCAACAAGATTCTTATATTATCGCAATATAAAGGACTTAGGTGAATCGACTAGTCTGTAGAGACTTTTTTTTAAAGATTGATGCCAATATCTCAATATCGCCCAAAATGGACTTAGCAGCTTCACTCTCTTAGCCGACGGCAATTTAACTTGATCCATAAAATATAGGGCTGCTGCGAAGTCCATAAAAACGAGTGTCAGGTTTCCGAGCCAAAGCGAAGGAAGGCTTGGGTGAAAGTTTTTACAAAGGAGGGAATTATGACTAACTTAATTAAGAATATTCTCGTCGAATGTTACTTAACAAGTGATATAAAAGGTAGTACTGTGAAATTTTATATTACTCAGCACCTCTGAGTTTTATACATCTGTTTAAATATTGTTATGCATACTAGTTTTGTGAACAAACACAATTTTTATTACCATTACTTTCTTATTATTACCATAATTTTGTATCACACAAGCAAAATAATTTTTACAAACAATGGTTAAGCTTTTCATACAAAACTGTTTCTATTTTCATTAAGACTTATCACCCCAAAACCAAGGACAAGGGCCAATATTAAATTTAAAGGAGACACACACACTGAGAAAAATATCGTTGTAAATCTATAACTAGTGGGATGTTGTGCCTAGAGACTAGCCACTAATTACGCTCTTTCATGGTATTCTTTCTGTTGAATAACACTTCAGACTGGAACAATATATTGAGTGGAGATTGATCCGCACTCACTTCCAACCGCCGGATCTGGGAATCGAGGCCAATAATTCGAATGTGTCAAATTGAAAAAAAGCACATCATACATGTAAACACTATATAAAACGAATCTAAACATTTTTCTTTGGATTGGAGGCAAATCTAATGTGATGCACTTTGCACAACAGAATTAGGTGTATTATTTTACTTAAACATACATATATTATTGTTAAAAATTCGGCTTACCGCACCTTTTGTATTAATTTACACTTCAATGTAACTTTTTTTAATTTTTAAAGAAAAAATCACGCACGCATTTCACTTTTCTTTAAATGTAGAACATCTACTGAAATACATAGGCACCTGTTTATCCATAGCATATATGCACGTGCACGCACACAAGCCCTCCACCTCGCAATGAGACCAACACCAATATACCCGCCAAAAATTTGAAAGAATTGATATATTTTAATTGCACCCCATCTATGGCAAAGAATAGTGAACACCATCTATGGCAATATTATATTACTCTTCGTTTTACCCATGATTATCAATTTCCATAAAATATACAAAATACATTTCATAAATAATAGAAAATCTTTATGTATATCTAGCATTGGAATGTACCTTTTTACGTAAGCATGAATAAATATGTTTATTGCCACATTCTTACAAGTTAGTGTTTGGAGTAATGGGAAGGCGCTAGATCGGGGTAATAGATAAGTTTTAGCCGAAAGGCATAAGCTAATTTAAGACATAGATTAATTTAGAGTGTCTGCTGAGGGCCAGTAAGTTAGATAGATTAGAATAGGCTAGAATAATTAACTTTAAGCGTTTAGTTAAATTTATATTAAGACATCTATCTTAATAGGTAAATAAAATGCTTTTTAAAACTGAAAAACTGCGCTAGATCGGGGTGCGAAAGGACCAGGGTTCGATTCGTGATAAATTTGAGTACTTTTTTTAGCTATGATGATTTATTGTAGTATAATGAACTAAGCCTGGGTTGATGGTAAAATCTCAAAGCGGCGACTAATTAAAACCTTTGGTACATATTCAATTGTGAGCCATAACTCAATCTATATAATAAGCTAAATAAGCCAAATCCGTTCTTAACTAAAACTTTTATTTCACGTTGCATTGATTTAATTGTTGTCATAATGCTGTATCCTAGTTTGGCCATGGAGATTCATAAGTATTACACTGACCAACGCTATATACAATTAATCTTGAAAAGTTTTTGTTAAAGGCTTATGTAGCTTATAAGTTGTGAGACTTTGCGTAATCTAAAACTTAACAAAGTATTTAAAAATAGCTCTAGCGCCTTCCCATTACTCCAAACAATAACTTGTAGGAATGTGGCAATAAACATATTTATTCATGCTTACGTAAAAAGGTACATTCCAATGCTAGATATGTATAAAGTTTCGAAGAAAGTAAACAACTGAATTATGGCAACAGATTTTCTATTATTTATGAAATGTATTTTGTATTATTTTATGGAAATTGATAATCACAGGTAAAATGAAGAGTAATGTAATATTGCCATAAATAGTGCTCACTATTCTTTGTCATAGATGGGGTGCAATTAAAATATATAAATTCTTTCAAATTCTTGACGGGTAATTATTGTATAATTCTTTCAGCAGCATCTACATGAAAGATGCGTTAGTTTTTCAAGTTATTTGTTTGAACGTTTTCGCAATTCTTCACAATCTATATATAATATATTGTCATCCAGTCTGAAGTGTTATTCAATAGAAAGAATACCAAGAAAAAGCGTAATTAGTGGCTAGTTTCTAGGCACAACATCCCACTTTTGTTTTGTTATTCTGAAGAGATACATACAAAAGTTAATAAAAACTTAAAAATATTTTTAGATATGGGGCAATTCGTTTGTAAAATTTTTGTAAAATATTAAAAATTCTGAGAAAAATCACTTCCTTATATTGATGGACTATAAGGACGGTCTTAAATACATCGTTCGTGCAATTAAATTTATAAATTTTCATTCATTTCAGTAAGCGTTTATATTCCCTGGTAAAAATTAGATATCTACTTTTCGTTTTATATCTACTGACACTCACTAATAATTTTAATAACTGCGATTATCCATTTTTCATAAACCTACCAAATGTTTCGTTTAAATCATACATATTTCTTGTGACAAATCCCCTGCGAAGTTCGATAAAATTGAGTTTTTGTTTTGGTCTACAGCACCACCTATATGACTAAAAACTAATAAAATGAGCAGCATATAAAATATGCATATAAACAAATAAATAGGTACTTTATATTATTTCCGCGAAATTTCTTAATGATTTATAAAGCCGCCGAAGAGCCATAAAAAATCAAGAAAATTATTTTTTTGCACTTTTAATTAAGTAAATGTTTATGTTCTCCTGAGTCTCATTATTAAATAATATAATTTAGTGAGAAATATAATCAAAACATGTTACACCGAAGTAAAAAAATTGTATTTCACCATTTTGCGGCCGGGGATTGAACTTGGTTCCCCGGGGATAGGATTCCAGCGCCTTACCTCTAGACTACCGATGTATGGACTTTATTAGAAATCTCTTTTTTTTTTGTTTGAATAGACTTCTGGTTGAAATTTCCAGACCATTTTCTCAGTTTTTGGTCTTTTGACCAAAGCTACATTTTGAGATATGACCCAAGTCTGTAGCGGCAGTACTTTCAGATATGAAAGAAGGTCACAGAGCCTCTGTATAAGCTATTTTTTGAAAAGGCTAAAAAGCAAATATAAAGGACAATGGGCAAAAATGTATGGAACGTGGTACCCGCTCCAATAGTCATCATTAATATATCATTGAAAAGACATTTTGATGCAGAAAAACGTCTACCATGGCGCCTGTCCTTAATTCAAGTTTGGGAAGCAGTAATCTCACTATCTATACTTATTATTATAAAGCTTTAGAGTTTGTTTGTTTGTTTGCTTGAACGCGCTAATCTCAGGAACTGCTGGTCGCAGCGAACTCAGGGCAAGTCCAGTAGGAGCGCAGGGGTCAGTAGTTAATAAAACCGAGTTATGAAAGCACAAAAGAAACTCAAACAGCAGCTAAACGTCGTCACGAGCGCAAAACGAACGAGCGAACACGTCCGGTGTCAGTCGATCCCCTCCTCTCACTCCCCCGCTGCTCTTGCGCACACCCCGCGCTCAGGAGCAGTGGGACTCGAGTTAAAAGGAGGGGTGCATGGCAGTCTTACGTAAAAACGTTATTAATAGAAAACATGAACGGAAATGCCGAAAATATTACCTTGGTACTCATTTTCTTACATAGATAAGTGGTAACTTATATACTCGTATATGTATGTTTATGGCCGGGGCACGGGACTGTCTAAACAGGTTACTGTGGCCCTGGAAAGCATAGGGAAACTGAAGGAACAGGGTTTTTATTAGTTAGTAAGACTGTCGTTTATCTCCAAACGCAATCAGATTTGAGAGTGGAGGCTATAGTAAAAATTGTTCCTCTTGGTAAGACCTTTTAAACGACACTACAATCATATCTATTGGAGCCGGGTACCATTTTGCCCATTCTCCTTTAGCTGGTAAATGGTACGATGACCGTTTTTTGTGGGTTAATAACCAAGTTCTTGCTACGCCATCAGCTATGCACATATGACAGAGCGGCTTGCATGAGGTCTGAAACAGTGCTGTCATGACCGCCGTTAATCGATATGACGATATGGTCTGAATAGGCCTGTGCTTTAAACGTCGATCGTTGATCACGATTGACCATGAGAGGGGTGATTGGACGCCCCCTTGAGGACAGCCTTTAGCAGCCTTACCGTAATCGATTTACCATTCATCTCAGCAGTTATCCATCTGCTGCTGGGAAGCGACGTGATGCATTTCGCAATCGGCGGATGAATAGCTTTTTTTACTGCCGCTTCATTGATCGCGTCTAAGGTGACGTTCTCAAACTCTGCAAAAACGCTTTCCTTGGCCCTGAAGGACTTCTAAATATCTCTCAGTACCACATGAGCGTCAGTCTCTGTAGATCTACCCGGCTGGTGGGAAAATTGCAGGCAGTGAAGTGGGTTTGCTGTAAGACCATCCCTAATATGCCTGTCTAGAACTTTCTCTATCGTTTTCAGGAAAAAGGAAGAGAGGCGATGGGTCGATAGGATTTTGCTTCCCTTTATATATGATCTTCTCCCCGCTTTAGGGATAAAGCCTACTTTAGCCTCTCTTCAACACCCTAGAATGTGGGCCAGCGCAAAGCTACTAATTGCAGGATTGGTAAGATCTCTTGCAAGTCTTTCTGAAGGAGAGCTGGGAAGATGTGGTCCTTTCCAGCAGCTTTGAAGGTGCCAATGGTCCACTCAATCTTACCCGCAGTGAAAATCCTGTTTGCCAGGCCTTTGTTCCTATTGTAAAACCGATAGGCAATAGAGCGGGAGCCCAAGGTACATTTTGACAAGTGATCGTAAAGTGTCTGCAAATCATACTACTTGTTAGTTTATGGTAAATATAGAAGGGAAAAAATAGTCACAAGGTCCACCCGTTTGTAACACATATTTTAATTAATTTATTTATTTACAAAAAAATGACGATTTTAAAGTCATCGTAAAATGCATAAAACTTGTTAAATTCGAAAGATTAAATAAAAAAAAGTAGGCGGAAACATATTTGCAGACGGATCGGAGTTGTAATCATCCCTTGCAGACGGGGTTGAAAAAGCAAATTTTTGTATTAAAAAAAAGTCATCGTAAAATGTCTGCAGTTGAGACTAAACATTATTTATTGATGAGTTATTGATGAAAAAAAAATTGCAGACGATTTGGATGTGTAACAGTATTTTTTTAAAAAAAATTAAAATGCAAATTTTTTTGTATTAAAAAAGTGATCGAAAAATGTCTGCAATTCAGACTAATGATTTATTTTAATGAGTTATTAATGAAAAAAATAGTAGCAGACGACCCGGAGCTGCAATGAAATTTGCTGACGAAGTTGAAGTTGCATATATATCACTAATAAATGAAGTCATAGTAAAATGTCTGCAATTCAGGCTTATGATTAATTTTTGATGAGTTATTAATAAAAAAAAATTTGCAGACGATTTGGATGTGCAACAGTATTTTATTTAAACAAATTAAGTTGCAAAATTTTTTCATAGTTTCAAAGTCATAGTAAAATGTCTGCAGGTAAGACTAATGATTAATTTTTGATAAGTTATTGATGAAAATAAAAAATGCAGAAGATTTGGACGTGTATAAGTTTGTTAAGAAAACGGTAAACGTCGACATATCATACTTAAGTTATTATGAAGTTTGTTTTACTATATATTTCTTTTTTATTAGGAGTAACACATTATCCAAATTTTAGTTATTTACACATATAAAGTTGCAACTTTTTTTTTAACACAAAAAGTCAGTATAATGTCTCCAATTCAGACTAACGATTAATTTTAATGTGGCACTAATGAAAAAAAATTTGCAGAGAATTTGGATTTGTATAATGTAGTAAAGAAAACAATTAACGTAGCTATTTAATAGGTGAAGAAATTTATTTAAAAAATTAGCATTGTATTTTGTACCAGAGTAATATATTTTTTGAAATATCGAATATTATTTTATAATAACTTAAATTTATTCTGGTTCACTCTCTGTCATCTCATACTCACTATCCATTTCATATGAACTATCATCATCGCTTTCATCATCAGATACGTAATCTAATAATTCATCGTTCATCTTATCATCTTCTTTTTTTTCTTCATCTTCTTCATCAGTTGTTAAATCTAAAAAAATCGAAAATTCGAAAATTCGTGATATGTATTTTGCAAAAATGTATGAAAATTTTTACCGTTATCATTGCTTGTTTCGTTTTCGGGCTCCACCACTATCTCTGCGACATCCTGTGGTACCATGTCACCACTGTACCACTGACAAGAATAAGTATCATTCTGAAGAATCCAGCCATTTCCTTCGGGTGTCAGTAATGATGGCTGCTTTTTGTGGCAGTTGCTCCAGATACTGCTGATGTATCTTGCTCTAAGTATTTGATATTTTAGCTCAATTTGCGATGGTGGAAATGAGGTAGCATCTACATTACTCGCACTGTCAAGGACTGCCTCTCGTTTCTCATTTGCAGTCGCTTTCATGAACACAGCATATCTGCATTCATTGATTGAAATGCCACTTTTGAACCCGTACATACTATAAAACACACAAAATGTTAATCTTGGTTGATCTGAAAATCAAGTTTTTAACATTATATATTACCTGCATGTGAACTTCTCGATGTCAGGAAAATTTTCTTCCGTCTCATCACCCATTTTTATAAAAGCTTGTTGGAAGTCTTTGTTATTAAGATATATTTTCAGTGGTTGCTTTTTCCCTTTACGATAAAAGCACGGCATGTAGTCGCACCCCGTAAAAGCGTGCAGCCCTGCTAAGCCGCGACAAGCGTCAACACCCAAAGTTTGATAAATCTTTGTGATATGAATAAATCTTCTGTTATTACCTAGAAAACAACAAAATCATTTCATAGGTTAAGGAAAATGTCTGAAACGTCAAACAAGCAATTTTTATTTTTACCTGTGCCATAATCCATCCAAACATTCAAGTGTGTTGATGCATTAAACATATTAGCAAGCATGATTACGACAACGTCTGTGTCTGTGCACCTTAAAACAACATTTGCATTTTCGGTCAGAATATTGCAAACATGAAAGACAATTTTTGTATCGGCCTCCTCGTGAGCCGTGCATGTTAATGAATTCTCCACTGTTCTTGTTACATTTTCATTCTCAACAGTGAATTTGTAGCATAATTCAAAATTTACGTACAATATTTTATCTTTTATTATTTCTTTTATGTCACTTGTTGCCCAGTGTTGCATAAAAAATCGAACCAAATTCTCTTTAAACATGCTATTGCGAAGTTCACGAAAAAAGTTGGATGGTCGCTCTTGCTCTGTACCCCTTATATCGTATTCGACGGAGAAAGTATCTCGAAGCTTATGTTCGCTGCTTTTTATGGATGGGGTTCTGTACGTATCAAAGATTAAATGTATTTCCTTTGCTTCGGTAACACAAATTTTTTTTAAAAATGACAAAGAAAGGTTTCCAAACGTGAGGGGGATGGTTTTCATTTCATAAAAAAGTGCAAATCCATCGTACAATTGGATATCGACACGATCAGGTGTGGCATGGTGCTCAATACTCTTTTCTAGTTGCTGTGTTAAAGCAGATTTATCAGTTTTGTTCATTGTTCCATCGATGTGACATAGAGAAAGAGGTACTTCAAATAAAGGGTATGTTAAAACCTACAAAATAGTTGTTAATATTATTTATGGATAACTGTTAAAATAAAACAAAAACAAAACAAAGAAACAGCAATACATATTCATAGTTTTACAAAAAAAATTTTAACCTTTGTCATGTCGACATCATTTTCCAAAGCAATTCTTAACAACTGTCCAAATAGATTGTTTTGTACCTTCAAGGTCTTCACATTTGTTTTCACGGACGTAACCCTTTTTTTTACAGTTGTCGTAAAGTTTTTCACAGCTACTTTCTTCAACGATATTGTATCAAATTTATTTATATCTTCCGAGCATTCTGAAATGAACTTTTCCTGTTTCTGTTGACCAATGCTCTCAACAGATAACAAAAATTCAGTAACTTCTAATGGAGCACTTTGACCTGTGCTTATATTGTACAAGCAGTCTTGATTGAGAGTTTGATCAAATGGCTTCATACGAGCTGTGGTGCCTGCCTCAAAATCTTTTATACCAGCCAAATTTTTGCTCATTCGGCTGTTACTTAAGTCATTGGTAACCTCGCTTGTTTTATATATGCCCGATTTTTTCAATAAATTTCGTGTCACAAAGGATATAATGCAGTGATTGATGGCCCATCTATAATGTTACAAAATTGTTTTTTAATAAAAAAAAAATTATAATAATACAATTGTACTTGTTTTATTTTTTATTTTGAAAAAAAAAAAAAATTTGTTACCTCATTCGAGCTCCTGCTGCATTAGTTAAGTAAGTTAATCCAGACGTTTTTCTGCCAGCATCTTTATTAACAGTTTGCTCAGTTACCAAATCAATGGGTTGCCTGGAGAAAGGTTTACTTGTTCTTTTTACACCGAATGAACCAGCTCTTAAATTTTTCTCAAGGCCTGGGTGAGTAGTCTCTACATTTACCAAGCATTGATGATAATATGGTAGCCACCGGGCATAATTGTGGTGATTAAAAGCAAAAAACAAGGTACTGAGGGTAGGTAAAATATAGAGAAATAAATCAAAGTCTCCCATTCGAACGCTCCTCTCAAGCAACAAGTAGTAATTGACGTATTTTACGTAGTTCATGTAAAATTGTGCTGTTTTGCCGTGTTCACCTGCTTCAGTTTCACATCTAAATTCCAAGTATTTTTCTATTAATTCAAGCAGTTCTTCATTATCTATCTTTTCATTGATAAATCCATGCATTTGTAGGGTTTTCAGATACTGCTTGATATTGTTAGAAATCGCAATCTTTTCTGTTTCAATAAAAAAGTCAAAATGCATTTTCGATAATGCACCTGCAATCAAAACGTGCAATCTTTTAGCACGATTGAAATTTTTTGCTTTTAAAAAACCAACTACTGCTCCAGCACCGAGCAAATTGCAGTCAACCAAAACGTTCGTTAACCCTGAATCGGCGATAAATGTTCCAATAGCCTTCAGCAACGAAAATTCAATATGTAATATCCCCATATGAGGGAATATTCGTTTAAAGATATGCCAGTCTTTCTTATCTCTTTCCTCGGTTGATAGTATTCTAAAAACAATTTTTGCAATAGCAAGATCGCTGGTAACTTCAATGTATTCTTGGCCACACTCATCTGCAATCTTTACACATCTTTTAAGGCATTCCACAACCACGTTTGTGTTAGTTGGTGATTCGTTTATAGGTGGTAAATAAGAAACTATCTGAGTTGTTGAAGAATCGTTGTACAGTTGCGCATTGTACCCAACCCACATAGGAGTTTTTATACCTAGGGCAAGGGAAATAACCCAAGCAGCATCAATATTTCTATACTCATTTAACTTTGGTGGAATGCCCACACAATGTTTCTGTAACATTTGTAAAACTTTAATACGTTTTGGATATGGTGGTACATCAGGTACTATTGAATCTTTAAAGGATCTCCTTTTCCTGGAATGTGTCGCTACGGTTACTTCTTGTTCTACTTGTTCTTGCAAAAGAGCATTCTGACCGCAATCATCTTGATAAATTATAAACTGAGTATCATGTAATGTTTGTTTACCGTCTAATGTTTCAACGAATCTGTCGAAGTTGTCAAAACTGACACCTGTACGCAAATTACTTGTCCGCGAAATGTTTTCTGGGCAGAGGGTAGATCTGCGCAAGCTCGTTTCAGCTAGCTGCGTCTCTATCTCTAATAACTTGCAATAGTTTATGGTGTAACCAAATTTATTCATCAAGGCAAGCAGATTCTTGTTACCACTCATGCTTTTTACTACAATAGCTAAAGAAATATGTTTGGAGCTGAGAACTTTGCCTCGATGCACGGCAAAAACTGTGTCTGCGGCTAAAGTGCTAGCCCGCTGTTCAGCGCTGGGACTTTTTTTTCTTCTCGAGTTGCAGCCTGTTAATATCTTTTGAAAAAAATCGACTAATTCTGGAATGTCATCGCATTCGCCTTTAATTACATCAGATGCATGAATATTATCCGGTAGCTTCGTGACTTTCATTTTCTTAATAATATCTCGTAATCTGTAAGCGCATTTATCAAAAAGTTCTCTGTCTGTACAATCTTCCATATTTATGTCGGTCACAGACGACGGAGCTAAGACTAATTTAGACTGGATTTGTAACACCTTAATTTTGCCAGTAAACGGTTTAACTTTAAATATTTTGTCCTTGACGGAAGGTACATATATATTCTCTTCAACATTCAAATCAACGTGCTTGTAACATTGTCTTGTTAAATCGTTCAGCATTTCTTGTAAAAAAGCAATGTGGTATGATTTTTTGGCATCTATAACATTATCTTTGATGAAAGTGCATAACTTTTTAAACGCGTTTTTGCGTGCCAATCTTTTTTTGTGCCATGTGTTGTTTTTTTTATTTACTCTTGCATCGAAATAGTGCTTATATTCCTGTTTACAAGCAGCATGGTATAAAATTGATTTATTATTAACTTCAGCATTCTCTAAACTAACTACAAAATCAGTAACATCTAACATGATAGCATGCGATTTCATAGTTACAAAAGCGTTGTATTTTTTCGTAGATGATAAACATTGAAGACGTCCTCTTCGCCGTCGGAAACGTCGACAACAGATTATGCAAACATTAACATTGCTTTCTGAGCCTTCATCGGTGTTATCGTTCATTCTATACAAATAATATTGAAAATTTTAATCCAACGCGCACTGACTGATCAAGTTGTTAAATATAATTATTTCAAATTAAATCAATTCAACTGCTCAAACTATTCGAATAAACACGAAAAAAAAACTAACGTAATAATAATGAATTTATACAAATGCGCGTAAATGAGTATATATTAATAAATAAAGTGGTACTAACGGCTCATCATATGACTGAGTGGGTTGGTCCTCTGGTTTCCTAAAAAAATAAAAAAAAGATCGCGCACTCATCAAAAAGCAATTCATTTTTTTTAATCTACAGAAACATAGTTTTAGAGATATTTTTTAGTGTACTTACGGTGTTTCAACAGTACATTCACTACTTCTATTATTATAGGCATCGCGGTAAAATTTATTAACAGCAGTGAATCTACGATAACATAGGGAGTGGTAAAAACTATCATTATTAACTTCGGGCGGCAAGTGTACCGAGGAGTCCACTTTTACGGAGCAATTTGGTAGGTTTGAAGAGCACCAAATCTTTATTTTTTCTGATTCAATGCACTTCCGCAAATTGTTTTCATTAAAAAGTTTCAATTGCTCACACTCTGTTCCTTTGCTACATAAACAACATTTTTTTGGTGACTTCTGAGTTTCAACATTAGGTGTCAAGTCCTGTTTCATCTCATCCGCTGATGTATTCTGTGCCATTTCAAAATTTTATACTCCAAACAACTGAAAGTAATATAAACGTTTATTATTATTATTTATTAGCTGTTCGTCACAGAGAAAGAAACCGCACGTACGTACACACATGCAAAGGCTTCCGCGCGCGAAATAGGATATTGCTCTAACGAAGTCTTAAAAAAAAGAATTTTTCCGCTCACAAACTTTATTTCAGAACTTTCTACATTGATTGTCAACTTAGAACTAAATCCAAAAAATACTTAATTTATAATTACAATTTTGATGAATTTGGTGGTTTCCGGCCTGATTGGAGTTCTAGGAATTTCGTCTGGGTTTATTGCTGATGAGTTTCCGATTATTGTGCATTTATTGCAATAATGCAATAATTTGGTGGCACGTGGAAGCACCTGTGCCGTGAGGTTGTAATATGAGTGTGCTGAAGCTTTGGCGCATGTATGGTGGAGGTCATGACGTGAAGGCGGAAGCCGTAACTCCTCCCCTCTAAGAGAGTGTCCTCGGCCAGTAAAGCTGGATGCTCGGAGGATCACCAGGATTTTCTATGGTTGATATTTTGTTACAGATGATCGGTGTTTCATTTCGGAGAGTTTTGATTCGTCCATAGATGATGAATGCGCAAACTGCAAAGATGGTGAAGCCAATGAATACTATTGCGATGAGTGTAACGTTGTCCTTATGGGTTGTTTTGATGTCCAGAAGTTCTATGGCCTTTCTATTTTGGATGTGGGATGCTCTAATTTTTTGTAGGTGGATGTCTTCTATTATGGAGGAATAATTGGTCCTGTTAAATATGGTAGGATAAACGTGAATGTCATCCCAGAAGTTGGCGATGGTTCCTTTGTACGTTATCCCGTTGATTTCGACGGTGCAATTTTGGAAATGTATTAATTTTGTCCCTTTTAAATTTAAGTTAGTGGAGTCACAAGAGGATTTAATTCTGGTTTCCGGGAGATCACTTAGAAGAATATAGTTTGGTTCTGGCTGCTGGATACTAAGTATGGTAGAGTGCTCTATAAGCTGGCATTCTGCTGGTTGATTCTGTATGAGGGGTCCAATGCATTTGGACATGTTGGTGGCTTCCTGGTGTGGTGATTCCTTACAATAGTGGGTACCTTCAACTTTGAAACACTTATTGTCGAAATATTGAATGTTATGGGAATTTATGATTAGGTAGGGTTTTGTGACTATTGTTTTTGTATGGTTTATAGGTAAGGGAATTAGGTGGAACATAGAATAAGTTTCTGGTGAGAGAACAGGTATTTTAACATTAAAGATAATATTTAGATTACTGTAATATGCTTCTAATTCTAACAATTCGTAAATGTTTTCTTTGGATTTGATTTCTATTGCTTGATCCTTCAAATTGTGGTAAATCTCGTTTAATTCTTTATGGTTTAAAATTTGTTTCGATATAATGTTTAATCTTGCGAGTACTATGGCTTCTGCTAAGTTTGTCAAATGGTTGTTTATTAAATCTATATTATAATTTATTTGGGCTAAATATTGTGTGTGTTTTATAATGTCGTCACCGGATTTTACTCTATTCTCTATAGTTTCCTTGTAATGCTTCAGATATTTCTCTATTGATTCTTGTTGTTTGTTAATATGGGATGTTATGTTTTCGAATCTTTCTATCATTAGACTATTTATTGATATTTGTTTATTTATTTCTGTTTTAATGTTTGCCTGATTCGAGATAAGATTTTCAATGTTTTCGTTAATTCGTTGAGCGTCATTATCGTCCATGTTACCTGTTATGCTTTTGATAACGCTACCTAGACCGTTTATTAATCCTCTCTTTTTTCTTAAACTAGGTTTTAGTGTCTCAAATTTTTCTTTCAGGTTTTGTAATTTAATGTTCGTTAGTTTTACTGAGTCCTGTAGCTCGTCTTCGTTGTCAAGTAAATTAATTGATTCTGAAATTCTGTCAATCGTCATTTCGTAGTTTTCTAGTCTAACAATATGTAAGAGATTGTTGTACGTCAGTATTGTCCTAGCTGTCCCTAGTTTCATGGTCAGTAATTCCTGGTTCGTCAGGTCCTGTATTTCCAGTTTCTGTCCGTTCACGATTATTATCCTGTAATTTACGTCTAACTTTAATCCTAGCTTTATGAAATTTCTTATTGTGGTTAGTAATGATTGAAATTTTATTATTATGCTTAATTCTATGCTTTGAAAACCTAGGTGTTAGTTTGTTACGCCTACACTCTTTTCTATAGACTACATTATCTTCTTCTAAATCTACAGGGTCTTGTCGGTCTTTATTGAGTTTTTCTAAGTTTTTCTTAACATTTTCTTCCATTCTAGCCTTTATTTCTGGGTATATTTTTTGTCTATATTCATTTAATTTTCGTAGGTAATCATGCTCATTATTATATTGTAGTGTTTTGTTGAATTCGTGGGTTCTTCCATAGAACAATTCGTAAGGGGTATGTTTTGTAGCTGAATGTATGGCGTTATTATATGTGGTTAGACATTCGCTGAGAATTTCGTCGTGATCCATATGACTACTCTTATTATATATAATCCTATATATTTCCGTTAAGGTTGAGTGCATTCTTTCGACCGGAGCATTGCTGCTCGTTTGCTGGAAGCAGGTGACATGATGGAGAATTCCATATTGTTTGCAAAAGTCACCGAATAGTGATGATGTGAATTCTGCACCTTGGTCTGAGACAATTTTCTTGGGGATGCCGTGAAGGCTAAAGAAATGTTTCAATGATTTCACCATGTTCAGGCTATTTCTTGCTGGGACAGTATATGCCGCTGCGAACTTAGAGAATTTATCGATAATAGTCAATATCTGTTTATTACTGATAGTATAAATATCGATGTGAATGATGTCCAAAGGTTTTTCTGGGGTCTCTGGTATTTCATACTTTAGTTTAGGGGGGCTGCGGTCATACTTCAATGTTTGACATTGATGACAATCATTTATTATTTTGTTAATCTTTGTTTTCATCAAAGGAAAGTATATTTCCCTTTTTAGATGCAACAGTGTCTCGTTGATGCCACGATGATTATTATTGGTATGGTAGTCTTTGACGATTTTATCTTGTTCATCCTCTTCGTGGATGTCTTTAAGTAGTTCTTTGCAACGAATGAGTTTAAAGTTTTTGCTTCTTGCGAAGAATTCTGAATATACGTTTTGGACTAACTTGAATGTGTCATCGTCGGTAAAGACAGCTGTTAATTTATTGGGTGGTAGATATTTTTTTAGAATGTCAACGACATTGAGTTGATCGAAATTTGGTAATCTTATAATTCTTCTTTGTTTATTCCTAAACGGAGTTTCCAGTGAGATTGGTGGTCTTTTAGAGGATTTTTCAAGTATCAATTGCATGTTAAATTCGTTAAGTGGTCTTTCTGAAATTGGTATACCGTCGTTGAGATTTTCATCCTGTGAGTGGACTGTAGTTCCACTAGTACCTTGAACAGATGTGTTCATACTACTTTCATGTACATGCACTTCAGTATTTGCGTGTGTGTTAGGTCTAATGCGGCTGAGTGCATCTGCATTAGAGTTTTGTGTACCTTTTTTATAGACAATTTTATAATCAAACTCCTCTAATTTTAGTCTGGAGTTGGGTTCTTTAAGATTCATAAGCCACATAAGAGGTTTATGATCCGTGACAATAGTGAACTGATGTCCGAATAAATATGGACGAAAATATTTTGTAGCCCACACGATGGCTAAGAGTTCTTTCTCTATTGTAGAGTAATTTATTTCAGACGTGGTTAGCGTCCTACTAGCAAAACAAATTGGCTTGTCACTGCCAATGGTCCCTTGGGATAGCACAGCACCGATGGCATAGTTACTTGCGTCGGTCGGTACTATAAAAGGTTTAGAGAAGTCAGGGTACTGGAGAATTGGGTCGTTCGTTAATACATCTTTACAAGCTTCGAATGCTTGAATATATCGATCGTTTAGTTCGATATTTCTCCCTTTCTTTAGACATTCCGTTAGTGGTTTGGTTAACTTTGCAAAGTCCTTTATAAACTTGCGGTAATAACCCACTAGACCGAGGAATGACTTTATTTGCTTGGGTGTGCGTGGAATGGGAAAATTTTTTACAGCATGTATTTTGTCGGGGTTTGGTTTAACTCCCTTAGTGGTGATGATATGCCCTAAGAAGGCAATCTCCTTTTTAAGGAATTCCGATTTATCTAACTGGACTTTTAATCGGGCTTTTTGGAGTTTTTCGAAAACTTTACGGAGATTTTCGCAGTGCTCCTGCAAGGAGGTTGAAAAGATGATTATATCATCTAGGTATACAAGACAGATTTTTCCAATGAGATCTCCCAGCACATTGTCCATGACTCGTTGGAACGTGGAAGGAGCATTCTTTAATCCGAAGGGCATACGAACGTATTCATAGTGTCCTCCTTCGACTGTGAATGCAGTTTTGGAAACGTCCTGCGGGTCCATTTCAATTTGATGGAATCCGCTCGCGAGGTCAAGGGTAGAAAAATACAGACATTTGCCGAGTTTGTCCAAAATCTCATTAATATTTGGAAGTGGATATTTATCGCTTATCGTCTTCTCATTCAGTTTGCGATAATCGATTACCAATCGCCATTTTTGTTTACCACTTGCATCTAGGTTTTTCGCTACTATCCACACTGGAGAGCTCCATGGTGAATAGCTGTGTCGAATAATACCTTGATGCAGCATGTCATTTATCTGACGCTTCACCTCTTCCTTATGGATATAAGGATAGCGGTAAGACTTGACATAGATTGGTTCTTCGTCAGTGGTGCGGATGCGATGTTTGACCTGATTGGTAAAAGTAAGGGTTTGCCCTTCTCTGAAAAAGATTTCGTTGAAGTCTTTGCAAACTTTGAGAAGATGACGTTTCTCTTCGTCATTTAAGTGGAAGGTCCGAATGAGATCTGCAATGTTGTTATGTGATAAATTTCCTTCAATCCCACTCTTCATATCGTAATAATTGACCTCGGAATATTCTTCCGTCGTATACGCATGCACTTTTAGTGGTTGTTCTAGAAGTAGTGTTTGATCGAACTCTGATCTATTTACTACTTCCATTAGGCTATACCAATTATTTGAGGTGTATATGCCTTCAGGAATGTGCAGGTAAGAGTTTACAAGAAATCCTCTCGTATAAATTTCGCCGTTCCGTACATCTACGGGTAATTTTACGATCAGCTTAGACTTAGCTGGGACAAGGTACTTTTGAGACATTAAGTTTGGTTTGAGGAACAGGGGAATCGTTGCATTATCTGTGACCAGATTATGGGTTTTTAAGTCAACCCTAGCGCCGATTTGGGTCAGGATATCTAGACCTAATAGACCATCGAAGTAACCGTGAAATTTGAAGATGAGGAATCGGATCTCACCTGGATTATTAAATTCTGAAAAGGACGGGAGTGTTACTTCTTTATCCAGAGTATGCTTGTTAAATACGGTGGTAATGACTGAAGGTTTGGTAGTTTTGATGAGATCTGGATTTACTAATTCGGGGTTTATGAACGAAGACGAGGATCCGGTATCAACTAGAAATTTTTTGGGGCGTCCGAAAGGAGATGAGATATGAACGTAAGAAAGTACTTCACCATGTTTATTTATGTCTATATATCCGATGGGGTCATCGAGGCGTGTGATAGAAAATTTGCGTCGTTGATTTCTAAATCTTGTCCTTGCTCTGGTTCCTGAGTTAGAGTGTTATCTGAGCTCTGAAGAGAATAGGGTTGGTCAAAATTTTCGTGGCTGATTTGGTGCCATGAATTGAGATGTTGAGCCGGGCTAGTATACTCACTTACTAACGTGGGGTCTGAATGAATTGTGACATAGTCATCGAGATTTTCGTAACTTCGGTTGGAATTGGTTCTCAATGGCGGACTTTGTTCCTCCATATTGAAAAGCTCTTCACTGATAAAGTTTGGTCTATTATTTTGATTGTTACTGTGTCTTGGGTATGCTTGAGTTGGCTGTCTAAATCTTGTTAGTCCTGAGCCAATATCCATTGGTTCGGGTCTTGGAAGATTTGGTCTGAATTGCTGGCTAAAAGGACGGTTAGACAACTGATTTGTTGGTTGGTTAGGTGGTCGATTAGATGTCTGGTTGAAAGGGCGGTTAAATGATTGATTTGTAGGCTGGTTAAATGGTCTATTGAATGTCTGGTAAATGGGTCTACTAAAATTTTGATTAGAAGAGTATTGTGGGAAGATTAATGGTCTCTGAGGTACGCTAGGCAAGACAGATGAAGTTGGCCATCTGGGTATTTGAGAAACTGTGGTTGGTTTAGATCTTTGACTATTGTATTCTGTCCTTGTATAGAAAATGTTTTGTTCTTTAATACAAAACGTAAAGGCTTCCGGCAATGTTTTAGGTTGCATTGCTCTTATAGTTGAACCTAAAGGTTCCTTTAACCCTGATAAAAATACATTTAAACACATTTCACCAAATAAAGTCTTCTTTGCTATGATTACGCTACCCTCGATCTCATGGAGATGGATATGATTTGACATAGTCGCTTGTAGTTCGATAATCTCTCTATAAAATGCTTCAATTGTCTTATTTGACTGTCTAAGACTGTGAAGGTCCCTTATTAAAGATGTCTCATTACGCTTATCAGAGTAATGCAACACTAGATTATTTTTTATTGCCATCCATTCCAATGGGGTCCCATACATATTTAAGACCTCGTTGGCATGGCCTTCAATTTTATTCCTTATAGCTCGCAAAAGAATTCTGCCATAAGGTGTACCATTCACTTCGCTACTTAATGAGAGTATTTCCTCAACATTACCGATAAAATCGTATAGAAGTCGAGGATTGCCATCGAACTTTGGCAAATCCTTAACTGCATCCGGAATTTTTAAAGAATTGAAAACACCTATGGTGGGGTCTACCACTGGGTTCGTAGCCATTTCGACAGTAAAAATTTCTGCGACGCTTGAGGATTCTGGAATTTCACGAAATTCTACACTATTGGGGAATACAACTATTTCTGAAGCACTAGAAGGACGGTGTATGTCACTATCGCATAAATCGTCTTCACTATCGCTAGTACTCGCACGATTAATTAAATTACTGAGACTACTTCTTAAATAAAATGGAACTTTCCTTAACCCGGATAATTTATTCCTTCTACTACTCATTCACACTTATCAAAAACTACAACTACTCAAAATTTCCGTTTTATAATTGAACTCAAACAACAAAAATCAAATAAAAATTACTCAATCACTAATATGTACTAAAATATTATTAATAAAATTCCTTCAAATCACGCAAATATTTTTATTAAATTCACTCAAATCACTAGAATTTTTCAATATAAATCACTCAAGTATATGTATTTCCTTCTTATAAAAATTAAATGTTAATTCTCTTTGTTTATTTTATTTTATTATTGAAATTTATTTTCGTTTAAATTATTTTCTTTAGTAAAATTCAAATTTAATTATCTTTTCTTTATCTTATTTTCAAAAAAAATTATTTATATATATTCTTAATATTAGGGTGGATTAGGGTGAGTGGAAAGGAATATTCAATATTTTCGACTTACGTGAGAACGCTGAAGATGGGAAGCGTTAACATCCTTCTGATCAAACACAAGGAGAAGAATCTCGCCGATCCACAACGGTGCCACTAGAGTTTATGTCGATGTCCTCTCGAGTACTTTTGTGGTGTTGTCTGCTGGCTATTATGTCCCTGGATCCCTGATGTTCCTTCAAGTTCTGGACACTAGCACTTAATTTCGCACTCGCGTTTAACGATTTACCTTCGTTCGTAATAATTACTTTTCGCGAGGATCGTTGTCTGATCCTACCGACTGCGCCAAATAGGATATTGCTCTAACGAAGTCTTAAAAAAAAGAATTTTTCCGCTCACAAACTTTATTTCAGAACTTTCTACATTGATTGTCAACTTAGAACTAAATCCAAAAAATACTTAATTTATAATTACAATTTTGATGAATTTGGTGGTTTCCGGCCTGATTGGAGTTCTAGGAATTTCGTCTGGGTTTATTGCTGATGAGTTTCCGATTATTGTGCATTTATTGCAATAATGCAATAATTTGGTGGCACGTGGAAGCACCTGTGCCGTGAGGTTGTAATATGAGTGTGCTGAAGCTTTGGCGCATGTATGGTGGAGGTCATGACGTGAAGGCGGAAGCCGTAACTCGCGCTCCCTGAACGCATACACGGAATAATACATAATACCACGGATAGATGTGTAGGGGCTCGCGACGCATTTCTGCCAATTTCGCGTAAATAACTGTGACGAAAATCATTGCAGAGCAGTGAGTTTGTCGACCGATTTTTACCGAAATATACTGCGTATTCCGAACGAAACGTAAATAGCAAAATAAAGAACATACCTGGTGACGTTTTAGTATCCTCTCGAATTCAGTTTTTCGGTGAATAAACGTTGTGTACTAGTGCTTTTTGAATGTAGTCCTATTTTAAATGTGTGCGCTAGTGAAGTTGTATAAAGATGAGTCGGTACAGTATATAAGTATAGTATATATAGTAGATTTTACGGTCGGCTCCCGGTCTATTATACACGTCCAAATCTTCTGCAACTTTCATTTTCATCAACAACTTATCAAAAATTAATCATTAGTCTTAACTGCAGACATTTTACTATGACTTTGCAATTAAGAAAAAATTTGCAGCTCAATTTGTTTAAATAAAGTACTGTTACACATCCAAATCGTCTGCAACTTTTTTTTCATTAATAACTTATCAAAAATTATTCATTACTCTTAACTGCAGACATTTTACTATGACTTTTTTAGTAAGAAAAGATTTGCTAATTACAAAATTTTAAATAAATACTGTTACAAATTGAAATCGTCTGCAGTTAATTTTTTATGCTTTTTTTTACATTTATAATCATAACGCATAAAAAGAAAGCTACGATACCATCACTTTTTTAATACAAAAAAATTTGCATTTCAATTTTTTTTAAAAAAATACTGTTACACATCCAAATCGTCTGCAATTTTTTTTTCATCAATAACTTATCAATAAATAATGTTTAGTCTCAACTGCAGACATTTTACGATGACTTTTTTTTAATACAAAAATTTGCTTTTTCAACCCCGTCTGCAAGGGATGATTACAACTCCGATCCGTCTGCAAATATGTTTCCGCCTACTTTTTTTTATTTAATCTTTCGAATTTAACAAGTTTTATGCATTTTACGATGACTTTAAAATCGTCATTTTTTTGTAAATAAATAAATTAATTAAAATATGTGTTACAAACGGGTGGACCTTGTGACTATTTTTTCCCTTCTATATTTACCATAAACTAACAAGTAGTATGATTTGCAGACACTTTACGATCACTTGTCAAAATGTACCTTGGGCTCCCGCTCTACAAGTACTACCTCCGATTCAATATTAGGTTCCAAGGCCAATGTTAGTTATCTGAGAACATGGGAAATGAGTTCTCATTAATAGCTCCATGGTATCCCTGGTGTTCTCCGTAAAGGACTTTCAGAAGTCTTAAGAAACAATGCCATTGGAGTGATCCTTAGATAGAACTTTGCGTAACCTAATTGAGGCTGGAAGCTTGTCTGTTTATTCGCAGAAGACTTTCTATGACTTTCGTTTGGATCTTCCCAATGCTTTGTTATAATTGGTAAGGGCTTTCTTGTAGAGGTCCCAGTTGCCCGAGTCCTTATCCTCATTTAATAGTTTTCTGATTTCTCTCCTTTGCCTACAGAGATCATTGTCCTACCACGAAACCTTTCGGTTGGTGTTTCGAGGTTTCGCAGGGCAGCTACTTTCGAAGGCTGCGATGATCATTTCCTGCAGATTGGTAGAGACAAGGTCCAGATCGGCCTCAGTAATGGGATTATCACCAACATGGCCGACTCCTAACCTGTGTGCGCTAAGCCTCCCAGTCAGTCTGCCATGGAATGATAAATGCTTCCGAGGACATTGCAGAAGCTCTCAAGTTAAACATTATATGTCTATGATCAGACATTGATGGCTCACTTGAGACATGCCAGTTCAGTATTCTGGAACTCGTGATATTTGCACCGGTTCTTGAATCCTTCCCAAAGTTTTAGTGCGATAATTTGGTGCGGCCAATCCAATTCCATTTCCTTCGCTTGCTTGGCCGTCTCTCCTTTCTTGGCTGGCTTGGCGCAATAGTTCTTCATTTGTGATTATTTCGCCAGCGGATTTTTAGGATACAGTGTAGGCATCTGTTGATGAAAGCTTCTAGGCGCCTTGAAATGGGTTACTCTGAATATATTTTGCAATCAAAGGAACTGGCTTAAGGTGTAGTAGTAAGCTTAGCTCGATGATAGAAAAAAGGGTATAATAGGTTAAGGATAGTCTGAAGGAGGAGGAGCCGGCTTAGCCACAACGGGGGTTAGCAGGAGACATCCTCGTCGGAGTGTTATGCCTCCTGAAACAAGAGAGTCGCGCTGACCAGTCGACAAAGGTTGTGACGCAGGCAATACCAGACTACCAGGTGGTGTACAAAGAGGTAACCGGTTAAACCCGCGGCATGTATTATTAGGTCTACCATTGCACAATCAATTCATGAATAGCTTAATGTAGTGAAGGCTCTGTATATTTAACCAGGCGTTCTTATTTTATTGCAGATATTGATAACGTCTTCCGGCCCATTTTGAATGTCGGAAGCGGCAATTTTTATTTATATACCTAAAATAAACAACAAAATTTAAAATTTATTTTTAGGAGATAAAGATGTTCCAGGAGCTGAATATATATTAGTAGATCCATCGTGTTCCGGTTCAGGAATACAAAATAGGATTTCCTTAAGCAGTAGTGACGATGCCAGTAAACACAGATTAAGGAAATTATCTGGTTTTCAAATTAAGTTGCTTACGCATGCCATGACTGCTTTTCCAAACATAAAACGCATTGCTTACTCAACTTGCTCGATACACGAAGAAGAGAATGAGCAGGTTTGTTGTATTTATATTTGTTTCGGGTTTTATTAAAAATTATTTTTTTAAAACAGGTTGTACAAAGGTGCCTTCAACTTTGTCCAGAATTTAAGCTTTTAAATGCTAAAAAATCTTTAGGTAAAAAATGGAAAAACGTCGCTAGTGCAAAGTATCCAGGAATAGGAAAAAAATGTATTTATTCTTTGCCTGATGATGATCTTACGGATGGAATATTTATAGCGATATTTGAAAAAATAAAAGGACAAGAGCCTTAGAATAAAAAGTTTTTCAAAATTTTGCTTTCTTATTTTACTTATACCATTTAAGATTTATTTACAAAGGTCGCCATCTTTGATCTATTAATTTGGCTTTAAACGTCTCTTTATTGACTTTCAGTTCTTGGCTATTGAACAATTTTTACATATGGAAAAGAACAGTCAACAGGACCCACGCAAAACGCCGTCGATTGGTTGGAAGTGTCGCACAGTCCGCCCGGTCAGGAATGCTTAATTATTGCGTTTCACACAGATGCTTATTATGGTACATACAATGGAAATATTTACGTAGTATTTCTGAATAGTAGTATGTATTCCAGTTACAAATAATATTAGTAAGGGAGAAGTTCCGGAAGTTTATTAAGTAAAATTCAACTGTAATGGTATAAATGGTCTTGTGTTCAATGTCTTGCTTCATGCCGATATCCATAATCAACCGGGAAACAGATACTTGCGCGCTTGCTTAGCGGCCACCGGCTTCGCGGTATGTCGACAGTTTTCACTGACACATATGCTGTGATGTACCCTGCTGTCGCTGTCAGCCTTATTGTGGTTGTTACTTTTGGTGACAAATGGTGAAGTGGGACAAGAATGCTATTGTGGTTTTCGAAAACATTGAAATTTTTCTTATCTGATAGTCGAAGCTCAGTTGTCTCTTTGTACTATCAGTCCGTCATGGTACAATGTCTAGTAAGCTTAGCGAGTTGCGTCAGAACAACGGTAAATTGAGGACGTACATATGCAGGGTGGCAATTCTTCTGGAATTTGAATATCATTAATGATCATAGGATCAAATCTAAAGTTTTACGCGAAAAGAATACAATATGACAATATTATATGCTTCCATCTATGCTGGGCGAGCGCGCCCGGTGCAGTAGGCCATATTGCGCCCCATCAGCTGATCATATAAAAAAAGCTTTTTTCATCTGGATCGCAAGGGCGGGAAATACACAAGGCGCTTCTTCAATAAACTTCTGAAATGTTGCTTCTGATCGTAAATCTATCAGTCTTTTATGGAATTTAAAATATCAACTGCAGTACATGAGGATTTATTTTATATGTAAAGAGTTTAATTCCCAGTTTCTTCAATATTTATTAACAATTCAGAGTTTATTCTATATTTACAGAGTTTAATTACACAGTTTTCAATATTTATTAACAATTCACAGTGTTATTAATTTATCGACTTGATTTCACTTCGCTTAGCTTATTTTGTTTCGCTTCACTATGAACGCTTAACCTCGACAAGGGACCATTTAGAATTGTTCAGGTTCTAGAGGGAGACAGATATATGCTGAAGGCTCTTAATTGCAAGCGTACTTACAAATACGCCCATGACCGACTACGTAAAATGCCCGAGGGACATGTTCCTCATGAGATGACAGACGAGACAGGTAACAAATAGAATTTAGAATAGCTTGCTGTAATTAGTTTGTAAATTGGATTCATGAATCGGTTTGAATGGTGCTGATTTCGCTATATGTTTTAGATGTATCCTGTCACCTAAAGTAAGTGGTAAAGAGTACTGTTTAAAAGTGCTGTTAGCTTTCTATCGTCTGTTGATGGCGGTAAAGAGTGCTTTGAAGCACTGGTTATTGGAATCCTATCACCTATGAGTAGGTGGTAAAGAGCATTTATTAAGTGCTGAGTGTGTTCTATCGCCTGGGTTGGCGGTAACGACTCTATGGTAGAGGATGGAGTGTTGGTTTTCTACTACTATACCTTATGTGACAAGGAGGGCTGCTTTGGAGCACTATGGTTTGAGTAAAAATTTCTCAAATGTATCACTAAAAACCGAAGATTCATAATTTATAATGAATTTATGCTTAATCAATCAACGCGTTTTTGGCGCGGTGTGCAAACATGGAGTTGCATGGGGCGCGGTGCCTGGGGGTGGTGGCCGGCGCGTGGTGCCCGACGCGCGCGGTTTACCTTGCAATGAAAAATCGCTATAACTTTGTTGAGAAAAGTGGCACGCGAGTTTTTTCAACGGATTATGATTCTGCATTTAATTTCCTATTGAAACATATTTTTTTGGAATTTTTACCTAGCGAAGAACACCTTTTTTTTCCATTTTACATCTTATTTTGTTATTAACAATTATGAAATTTTCACTTTTTTTATACTTTTTTCAATTATATCTAAAATTCAATCTCTCATCTAAGCAACGACTTTGTGATGACCAAAAAATATTAATTCGGCTGGTTGCAAAAAATTTTCAAAATAAAAATGCTCTCAAAATTAATTTGTTTATAACTTTGTTAATTTTTTATTTTTTACAAAACTTTTTCGTGGCATGATTGTGTGCATAACAACCTACCGATTAAGCATAAATTCATTATAAATTATGAATCTTCGGTTTTTAGTGATACGTTTGAGAAATTTTTACTCTTTACTATCACTGCATACAGTACGTGATAAAGAATTAGAGCGCAATGAATACAGCATTCAATCCGAGTTATGATTCTGATATTATTCTATAAACATGCAATTTAATGCCGTATTCTATTGTTAGATGACTCTTGTACAGGAAAGTTAGTTACTTTGTTCTTAAATCTAGTTTGATGTTGTAGCAATTTTAATAATTGTGTTTTTTCATGTTATAATAAAATTGGAGATGTTTCTGTGCTGTTTTTATGAGGTATTAAATTAATTTGATCTGGCTAGGAGTGCCGAGTGGAGCGGATGTTCCTCGTTCTTTTATAGGATGAGTCACACGAGGACGAGTGACGCATCAGAATGGCCGTGTCGTATCGCAGGGACATAGCGAGAATCGCCGAAATAGATGTAATTAGAAACGCCAGGGAGATCCTTCCTGGGTGAAATCAGAGATGGCGTGGCAATTGGGTAAAACTAGACAATGAGAAAAACAAGTGAAGGATTCATTAATTTTTAGATTCTTGTCTGATAAGGATGGCTGCGTCAGATCTGGGATCACCGCGTACGTCGTAATGGAAAACCACCAATTGTAAATAAAGATAGCCTAAACCAAATTGATTGATCATTATTTCCCTGGGGGTAAAAAAGCATACGCTACCGCCATGACTCATGTGCCCCTTACTGGCCGATCTCGCATACACATACACACATATGGAAACATAAGTGCACATACGCATATATGGGTCTATGAACATGAGAACTAAAAAAGCCCCTCCGACGTGATCCACCCCCGCGGGACTGGCTAATAAGCATTACATCGCGGGGGTCGTTCAGCTTTATTCAGCTGCTTCTGCTCGCGACATTTCTGTGCCTTTCTCTATTTCTTACGGCTTATTCTTGCCTTAGCTTTCTGTGAAGGGTCTTTAGGGTTGCTTCCACGTCCCTCCACATTTCCTCAGACCTCGTCATATGGTCTAGGATGTTTTCGGGCGTTAGTGGCTCCTCGACCCTTTCTTCTAGTTTCGCCCTTTCCTCGGCGAATCTCGAGCAGGTAAAGAAGACGTGCTCTGCGTCTTCCTCCGTCGCTGGGCATACTGGACACAACGGTGAATCATCGTGCCCGAAGCGGTGGAGGTATTTCCTATACCCTCCATGTCTATGTGACCGCTGACATAACCATAACCAAATTATTTTTATTAATTATGATTCGCCGCGATCGAAGATAAAATCAAGACTCGCTTATGACTTCGTAAAATGTTAAGGACGCGCCCGCCGCAGTCCACGTTCAAGCAACACTCTTAAAAATTCGGGGCGCGCCCGCCGCGGTCAAGGGTTTAGACAACACTCCATTCATTAAAATTTCCACCCGCCGGTGGTGGCAAGAAAAATTTCCACACGCCAGGAAAACGCGCCCTTGAACTTTGCATGAAATGCCAGGCACCTGCGCAACTTGCTTACAGCGCGCTTCTCACGCGGCGTATTGCAAGTTGCGCGAAAATTATCTTGGGGTGGTTCAAATTTCGTCTGGGCCGTTTTCCATAAAATTTACCGAATATGTGGAACTAAAATAAATCGTGGGTAAATTCTTGATAATTAATTTTAATTATTTTTTTTTTAAATAAATTTTCCCTTCTGGGATTTTTTACATAACATTCCTTCCCCCTTGGAGCAAGAGAATCGCTACATAGTAGAGCGATTTACGAGAATCGAATCGAAGGAATGAGGGGATGAAGGAGGTTAGGGCGGGTGGACGCACCTAGTACTTGAAGGGAGCACTATTTCTGATATGGGAAAATTATGCAATTATGCGGCAGGGTCCTTTGGATCGTACGGTAACGAGAACAGGAGATTAGTTTGAAGTTCCTGGATCGGATCGTATGGATCAGTAACGAGGTACATTTTTATGGGGTACCCTAGCAACATTGTTAGTTTTAGAGTAAGGATCTGCCCATGACTGGTCTTCCAACATGGCGTTTTACAAAATAAAACGTGCTTGGGTATTCATTGAGCAGGCCGTCATTTGATCGTCTAAAGTGACCTTTTATCTTCATAAAACGGCTTTAAACGTTTGTTGTGGAGCGTGACTAATTTCCTGTTTCGTACTATGACTGTTTTTTGTTAGATCAAAAGAGGCGTTCAGTGGGGTCCTTGAAGACGCCTTTGAGGGGTACCTATATGGTCGGTCTACTCATTGAATTTGCAACCCATTAAAAAACATGGAAGGCCCCTTGAGAGGGGACTGATCTGAGGGGCTCACTACTGGCGCCCGTTGTGGGATTGTACGGTTAGCTGAAATCTGGGTATGAAGAGGGGAGGGGGGACTAGAGAGGACTTAATTGCCTGAAATGCTTCTTCGCATTTGGAGGTCCCGGGTAATTTAATACCTTTTCGTAGTAAATTTGTTAGGGGCGGACTAATTTTGATCTTTTGTATGAATTATTTACTTTTAGCCTTAGTTTTTTTGTTAAAGCTTTTACTATTTATTTATATGTACTCTTGCTTTTGCTGCTTCTGTCTCTATTGTTATAAATTTCACTATGGCTTTGGATAGTGATGAAATTTCCACAACCAATTGCCCGAACATTAATTTTAATAGAATTATTCTTGATATTCTTTGTAAAAGAAGTCAAGGTATGAGGTTGTGTCATCTAAATGCGCAGAGTCTGTTTCCTAAAATAGATGAGTTTCTAGATTTATTTAAAAATTCGCATATTGATATTATTGGTATTTCTGAAACTTGGTTAAAGCCGCACATCTCGGATGAAATTATATCGCTTCAAAATTATTCGATTTTTCGTAATGACCGAGCGTCTCGAAGTGGAGGTGGTGTACCTCTCTATGTTAAAAGAAACCTCAATTGCAAGGTTATAGCAAGATCTGGTGATAATGACAGCATTGAATATACTTTTGTCGAAATATATATGGTTTCTGGTAAGTGCCTTGTTGGTACAATTTACAAACCCCCAAATATTTCTGATTGGTCTCCTCTTAATTTTCTTCTTGCTGAGCTTTGCCCCTCATATGCTCACATTCTGATTTGCGGGGATTTCAATTCCGACTTGATTGCCCAAAAAAGTTGTGCTGAGAGCCTGCTGCACATTTTAAGCACTTACGGTCTTTCTGTTGTAAACAATCATCCAACTCATTTTACTAATACATCTTCAACTCTTTTAGATCAAAAGCATTCGTCTAATGAAATCTTCTTAAAGGGATCATTATTACATTGGGATCAAGTATACTCCATGACATCCGTTTGAAGGTCTGAGTTTACTTTGAAGGTCTAGTGTCCTATCTCTTCGAAAAATATGTACCATTAAAAATGCGTCGAATAACGGATTCTAGTTGCCCTTGGCTCACCACTAGTGTGCGTGCACTAATGTCTGCACGAGCATATCGTAGGTGGAAACGCTTTAGAACACCAGAGTTGTGGGACGAATATCGCCACTTACGTAATCGAGCTTGTTTTCTTATTCGGCGCTCCAAAAGAAGATATTATAGCTCTAAATTTAATTCTTCTCTACCGACAAAAACACTGTGGAGAAATTTGAATACTTGTGGCCTCGGAAAAACCAAATCGCATATTGTTGCAGAAGATCCTAACGGGATTAATGATAAGTTCTCTGAAGTATTCCTCTCCGATAACCATGAAAAAATTAGTAATGATTTTCTTGGTAGTTTTCCCTCGACTGGATTTACTATATCTTCTTTTAGTATAGAAGATGTTGGTAGTGCTATCTTTTCTATAAAATCAAATGCTGTAGGTTTGGACAACTGAAATCCGAAATTTATTAAATTATTCCTTCCGCTTATCCTTTCTCCCGTTACATACATTTTGAATACAATCATTTCAACGTCTGTATACCCGTCTAGCTGGAAAAGAGCTAAAGTTATTCCTATCCCGAAAAGTGGTCCCTCTAATTGCGCTGAATACCGACCAATATCGATCCTTCCTTTCCTCAGCAAAGTGTTTGAAAAACTATTTCATCGTCAGACGTTTAAATATATTAATGACCGTAAATTTTTGTGTGATTATGGTTTTCGCCCTCAACATAGCTGTGTAACGGCATCACTGAATATCTCAGATGACATCCGTAAAGCCATGGTGAGTGACATGGTTACTGTACTAGTACTTTTGGATTTTTCAAAAGCATTTGACACGGTAAACCATAAGCTATTGTTAGAAAAACTTGGCCTCAAATTTTATTTTGCTCGGAGCAGTCTTAGACTTGTTCAGTCATATTTGGAGGATAGGGAACAATGTTTTCTGTAATAATAGTTTTTCAACCCCATCTAAGTGCATTTGTGGCGTACCTCAAGGGTCAATCCTGGGGCCGCTTTTCTTTGCCATGTTTATTAATGACCTTCCGGCTATTATTAAGAGCTGCAATTTTCATTTATATGCTGATGATACTTAATTATATATATCTAGACCAATTGGTTTCATCGAGGATGCGGTAGCTAGAATCAACGAAGATCTACAGTCCATATATGAATGGACGAGATATAACAAGCTCAGACTCAATGCAAACAAGTCTAATGTGATTGTTATATCCAGGTCAGGTGTTGACAGCAGCGAATTTCCTAGGGTAATCCTTAACGGCGCTGTCTTGCCCTATAAAAACTTTGTAAAAAACCTGGGTATAATATTTGATAATACACTATCTTGGGGTAATTACATTAGTTCTATTGTTAGCAAGGTATATGCTGTTCTGCGAAAACTATCTATCTCTGCATATTTTACTCCTCGGAATACTAAACTCTTGCTGGTGAAAACACTTATTGTTCCAATGCTGATATATGGATGTGAATTGTTTTGTAAGTCTGCGTCTGCTATCTTTAATAAGCTTAATGTTGCGTTTAATTCCTGCGTTCGCTATGTGTACAATATTAGGCGTTTCGACCATGTCTCAGTATACGTCAGATCTGTGTTTGGATGTACGCTATCCTCGTATTTTGATTTTCGTACTGTCTGGTTCCTAAATAAAATTATTTTATTAAAGCAACTAAAGTACCTTTACGATAGAATTAATTTCGCGAACTCCACAAGAGCGTTAACTCTAATTGTGCCTGTCATTAAGTACAGCATTTCCGAGAAACAGTTCTTTGTTCGTGCTATCAGGTTGTGGAACTCCCTACCATTAGATGTACGACGAAGCAGCAGCAGTAAAAATTTTAAAGCGATTTTATATAAACATTTTGCTTCACACTAAATTTGTCACACTTTTCGTTTACTATGTATTCATTTTTATTTCCTTTATTGATTTTGTTTTTTCTTAATGTTATTTTTGCTACCTTTTTGTGTATAGCCTATACATAAAAAAAGACCCATATGTCTTAATTGTATAGTGTAAAAATAGAAATAAATAAATAAATAAAATAAATAATTTGGAGAAATTAATTATGAATTTTATTAGCAAGGTCCAGGAAATACTGCATTTGCCTAACTACACGGGGCGCTGGGAAGTTTTGAACGCGCTCCGTTTTTCTGGGGTCTAGTAAGGCTCCTTTTCTAGAGCATATGTGACCCTGGTAAACCGCTTCTTTTCAGAGGAATTGTCATTTTTCCGGGGGTAATTTGAGATTATTTTTTCTCAATTGCTCAAAGGCCCTAAAGTCAACCTTGGTACAACGATTCACGGAATCTGAAGAGAAGAAGTTGGAGCAGCTATTATGCAACTCAGAGATGTGAGACAGAAAACCATCGGACTTCTACCGATCCATGGAAATTTTAGCAGGAACCTCAACGCATTTAGGAAAAGACTTGATTAAGAAGTTATGGATGCGGAAACTACCTTCAAATATAAATATCGCACTGATGGCATCTGGGAAACAGAACATTCAAGATTTGATTTTGTTAGCAGATAAAATTTTTGAAGTATCTAAATTTCAATTCGTTTCTGCAATTAGTAACAATTCAGCAAATCCATTTCTTAATAAAGAAGATTTCAACATAAATAATATAGATGTTAAAAAGAGAATAAATTTATTAGAAGATAAAATTGAAGATTTAGCAAATTTAATTAAGAGACTTACGATTAATAAAAATGATAATTTCCAACATAGATATAGATCAAGAAGCAGAAGTCGTTCAAATAATAAACATAAGGAAAATAATAAACCTTTGTGCTGGTTTCACTTTAAATTTGGAGATCAAAAAGATGTGTTAAACCATGTAATTATAATAATTCAAACTAGTGGGATGTTGTACCTAGAGACTAGCCACTAATTACGGTTTTTCATGGTATTCTTTCTGTTAAATAACACTTCAGATTGGATGACAATATATTAAGTGGAGATTGATCCGCACTCACTTCCAAGCCGCCAGATCTGGGAATCGAGGCCAATAATTCGAATGTGTCAAATTGAAAAAAAAAGCACATCACACATGTAAACACTATAGAAAACGAATCTAAACATTTTTCTTTGGATTGGAGGAAAATCTAATGTGGTGCACTTTGCACAACAGAATTAGGTGTATTATTTTACTTAAACATACATGTCTTATTGTTAAAAATTCGGCTTACCGCACCCTAGTTTGGCCATGGAGATTCATAAGTATCACACTGACCAACGCTATATATAATTAATCTTGAAAAGTTTTTGTTAAAGGCTTATGTAGGTTATAAGTTGTGAGACTGCGTAATCTAAAACTTAACAAAGTATTTAACAAACACTACAATATAATCATCATAGCTTACAAAAAAGGAAATCAAATGTAAACAATAAAATTCTTTGATTCTTCACACACGTCATGGTATATTTCTTTATTCAATATAAACAATAGTTTTTGAGCTGCAAATAAAAACTATATGCCATAATTTCGTTATCATCGGTTTTTGTTCTGGAAGCAAATTTAGAGACGTATTCATGTCAAAAACTTGTTTCATATGAAACAAAATCCCCGAAGGAAATTAAAAAAAATTATTATGACGAAAAAAAAACACCGCGAGCCGAAGGATCGAACTCGCAGCCCCACGGACGAGGGAGTTTCCCTAGCCCTTTATAGTCCATGGAAATGGTACTTTAACATTGCAAAAATGCAGGACAAGGTTTTATTTTTGGGATGTGTAGGGGGGGTCAGGGTGAGCTTAAGTTTGAGGATTTTCGGGATTCTAACCCCCCCTCCATTTGGCCGCCATCTTGGAAAACGTATGCAAATGGTTTTCCACTATATCTCCGAAACGGCACATCCTACCGGAAATTTGCAAGGACACTTTTTGTTTAGAATTAAATAATCTACAATTTATTACTTAGAAATTTTGTGGTAAAATGAATAATTAAGAAGTTATAAGCCTTAGAACACAAAAATTAGTCACAATATTTTCTTTAAAGGCTCTTTTTTGTTGTTTAAATATACTTCTGGTTGAAATTTCCAGACCATTTTCTCAGTTTTTGGTCTTTTGACCAAGAGCTACATTTTGAGATATTTCCCAAGTCTGTATCTGCAGTACTTTCAGAGATGAAAGTAGGCTTCAGACGGACAGACGGACAGAGCCTCTGCATAAGCTTTTTTTTTTGAAAAAGCTAAAAACTAAGTATCCCTTCAGCGTGTTGTAGAAATTTTGTTCCAGGAAAATCCTGTAGACTCTTCGTTTTTGATAAAGAAAATAAATTCAAGTTTCTAATAGATACAGGAGCTGAATTATCTGTTGTTCCTAATGTTTATTTTGGCAAATACAAAAAAGATCCTAATTTTATTTTATTCTTTCAGCAGCTAATGGATCGACGATTAACACATATGGAACTAAACTTTTGAAAATAGATTTCGGATTAAGGAGAGATTTAACGTTTCCATTTATAGTGGCAAGTGTCAATAAACCTATCATTGCTGCAGATTTCCTTACGCAATTCAATTTATTGGTAGATATTAAAAAGAAACGTTTAATTGACGGCGATACAGAGTTAAGTGTTAATGGAATTATGATTAAGGCAGACAGTCCATCACCCAGGCATTGTTCCTTTGATAGTGGATATGGCAAAATTTTATCAAAATTTCCCTCACTAACCCAGCCTCCACGTTATGACTTACCAGTACTACACAACATAGTACATTCTGTCCAAACAAAAGGTAAGTTACCTTTTTCAAGACCTAGAAGACTTGATAGCAATCAATTTAGAATAGCCAAATTGGAATTCGAACATATGATCAAGTTAGGTTTATCTAGAGCATCCTCTTCCTCAGTTTCATCTGCATTACATATGGTGCCTAAAAAGAATTGTTCAGACTGGCGATGTGTTAAACCATGTAATTATAATAATTCAAAAAACTAAGTATCCCTTCAGCGTGTTGTAGAAATGTTGTTCCAGGAAAATCCTGTAGACTCTTCGTTTTTGATAAAGAAAATAAATTCAAGTTTCTAATAGATACAGGAGCTGAATTATCTGTTGTTCCTAATGTTTATTTTGGCAAATACAAAAAAGATCCTAATTTTATTCTTTCAGCAGCTAATGGATCGACGATTAACACATATGGAACTAAACTTTTGAAAAAAGATTTCGGATTAAGGAGAGATTTAACGTTTCCATTTATAGTGGCAAGTGTCAATAAACCTATCATTGGTGCAGATTTCCTTACGCAATTCAATTTATTGGTAGATATTAAAAAGAAACGTTTAATTGACGGCGATACAGAGTTAAGTGTTAATGGAATTATGATTAAGGCAGACAGTCCATCACCCAGGCATTGTTCCTTTGATAGTGGATATGGCAAAATTTTATCAAAATTTCCCTCACTACCCCAGGTTATGACTTACCAGTACTGCACAACATAGTACATTCTGTCCAAACAAAAGGTAAGTTACCTTTTTCAAGACCTAGAAGACTTGATAGCAATAAATTTAAAATAGCCAAATTGGAATTCGAACATATGATCAAGTTAGGTTTATCTAGAAGAGCATCCTCTTCCTCAGTTTCATCTGCATTACATATGGTGCCTAAAAAGAATTGTTCAGACTGGCGACCTTGCGGCGATTATAGGAGACTTAATGCAATAACAATCCCAGATAGATATCCAATTCCACACATTCAAAATTTCACGTTGAATTTGAATGGGTGCACTGTATTTTCTAAAATTGATTTGGTTAGAGCATATCACCATATATCTATGGCAGAGGAAGATATTTTCAAAACAGCTATTACTACACCTTTCGGTTTATTCGAATTCACTCGAATGCCCTTCGGTCTTAGAAACGCTGCCCAAACCTTTCAACGTTTTATGGATCAAGTACTAAACGGGATAGAATTTGTTTTTGTGTATATTGATGACATCCTTGTGGCGAGCATGTTGTATAGAAGCTGAGTGCTTGACTCCCTCTCACATTTAGTCAGTAGCGCTCAAGAACTTGTAGAGTCGAGACGGTTAAATTATAATAAAATGTAATAGTCGAAGCCGGTCTTTTTATTTAACGATCCCACACATCATGGCGCAGCCGGTGGAAGTGGAAGCTTTAATTTAGTAAAAAATATAATAAATAAATATAGTGATTGTGTATAATTGAAATAAAATCCGTAAAAAATAATCCGTAAACATGAGTAGTGACTTCAAGAGACCAAGTCCGTTAATATTGGAAGGAAATTTAAAAGAAAATTTTACTAAGTTTAAACAGCTATACGACATATATGCCACGGCAACGAAGACGGACAAAGAGCCAGATTCCGTACAGATTGCGCGTTTTTTAAGTTGTGCAGGAGAAGCTGCCATAGAGCTGTTCACCACGTTCAATTTAACGGAGGAGCAAAAAGGCAAATTTGAAGAGGTAACCAAAGCATTCGAAGAATATTGTGACCCAAGGACAAATGAAATATACGAGCGCTACAAATTTTACACGCGTTCCCAGCGTGATGGGGACCCATTTGATCATTTTATGGCTGACATCACAAAATTAGTAGAAAACTGCAATTTTGGGAATTATAAAGAATCAATGTTACGGGATCGAATAGTCATTGGGATAGCGGACCGAAATATTCAGGCGAAATTATTGAAGCTAGATGCACTAACGCTGGAGAAGGCAAAGGAGTATTGCAGAATAGCGGAGATAACGGAAACCCATGCTAAACAGATGCAGGAAAAGGCACGAGTCTCGTTGGATGAAGTAGCTAGACATAGACAGGGAAGTAGTAATAGAATAGGGAAACAAGAATATATACATAGTAATAAAAGTCAAACGAAAAATTGTAATTTTAGGGCAGTGAGACAGAATCAAAGAAATGCGGATAAATGCAAACACCATTGAACGAACTGCGCTGAATAACCGTGACGGCGAACTGGTCAATAAATTCTGCTACCTCGGTAGTATTATTACCGAAAATGGCGGTGCAGAAGAAGATGTCAGTTCCAGAATAAATAAAGCACGAGGCGCATATGCATGCCTGTTCCGCATATGGAGATCAACGGAGATCTCAACTAACACCAAATTGCGGCTGTTCAACTCCAACGTGAAGGCAGTACTTTTGTATGGCTGCGAAACATGGAAAGTCACCCAATTCATCACAGGGCGCCTATAAGTCTTCATCAACAGATGCCTGCGTCGTATCCTAAAAATCCGCTGGCAGGATAGAATTTCAAACGAAGAACTATGGCGCCGTGCCGGCCAAGAAAGGATAGACGACCAAATCAGACGAAGGAAATGGAATTGGGTTGGCCACACCTTGCGACGCGAAAACGAAAATCTAGCCAAACAGGCCCCTGACTGGAATCCGCAAGGATCCCGTCGAGTCGGAAGACCTAGAACAACGTGGAGGAGAACCCTACTAGCAGAAGCCGCAACAACTGGGAGATCCTGGTCGGAGCTGAGAGCTGTCGCGCAAAACAGAGTCCGCTGGAGGGCAACTGTTTCCGCCCTATGTCCCATGAGGGATTAAATAGTAATGGGGATAGTAAGCATCCTTGTCGTACTCCTGAACTCACCTCAAAGCTGTCGGATAATTTTCCGTTATGGAGAACTCTGCATTTGGAATTGTTGTATAGGGCTTTTATCAATTCTATTATCTTATCCGGCAGTCCACGTCGCCGTAATGCCTGCCATATAAAGCTCCTATTAACCGAGTCGAACGCTTTCTCATAATCTACGAAAGCAAGGTAAAGGGGGGATCGGAATTCAGTAGACTGTTCCACTATTATTCTTAAGGTGTTGATGTGATCTATACATGAACGGCCCTTCCTGAATCCGGCCTGCTGCCTTCTAAGCGTTTGGTCTACTGCCTCCCTTATTCTTGATAGTATAGTGTGGGACAAGATTTTACCCACAGTAGATAATAGACAGATGCCTCTCCAGTTGTCGCATATTGTTAGATCCCCCTTTTTGGGTATTTTGACTATGATACCTTTCTTCCAATCCTCCGGAAAGGTACAGGTGTTCCATGCTATATGTTGTTGATTCGATGATCTCCAGTTAATAAAAATGAAAAACAACACCACTTTTGTAAAGTTAGTTTTTATTGTTGGTGAAGAAAAAAAACAAAAACCAAAATCCAAAACTTAATTGGCAACTGATATAATTTCGGAGCACACTATTCAGTTTGCACTATTGAACATACAATCGACTACTAAGTTCGAATTGTTCTACAAAAAACTAATTACATTTTAATTACTAGTGAAATTAATTCACCTCAACACTCCTCCTGGATTAATTCACTACGCAGATTTATAAAAATTTTCTTACACAAAGGTTTGGTGAAGATGTCAGCTAATTGTTGTTCACTTCGAATCGGTTTTGGACTTACAGTTTTGTCGATGTGCTGTTGGATATACTTACGAGGAATTTCGATGTGTTTCTTGCCTTTGTTGGTTTTTCCTTCGTGAGCGTTCTTGAGCATGTGAAGTGCAGATCTGTTGTCCACGTAGAGATCAGTGGGGTGATCAGTCTTCAAAATGTTGAGCTCACGAGCAATCCTTCTGATCCAGCAGACATCATCAATAGCGGCTACTGCTGCTCGGTACTCGGCTTCGGCTGTGGAGGTTGCAACGAGTCGCTGCTTTTGCGAGTACCACACCAGTGGTCCACCTCGTATGAGTAGTACTCCAGTCGTGGATTGCATGGTCTCCCTGTCTCCTCCAAAGTCCGAATCAGAGTAAGCTTCAAGTTTGTCATCTCCATTGAAGAAAATTCCACAGTTAATCGTACCTCTCAAATACTTGAATACTCGCTTCACCATAGTCCAGTGAGTGTCAGTCGGTTGTGCACAGAATCTGCTGAGTAGATTTACTGCGAAACTTATGTCTGGCCTGGAGATTGTTGCAAGGTACAACAGACTGCCAATTGCTTCTCGATAGGGTACATTGGTAGCTGTTGGTTGATCATTCGGTGTCTCCATCACTTCTTTTGCAAGTCCAACGTCTATGGGAGTTGAGACGGGGTTGCAGTCCGCATGTTTCATCTTCTCGAGCATCTTCTTCGTGTACCTGGGTTGGCTCACAGATATTCCATCAGTCTTCACTTTCAGTTCCATCCCCAGATATGAGAACTCTTCTTGCACAGTCTCACTGTAGGTAATCTCGAATACTTGACTAATTTTCTTCAACAACTTGTAGATTTCTGCCACGTCCTTTGCTGCAATAAGCCCATCATCTACAAATAGTGTCATAAAGATGCTCCTGTCCTGATTATAATAAACACAGGGGTCATCGTCGGTACTCATCAGTCCAAAGTCTTCAAGCTTCCCTGTGACTTCCTCGTTCCATACTCTTGGAGCTTGTTTCAGACCATAAATTGCTTTTAAGAGACGACATACATTTTCACTTCCATCTCTGAATCCTTGGGGTTGAGTCATTTGCAGAACTTCAGTCAGCTTTCCATACAGAAAAGCAGTCTTGACATCAAATGCGACTAACTTCATCCCTTCTGTTGCAGCATGGCTCAAAATCAATCGTATCGAAGCATGGCGGGCTACTGGGCTGAATGTCTCTCCATAGTCTATTCCTTCTTTTTGTTCAAAGCCTCTGGCGACAAGTCTGGCTTTCAATTTTCCGTTCGCTTTCTCTCGCAGAACCCATCTACAAGATAGTGGCTTGACATCCTTCGGGCATTCTTCAAGCTTCCAGGTTTTCATTCTCATCAATGAATCATACTCCTCCTGCATCGCCTTTCTCCAATTTGGATCCTTCAGTGCATCTTCAACGGCGATTTCCTCAACTTCACCGATCAGTGCACATTGTGCAATGTTACCTCCTCCACAGAAGTCGGTGATATAGTCGGCATATCGTTTCGGCCGTTGCAAGGTGCTGCGGTCTCTCAGTTCTCGTCCTAGTTTCTGATTCGCTGGTGTTGTCTTGCTGCCTTTTTCTTTCGGAATTTCCTGCTGTCCATCTTCGTCTGGCTCGTTTTCTTCTCGCTCAATTTCCTCTTCCTGTACTACATCTGTCGTTTCTTGCGGGTTTGAGTAGCTCAGTTCTGTCCTCGGCTTTGCTTCAGGCTTGGCTTCGTGAAAAATTACGTTGTCCGAGCTGACTATATTTCCTGTTCTTGGGATATAAATTCTGTAACATGGTGAGTCCCACTCATATCCTACCATGATTCCCTTTTCAGACTTGCGGTCCATCTTCCCTTTCTTGTGGCTTGGTTTCAGCACATAGCACTCACATCCGAATGCACGTAGCTTGTTGATATCTACCTGTCGTCCAAACCAAAGTTGTGCGGGTGTCTTTCCTTCAATAGAGCTTGTGCCAGTCTGGTTTATGGTGAAAACAGCGTAGTTTGCTGCCTCCGCCCATAGTTTCTTGTCTAGTCCGTTGGAATGAATCGCTGTCCGAGTGGCCTCTACGATGGTTCGCATTTCCCTCTCGATCCTTCCATTCTGCTCTGGCGTGTAGGTGTTCGTGACCGTGTGAAATATTCCTCTTTCTTCTAACATCTTTCTTGTGCGGGCATTCCTTATCTCGGTTCCATTATCTGATCTGAGTTTCTTTATTTTTCTTTCGAGCTGGTTCTCTACAAGGTTGATGTACTTTTCAAGTTTACTTGGTGCTTCATCTTTTGACTTCATGAAGTAGATCGTGCGATAATGTGTGTAGTCGTCTTTGAATAGGAGAAAATATTTCGCATTTCCCAGAGATGGAACGTCCATTTCACCCATGTCCACGTGAACCAAGTCCAAGGGTTGTTTTGATGTCTTAGGATTTGCTGGATAGGAGATCCGGTGCTGTTTCCCGTAGGCACAGCCTGTGCAGTTTGTACCATCCCAGTCATCCACATACTTCACATTTTGACTCCTCAGAATGTTCCTCACGTACCTAATGTTTTGGTGTGCAAGTCTCTCGTGCCATGTCCTGATGGACGTGATAAAAGTGTATTCAACTTTCTTCTCCCTTCTCAATAACATCTTGAATAAGTTGCCCTCTCGTTCTGCCATGACAGCTACTTCATTTGTCTTGGGATTGACAAATTTTGACGTTTTGTGATCAGCTTTTTGTTGAAAACCTTTATCCAAGATTTGTCCCACTGAAACGAGATTAAATCCGAGACTTGGCACGTACAAAATATTTTGGAGAACCACTTTCTTCCATTTCTGGCCATCATAAGCTTCCAATTCCACTTTCCCAACAGCAGCGCCATCTAGCTGAGTACCATCTCCAATCAGGATGGGTACAGGCTTGTCCAATTCGACCAGGTTGGTGAACCACTCGCGGTGCGATGACATGTGCTGGCTCGCTCCACAGTCCTGGAACCAACTTTCGTCCTTGCTTACTGAGTTGTAACTTAATAGTAAGTTTGAGTCGTGAGATGTGTTCAAAAGTGCTAAAGGTGCTTGGTTACCTTGCTCACTGGAACGTGATCTGCACTCCTTCGCAAAATGGCCCTTCTTTCCACATTCATTGCAGGGGTAGTTTCGTTTACAGTACGCCAAATACTTTGCGGTTGCCCTCCCTTTGCAATCCTTCACAAAATGTCCTCTCTTTTCACACTTGTAACAGATTTTTGGTTTGGACTCACTCTTGCTTGTTAACTGCTGTCCTTTCTTGTTGTACTTGGTGACAAGTGCATTCTGGGTGTTTGCTTCATGTCCATTTCCACTTTCTCTCAGCCTCTCATCTTCTAGTCTGAGTCGTTCAATTAATCTCTCCACCGTCTGATCTCCTGCAGCTACGTTATCCCAAGCTGTCCTGAAGTGTGCCAACTTGGGTGGCAACACACCTAGAATCCTCGATATCACCCAACTTGGATGGATTGGGTCGACATCGGTGGTCAGTTCCTCGGCAATGGCGGTGATGTCCATACAATTCTCAGCAGCTGACTTTGTCTCGTCATAGACAAATGAGAAAAATTTCTGTCGCAGTGTCTCTCTGGTTACTTCAGTCTTCGTTCCATACAAGTTGACAATTTTGTCCAACATCTGTCTTGCGGTCGTACAGTGTGCGAGCTTGCTGGCTATCTGACTGCTTACGTTGAGTGTGATGAGTGTTTGAGCTTCGAGATCTTGTTTTACCCATGCTTTCACAGCTTCATCAGTTGAGGCACCTGCTGGTTTGACTTCTGTGCCAATTGCGACTTCATACACTTCTCTTGTTTTTAAGGCTAAATTTAATTTTAAACGCCAAGATGCATAATTGACGTTGCCTTGTGAATCTTCACACAGCGTTTCTAACTTTGACTTAACTGTGTCCATTTTTCAGGATTTTACAATTATCTTTCTTGATTCACAATCTTCAGACTAGTTTTACAATTAACTTTCTTATGCTTGTGCCTGGCGACGGTTGCTCCGACTTGCTGTCTGTCCTGAAAATTTTATTCTTTCTGTAGTCCTCAGCTGGAGATTCTGACTTACGGCGACCCTGGGCCCATAACCTGTTGTTGATTCGATGATCTCCAGTTAATAAAAATGAAAAACAACACCACTTTTGTAAAGTTAGTTTTTATTGTTGGTGAAGAAAAAAAACAAAAACCAAAATCCAAAACTTAATTGGCAACTGATATAATTTCGGAGCACACTATTCAGTTTGCACTATTGAACATACAATCGACTACTAAGTTCGAATTGTTCTACAAAAAACTAATTACATTTTAATTACTAGTGAAATTAATTCACCTCAACACTATATCTAGGCTGAAGCGCATCTGCTATGAGGCTTGAGTCGGCTTTCAACAATTCTGGCGGGCTGACATCTTTCTCAGCTGCTTTACCATTGGCCATCGCATGAATTGCGGTTACTATTTCCGTCTTGGATGGGGCCCGGGTGTTGATTCTTATCGGCTGTGCATTGTTGCTGTTTTCCTGAGGTTCCTGTGTGAGTGAGCCATTCAGGGCGGCGAAGAAATAATCTCTCCATCTTTGGAGCTGCTCCTCGTCGCTGCACAGCAGTCTTCCATCCGCACTCTTAACGGAATGCTTTTTAGTAGAGTGCTTTCCCGAGAGCTGTTTAGTAATTTGGTACAGCCCTTTACTGTTGCCTGTGTTTGCCGCGTTTTCCGCTTTTTCTGCGAGCTCGTTTATCTGCTGCCTTTTATCACGCCGGACACTTCTCTTTACCTCTCGGTGTAATTGAGAGTACTCCCGTTCAAGTTGGTGACGTCTATCCGGGTCGCTTGTAGAGTTTATGTTAATTTGGCAAAAAATGCGCGGTATGTAATTTGAAAAATCACTTTGCCGCTGTGTGTGTGCGAAATACAAAGTCGAAGGTAAGTGACATCACTTGTGTTTTATCAGATGATAATGTGGGTGATAATTTATTTGTTGATGCCATGTACAGTGATTTTAAGCAGGATTGTAAGAACGATAGTTGTTGGTATGAAAAGTTAAATGTGAAGGGTATAGAAATTTGTTTTAAGTTGCATAGTGGCTCTGAGGTAAACGTATTGCCAAAAGAATTTCTTGAAAATTTTAATCCTAAACCTGAAATAATGCCCACTGCGGCAGGACTAGAAGGATATGGGGGTCATGAACTTGGAACCTTGGGCTATGTTACATTACCTGTGGGCTTTAGTGGTGACAGGAAGAAGTGGAAGAAAATTTCTTTTATGATTGCAGATTTTAAAGCTAAACCCTTACTTGGATTAAGGTCTTGCTTTGATTTTCAGTTGATTAAGCGTAATAAACAAGTGCATGAGGTTAAATGTGAAGATGATAAAAGAGCATTTAATAAAAAAAAATTTAAAGTCTTTGAGGGATATCCAGAGACATGTCAACTGCAAATAAAAGAGGATACAGTTCCAACCCATAATCCGCCACGTAGAGTTCCCTTAAGTTTGCGTACAAAGATTAAGAAGACTTTAGATAAAATGGAAGAGCGAGGAATAATATCAAAGAAAGGGTTATCACCAGATCCTGCTCGTATTACAGCAATACAAGATATGAAAGATCCTGATAGTAGAAAAGAGTTGGAAAAGGTATTAGGAGCTTTAAATTATTTGGGGGAATTTATTCCAAATTATTCAGAAATTAATTCGCCTCTAAGAGCATTGCTTAAGAAGGACCAGTTATTTCAATGGACTCCTTACCACTCGCAAGTTTTGAGCAAGATAAAAGACATTTTGAATAGAAAGACAATTTTACATTCATTTGATCCCAAAAAAGAAATAATTCAAACAGACGCCTCAAAAAATGGATTAGGGTGCTGCCTTTTACAAGAAGGTAGGCCAATAGCATTTGCATCGAAAAGTCTTACTAATGCGGAGCTCAATTATGCTCAAATTGAAAAGGAGCTTCTAGCCATTGCCTTTGCTACGGCAAAATTTCATAATTATATTTACGGAAAGCATGTTATTATACATATTGATCATAAGCCGCTATTAACAATTATTAAAAAATCTGTGAATCAAATACATTCGACTAGATTACAACGTATGCGTTTGAAATTGATGAAATACGAGCTAGAGTTAAAATATATACCGGGGAAATTATTGCATGTAGCAGATTTATTGTCACGGAAGTCCAATGAAGATCTTGAAGTTGACCAAAAGGATGTACTAACTGAATTAGTGCACACTATAAATATGAGTGATAATAAAAGAAAACTTTTTGAGGAGTCGACTAAAAATGATGAAGTATTAAAACATTTAATAGATTTGCATAAAAATGGGTGGCCTAAAACTAAGGGAAAGCTCCCGAACACAGTCAAGTTTGTTTGGAATTTAAGGGATAAAATCTATAGCGAAGATGGTTTGGTGTTTTTTGAAAATCGAGTAGTTGTTCCGAAAAATCTTATATCTGATATGTTGAAACTGTTACACGAACCACATCTAGGACTAACAAAGACAATAGCTAGAGCGAAAACTCTTTTATATTGGCCTTATATGAATAGGGATATCTCCAACATGATTCACAAATGCATGGTATGTGAAAAATTTCGACCTAGTAACGATAGACATCCATTACTTTCGCACGAAGCTCCAGAGTTAAAAATTAGGAATAGATATACTAGAACTAGGATCAAAATGCTATCTAATAGCAGTGGACTATTACTCCAAATGGTTGGAGATAAAACCTATGGCAGGAAAAAAGGCAACAGATGTTGTCAAGGCTCTAAAAGAAATATTTGTTAATCATGGAGTACCACAAACAATAATAGCGGATAACCAATCCTTTAATTCTTTTACCCTTCGAAATTTCGCTGATGAATGGAACTTTAAGTTTATATATTCAAGCCCAAGTTATCCGCGATCAAATGGCTTAGCTGAAAAAGGGGTGCATGTGGCGAAAATGCTACTCAAAAATGTCAAGCAAAACAATCAAGATTTTCACAGCGCTCTTTTAGAACAGAGGTGCACTGTGGTTTCCAGGCTAGGACTGGCACCCTGCGAGATACTGATGAACCGTTTGCTCAGGACCAAATTGCCAGTAGATTCAAGTTACTTGACTCCTAATGTTCCACAAGGTGTTCGTAACAAATTACTGAGAGCTCAAGAAGAGCAAAAGAAATATCATGATTCACATAAGTTACTATAGTTTACAGATAGAAAATACATGGGAGCCTGCAAAACTAGTAAGAAAACATGATAGTCCTAGGTGGTACATCATTCGTAATGAAGAAAACCAAACACTACGACGCAACTCCCATCAACTTAGGAAGTCATTCAATGAACCACATTTTAGAGACCAGTGTCACCTGCACGAAAAGGGTACGGCTAATAGCAATCACCAAAACCTTGCAAGCAGCCCGATCCAAAATGAAATAAATGACGATAAACCAGTAGGTAATGAGCCAGACCAAAATGGCTCGTCTAGTCCTCATTCAGGTAATGTTCAGATATCATCACATTTATCATACTGTTATGAGCGTAAACAGGCAAAAGCCCGGCCCTGTGCTCAAGAAAACATCTTGACAAGACTTGTGTCTTCCCATGGCTGTGAGTGAACGTATTCACATGCAAAGTGCTGAAATGTAACCTTTCCTGGAAAAAGAGGTATGCAAGGGTGAAATGTTGTCTGAGGTAGCAAAAGATTTTATTGCCGGCAATTAAGGAAAGATAGTGTATGAATGAGTATCCCTTCTAAACCTTGAAAAAAATCCTTATGGTATGTGTGATGCGGGGTTACTAGAGAAAGCACCTAGCAATGCGAGATCAATTCACTGTAGGGCGCGGCCACGGGTTGACGTGAATTTAAATTCGAGTGTTTTAAAAGTAAAAAGTTTATAATACCAACTAGAACCGAATAACGTAGCTAGTCCATCTATTCCTGACGTACCTGGCATCAACACCACAAAACAAGCGGTGTCGTATCCTTCGTGTTCCGATCACAGAACAAGATATGGTAGGCTTATAAAGATACCTGACCGCTATCAGTCACACTATGGCAAGTGAAATCAAATTACATATTTAAAAAAAAATGTATTTATATATAACTTTAACTTAATAAGTATGAATTTTGAATATTGAATTTAAATTATTATCAACCTTGTAGAATTGAATTTAATGAATTAAAAAATTATATGAAGACATAATGTAAAACAAGGGGGATGTTGTATAGAAGCTGAGTGCATGACTCCCTCTCACATTTAGTCAGTAGCGCTCAAGAACTTGTAGAGACGAGACGGTTAAATTATAATAAAATGTAATAGTCGAAGCCGGTCTTCTTATTTAACGATCCCACACATCAGAGCAAAGACGAAGAAGAACAGAAAGCTCATCTTGAAAAAGTTTTTGGAAGACTTGAAAAATTTGGAATCAACATTAATCCAGGGAAATGTCTCTTTGGTGTTCATACATTGGAATTTTTAAGCCACAAAATTACAAAGGACGGAATACTTCCATCAGAAGACAGAGTTAAATTAATTAGAAATTTTCCGTCGCCCAAATCGATAAAAGAAGTACAACAATTTATAGGAATGGTAAACTACTTCCATAGATTCATTCCTCGACTAGCAGAAATATTAAGTCCAATTCATAGTCATTTAGCCAAAGAGCTTAAAAAAGCTAAGAACGTGAAGAATTTAGAGTGGACAAAGGAATGCGAGGACGCTTTTGTCAAAGCTAAGAACGCATTTATTTCAACTTTATTAGTTCATCCCTCTGAGAACGCAACTTTTAGTTTGACAGTTTATGCATCGAACGTGGCTGTAGGAGCAATGCTGGAGCGAAGAAATTAAGCGCCGCGGAATCCAAATATTCAAACTTTTAGCCATATATTTGGCAATTAAACATTTCAGGCATTTTGTGGAGGGTCGTGAGTTTACCATTTTCACAGACCATAAGCCGCTAACCTCGGCAATATGGACCAAAGCTGAAAGAAGTCCAAGACAAGCGAGGCCTTTGGATTATATTACACAATTTACATCTGATATTAAATATATCAAAGGAAAAGCTAACGTAGTAGCGGATACATTATCGCGAGTAGAAACAGATAATAAGGATTGTGACGCGATTAAAGAAAACAAAATAGATTTAGAAATTATTGCGGAAGAACAGAAAAATGATTTAGAATTGAAACATTTAATGCAAGATTCTGGTAGAAATTCTAGAATAATTTTAACAGAAAAAGATGTACCTTTAACAAATAATAAAATTTGGTTGGAATGTTCAACAGGTAGAGACAGACAATTTATTCCCAAAGTTCTTCGACGAGACGTTTTTAATATTTTACATAACTTAGCACATCCAGGTATTCGAAGTACAAGAAAGTTAATAACAAGAAGATACTTTTGGCCTAGGATGAACAGCGAAATTAATTTATGGGCGAAAACATGTGTAGAATGTCAGAAAGCGAAAATTTATAGACATACTAAATCCCCAGTTAAAAAATTTAAGACGCCAACAGGAAGATTTGAGCACATTCATGCAGATATAGTCGGACCACTCCAGCCAGCAGAAGGATTCACATACTTATTAACGATTGTGGACCGTTTCACCAGTTGGTCTGAAGTCTATCCTCTTAAAAGTATCACTGCACTGGTGGTAGTAAGAACATTATATGAACAGTATTTTCCAAGATTCGGAATTCCATTAACTATTACCACGGACCAAGGAGGTCAGTTTGAAGGAAAAATGTTTGAAGAATTTTCGAAGCTCTTGGGTACACAGAGAATCCGGACAACAGCATATCATCCGCAAGCAAACGGAATGGTAGAGAGACTTCACAGAAAACTTAAAGCATCATTGAGAACCAAGATGGGTAACCCGAATTGGTTACTGCATTTACCAGCTATTTTGCTGGGTCTGCGGACTACCATAAAAGAAGACCTGAAGTGTAGTCCAGCAGAATTAGTGTATGGTCAAGCGCTACGAATCCCAGGAGAATTCTCTATAAGGGACGCAGAGATTATATCAGACCCGACAGACTTTGTGGCAATGTTAAGAAACCACATTTGGAGCATTGTTCCAACGGATTCTCGAGATCAGAAGAAAGGTTTCTTTGTGCCAAGGGGATTGGAGGACTGCGAATTTGTTTTCCTGAGGACAGATAGGATGAGAGGATCGTTACAAAATCCATATGAAGGACCATATAAAGTGATCAAAAGGGGAGTTAAAATTTTTCGGTAGGCATTAACGTTAAAGCCTAGTATGGAGTTCAAACGGGATTCCGTGCAGCATTTTTGGCATATATTTCTACACGGAAAAATTCTGTGTAGAGTACTGTGAAGAAAAAGTCAAAAGGTGAGAAAAAGTTAACAGCTGACTGATAAAAATCACATATTACACCACGCCCTTGCCCGCAACGGCTGTTTTTTTCGTTCTGTCAAAATTACCAACAGCAGCAACAGGCAGCCACACGGAATAATTGTCTAGCTATTTATTCCATTCCAACGTGAACGGAAAAAGTCTCCAATTCCCCTGCAGAGCCATCTGTTAGAAAGTTTCACAAGTGATATATTACCAACAAAATTCCGTTCGAAGTCCGTACTCACAAAACAAAAAGTACACGGGAAAATCGGGTGAACGGAATTCCGTTCATGTTTTTACATGTATTTTATATGGGGAACGGAATTCCGTTCGAACTCCATACTAGGCTTAAAGTAGTAAAAGTATCGATTGATAGACTAAAACCGGCGCATATAGAAAGAAACGACACTAATAGGCCGGTAACACGAAGTTCAAAGAAAAGAGTTTCGTTTCAATTGTAAAGTAAATTTTCAGTCATGATTTTCGTTAATTGATATGTTCATGGACGCTTACGCTGAAGGGGGAGTTATGTAGCAGTCGCTACGCATTACTTTGTTTTTCTCTTATTACGAGTTTTTGTTATTAATTTTCTAATTAAAATACATGTACTTACAATTTTGGAGTACAGTGTGCGTTACGTCATCGGTTTAGATTTTCACTACTACTTTGAAAATACACTTTAGGGAAATCACAATCACGTACGCTTACACTGTACAAGTATTGAATGTATGAAAACATAGATACACGAATTCATTGACATGTAAAATAAAAAATAGAAATGTATTAGTATTGAAATTGTAATTGAGCCACAACCTTCTATACTACAAAGCCATGTACGGCGTGTAGTGTAAAGCCATGTGTGTGTATTATTTTGTGGTCCGACTGAAACGTCAAACCTAACAAGGTTATGTACGAAAATACTCAAATCGAACGCGGTAAAATTATTTCGGCGCGAATAATTTTATGAAAATAATTACATATTGCTGTGAAAGAGAGAGAGAATTATTATTTTTGAAGTGTTAACTTCTTTAGGCGCGTTTGGCACTTTTTCGCTGGGGGTAAAACAAAGAATTCGCGACACGCGCATTTTGTTGCTACACCCGTTTCTGGACACATGATGGCGACACGCGCACTTTGTTGCTCACTCGTTTCTGGGCACATTCTCGCACGCCATCGCACACAGCGACAGCAGCGAATGTGTGCGAGAGGATGAAATGAATGTTAAGTCGCAATTGGCTGTTTCACACGAGCCGACGGCCAACCAACAGAAATCCTATGAAAACGTCATTTGTAGAGAAGAGGGTGAGAGAGGACGATGGGGAGGGAAGATTTTTCCATTCAACTTTCTCACACGATTTTCGATACGACTTTTTGACAGCTGTGTGGTTGTTGTTGTTTTTTATTCCTTTGGGAAAAAGAAAAGAAAGAGAAAAGACAAAACAACAACAATAAGCAGTTTGCAAGCGTTTTGACGTAGAGTTGGTTGGAAAAATTGGCTCGTGTGAAAGCCCATGCGACTTTTCGTCGAGTTTCAAAAGGGAATGGACGATAACAGCCGATTTCTGTTGGTTGGCCGTCGGCTCGTGTGAAACAGCCCAATGCAGACCCGCTCTCAAAATCCATGGCATATTCTCGCACCCATTCATTTCATATTTTCGCAATGCAGACGCCGCACAGTGGGCCAAAACGATACTTGGGTGACCAAAAATCGATTTTCGTCATGTCATAGATTTTAAAAATTTTAATGCCATTCGATAGTAAACTAAATATATTATCATATGACAATAATTTTTTTTTAATTTTTACCCCCCTCTTTGTGTTTGGAATGGCTAAAGTCAGAGAACAATTTGAACAGCTCATTTTTTCTATGATTTCAAAGTCCTATTGTGAAAATGTTTGTATGAGGAGGTTGAATTGTTATTAATGAAACCACTTACTATACAGGAGGAGGTATTATTAGGCTAAGAAGTAATGATAGAAGTCAAATAGTTTTTTTAATAATAGCATTTTAATTAAGAAGGGCGATTTTTCGTTCAAATTTGTATTTATTTTTAACTTTACTAAAAAACTCCAGCGAATTCCACGTTCTAATTAGCATCAAATTAAACTAGAAACCCTCCTGCATCGATAACAAAAGAGTTTGGCTGCGACCACCTGCGACCTTCGGAGAAAATCGCATTTGAAGTAAAGTCTACCTTGTTGTCGCTGTCGACTAAAAAACCGGTTTTCAAGACAGAGAGTCTGTTGATAAAATTTCGCGTAAAAGACTTTGGACAGACTACTTTGATCAATAAATAAAACACCTTGACTTTCAATGCAAAATTAAAGTACACTATATTTCCGATAATTCAAACAAATCTTTCTTCTAGACAAATTCAAGTAGGTCTTAACTCGCACAGACACACGACGCAACTGCCCAAAAAGTTCTCCACGCCCGTGAATGTCAGTGTGTAAGTGCGTTACAATTTTAAAGTAGATTAAGATAACAGTGACAGACAAAATTGATTACTTAAAAATTAATTACATCTCAACACTCCTCCTTAATTAATTTAGATCGCAGACATTCAAAAATCTTCGACGTGAGAGGTTTAGTAAGAATATCAGCCAGTTGATTCGAACTTGATACATGACAAAGTTGAACTGTTTTATCTATATGTTCTTGAATAAACTTCCTTGGAATTTCAATATGTTTTTTTCCTTTAGCGGCTTTTCCTTGACATGAACTCCGAAGCATGTGGATAGCAGATTTGTTGTCAACATACAGCATTGTTGGTTTCATTATGTTGACATATCCAAGTTCACAGCCAATGCGACGAACCCAGCAAATTTCATCTATTGAAGAGACAGCAGCTCGATACTCAGCTTCAGCAGTAGAGGTTGCAACTAACCGTTGTTTTTTTGTGTACCACAAAATTGGGCCACCTCTTAGCAAAAGCACTCCACTGGTTGACCGACAGGTTGTCAAATCCCCTCCAAAATCAGAATCTGTATATGCAACAAGATCTTCACCTCCATCAAAGTATATTCCAAAATTCTTGGTAGATTTCAAATATTGCATTATTCGTTTGATCATTTTCCAATGACTTGTCATGGGTTTGCTTGCAAAGCGACTTACATAGTTTACCGCGAAGCTCACATCTGGTCTGGATACAGTCGACAGATAAAGTAGACTTCCTATTGCTTCGCGATAAGGCACGGAATCGTCAAGCGGTTGATCATTTACAAAATCCTCTTCCAAAGCTAACTGTTGAAAGTCAAATTTATAATATAAAGTAAGAGATGTAAACTTTAGTCAGTAAGGAAGAAGAAGATACAAATAAAAACTGCCCTTTTTTTGTTAACATTCCAAATAAGACAGACGTGTTTCTTTGTGAGTTCCCAATATTTTATTTTTAACATTATAATTTTAACAGGTTATGGGCCCAGGCCACGTTGAAAAGAAAAAAGAAAGAAATGGCGGAATTCAAGGTGCAAGTTTTTAATCTAGTTGGAGCCCAAAATTGGACCAAATGGAAACAACAAATGGTATTGCTGCTTAGATATCACGATCTTCTGGATATTGTCGTAAAAACTGAAAAGAGCGATGAGGAATCAAAAGCGGGAAGTGATGACAAGACAACAAAAAGGGATGCTCAGGCACAGCTATTAATAATGAATGCGCTGTCGGACGAGGTTTATAACAAGCTTGGTGTTGTAAAAACTTCAGCAGATGCATGGAAAAGGTTATTAAGTATTTATGAACAAAGTTCGGGTCAGAGATTGGATCGATTGGCAGAACTTTTCTTCAGTGCAAAAAAGGATCCCAGTGCAGGAATTCTGGAATATGTTTCTGCTTTGCAGAAAACCTTCCATGAGTTATCAGATGAAATGAATCGTCAATTGAAAGTCCAATTGCCGGAGCAACTTTTAATGCTACGAATAACCTCGACACTTCCTCCTGAATTTAACAACTTTCGAGAAGTCTGGGAAGCTACCAACATAAGTGAGAGAACACTGGAAAAGTTAGTTGAAAGGCTTAGAATGACAGAATTATACAATTGTGGTGAACGCGAAGATAACTCAACTACAGCATTTACATCAACGAATAAGGAAAAAACAAATACACCAAAACGTTCGAAGAAGAAAATAAAATGCTATCAATGTAAAAAATTTGGGCATTATAAAATTGAGTGTCCGGAAAAAGCAAATTTAGCCAAAGGTGAATCGGACAAATATGGAGTTTCATATAATTCAGCTTTTATAGGTATGGCATTTGTAACTGCTATAAAGGGACTTGACAGTCACTCTTGGATAAATGACAGTGGTGCAACGATGCATATGACATCTCATCGAAACTATTTTGTTAAGTATGAAAGTTTTCCTAATCCAAAATTTGTTGTGTTGGCAGATAATAGTAAAATAGAAGCTCTAGGAAGTGGTTTATTGTATGCAGATATGTTTGTCAATAATAGATGGGAAAGAAATCGCCTTGAAGAAGTTTGGTATGTTCCAAAATTAAGTATAAATCTGTTCTCGCAAACAAGATCGTTGTATAAAGGATTTAATTGGAAATTTAAAGGGAATAAGGCATGGTGCATGAATAATGGAAAACTTTGCTTAACTGGTCAAATGGTTGAAGGTTTAATGTTATTAAACATGAAAATTAACGCGCAAGATAACTCTTTGACAGCTTTAGTTGTACGAGAAAGTCTTCAGGTTCATCATGAGCGCTTGGCTCATCAAAACACTCAACATGTTCAAAAATTTTTGAAACGTAGGAACATAAAATTTACAGAATCAAATGATTTTTGCGAAGGGTGTGTATTAGGTAAACAGCATCGACAAAGTTTCCATACAAGAAAGGTTCGAGCCACAGTTCCAGGGGAAATCATCAGTGCGGATGTAAATGGACCAATGTCAGTATCAGCTTTAGGTGGATCTATATATTTCGTTTGTTTCAAAGACGATTTTTCAAAATTTCGCTGTGTATATTTTATGAAAAACAAGTCAGAAGTTAAGGAAAAGCTACAGTATTTCTTGGTTGAGGTGGACTCCGCTGGTCATAAAATTAAACAATTTTTATCAGGTGGTAGAGAATTTGACAATAAGGACATCAAGAGACTGTTAAAAATGAATGGAATTGAGGTAAGATTATCAATGCCATATTGCCCAGAACAAAATGGTAGTGTGGAACGAGAAAATCGAACACTTGTCGAAGCTGCTAGATCAATGATTCATTCTAGAAATTTGCCTGTCAAACTGTGGGCAGAAGCGGTGAATACTGCAACGCATGTTATAAACAGAACTGGTCCAACATGTATTGCTGATAAAACACCATATGAGTTGTGGTATAATAAAGTTCCTGTTATAGATCATTTTAGAATTTTTGGTGAAGAATGTTATGTTCACATACCAAAACCGAAAAGAACAAAGTGGGATCCAAAAAGTAAAAAGGCAATGTTCGTTGGATATTCTGGTGAAAGAGATGGATACAGACTATATGATGCAAAGAAAGGTAAGATTTTCTTAAGTCGAGATGTAAAGTTTCTTTCAAACAGTACAACAAGTTCATCGATTCAGATAAATCTGGATAGTTCTTTTAAAAGGTGTTATGAAGATAACGTTAACCTTAGTGAATCTGAACATCAATTGGATGAAGGAGAACCTGAAATTACAATGTCTGAAGGAGAACCTGAAATTACAATGTCTGAAGGAGAACCTGACATCACAATGTCTGAAGAGGAAAATAATAAATATGGCTTAAGGAATAGAGATGAAATAAATCCTCCAGTGCACCTTAAAGATTACGTCTTGTTAACAACTAATGAAGAGGAAAATCCATTGACCAGAGAAGAAGCACTTCAATCACTAAATGCAGAATCTTGGAAATCTGCAATGGATGACGAAATGAGGTCCTTGAAGGAAAACGAAGTCTTTGATCTTGTAAATCCTCCCGAAAATAAAACGATATTAGAAAATCGCTGGATTTTCAAAATCAAAAGAAAAGGAGATGGTAGTATAGATAAATTTAAGGCTAGGCTAGTAGCAAAAGGTCATGTTCAGAAACCAGGTGTAGACTACGATGAAACATTTAGTCCGGTAGCTAGATACGACACTGTTAGAACTGTTTTAAGTGTTGCTGCCAATGAAAAATTGTGTTTACGTCAATTTGATATAAAAACTGCGTTTCTGTATGGTAATCTGGAAGAAGATGTTTTTATGAAACAACCTGATGGCTATAATGATGGTACTAGGAGAGTATGCAAGTTGAAACGAAGTTTATATGGTCTAAAACAAGCTCCTAGGTCCTGGAATAATCGTTTTTCTGAATTTATAAAGAATTATGGACTTAAAGAATCAACGGCAGATCCTTGCCTATATGTTAAATTTGATCAAAAAGGAAAACTATTGGTAACTATATATGTTGATGATGGATTAGTAGCTGGAAGTAATGAGAAATTAATAGTAGATTTTCTAAAATGTTTAAAAGAAGAATTTAGGATAACATCAGGTGATTTAAATAGTTTTCTCGGTATGCAGATTCAACGACGAGAAGATGGATCAATTTTTGTTCATCAAGAAAGATATACTAGAAAAATCTTGGAGAGATTTGGAATGATAGATTGCAACAAGGTTTCAACACCTGCTGTGACTTCTGAAGTTTCTGTGGATGAAGATAACGCTAAGAATAAACCATACAGAGAAGCTGTGGGGAGTTTGATGTTCCTTATGATCACGACTAGACCCGACATTGCGTTTGCTGTCTCAAGAGTATCACAAAAGCTGGAAAATCCTTCTGAAAGTGATTGGGTTATGGTGAAAAGAATTTTTCGTTATTTGACAGGAACAATTAATCATGGACTAGTGTATAGAACTGATGGACCAAAGGGATTGAAAATTTTTACTGATGCTGATTTTGCTGGAGATGTTGGTAATCGAAAATCCACAACTGGAGTAATTGCATTACATAGCGGTGCAGCTATAACCTGGACATGTCAAAAACAAAAATCAGTTGCGCTATCAACTACTGAAGCAGAGTTTGTTGCTGGAAATGAGGGAGCAAAAGAAGCCATTTGGCTTAAAAGACTATTGACGGAAATCACTGGCAAAGAATACAAACCAACTCTATACATGGATAACGCAAGTGCAATAAAATTATGTCAGAACCCAGAGTTTCATAAACGTACGAAACATATCGAGGTAAAATACTTTTTCATCAGAGAAAAATATCAAGAAGGAGCGTACAATATAGAACATGTCTCTAGTGAAGAGCAATTGGCTGACATATGCACAAAGCCTCTACAAGGAGAACGATTTAAACGTCTACGTAATATGATTGGACTAATTTAGTAATTACTGTAGATTGTCACACTTTCCCTATTGTTTTTGATTGTAATATTTGTTTTTGATTTATATTGAGTTAAATTTGAAGGGAAGTGTTGAAAGTCAAATTTATAATATAAAGTAAGAGATGTAAACTTTAGTCAGTAAGGAAGAAGAAGATACAAATAAAAACTGCCCTTTTTTTGTTAACATTCCAAATAAGACAGACGTGTTTCTTTGTGAGTTCCCAATATTTTATTTTTAACATTATAATTTTAACACTAACATTCCTCGTTCCATCGGTGTAGATGCCGGATTAACTTGATCAAAACCAAAACGCTTCAAAAGTCTTGTAGTGTAACTTGATTGACCGACAAATATTCCGTTTTTATCACGTTTAATTTGCATTCCCAAATAAGACAGCCGATCATTCTGTGCAGCCTCAAAAGTTATTTCAAATTCTTTCTGTAGTTTGTTTAAGACATCAAACAACATTTCCACACTTTTGCCCACAGCTATTCCATCGTCAACAAATACTGCAATAATCACACTTTTATCATAGGTGTAGTAAACACATGGGTCATCATCTGTGGGAGCGTTCAAGTAATACGTAACGCATTTTGGGGGGGGGGAGGGGGTTTGTAAAACGTTACGATGCGTTACAGGGGCGGGGGGGGGGGGTTCGAACAACGCGTTACGTAACATTGTTTTTTATTTAAATAAAAAAATAGGGCATTCAAATCTCCCAACTTAGCAACCCTTTTCGTTTATGTTTTACGGGTAATCGCGATTAAAACAATAAATAAGCTATTTTAGCGGCTTTCTGGTACTTTGCGTCATATAATTGTCAATTTCAGGTAAAAGTGTTGGGTGTTACGTAACGTTTAGGGAGGGGGGGGGGGGTACAGAAAAACGTTACGGCGCGTTACAGGGGGGAGGGGGGGGGTCAAAAATTTTCAAAAATTGCGTTACGTAATACTTGAACGCCCCCTGTGTCGACAAAACCTAATGATTTCAAATAGACCGAAAATTTGTGATTCCAATTTTTTGGAGCTTGTTTAAGTCCATATATTCTTTTATTCAATTTGCAGACTTGACTAGTTCCATTTTCAAATCCTTCTGGTTGATGCATGTATATGACCTCTTCCAAATCACCATACAAGAAAGCAGTTTTTACATCGAAAGTTATCATATTCATTTTATTCGAGGCAGCTATACTCAAAATAAGTCTTATAGACACATGACGAGCTACAGGACTGAACGTTTCTGAATAGTTGATTCCTTGTTTTTGCTCACATCCTCTGGCAACCAATCTAGCTTTGTATCTTCCATCATCCTTTTTCCGTAAAATCCATTGACAAGAAAGTGGTTTTACTCCTTTCGGTTGTTGAACCAGATTCCATGTATTCATTTTTACTAGCGAATCGTATTCTTCACACATAGCCATGTGCCAATATTTATCTTTCAATGCTTCACCCACAGAGATACTTTCAACATCACTGATCAAGGCTGTATCACTTACTTCGTTCACAGTTGAATACATTATAGAGTCTTTAAATTTGGTTGGCAATCCAATACCTTCACGATTTCTCAAACTTCTCTGCACCGGTTGTTGGTTCAGTGAACTATTAGAGATTTCATCCCTTGTTTTACTTCCAGCGCGTTCAATTGTCTGAACATCAGATAGTTCAGAATCTTCACAACTTAAAGTTTCATATAAATTATTCTCTGTCTCATCAGATATTTCTTGACAGTTCTGTGATGAAATATCATAACAGGTATATCCAGTTTCATCTGCTACTTTCTCATCAAAAATCACGTTTTCAGAGCTGATCACATCATTTTTATTCTTCATGTAAATTCTGTAACTTGAGGAGTCAATATTATATCCAACAAAAACTCCTTTTTGTGACTTCTTTTCAGTCTTGGCACGTTTATGATCTTGAATCAGAACAAAACATTCACAACCAAAGCTTTTGAGTTTCTGCATGTTTACTCTTCTGCCAAACCATAAGTCGGCAGGACTTTTATCAGCAATAGAACTTCTTCCAGTTTGATTTATTGTAAACACTACATAGTTAACAGCTTCTGCCCACAGATTTTCATTCATACCTTTTGCATGTATGACAGACCTGGCTGCTTCTACTACTGTGCGCATTTCTCTTTCCACTCGGCCATTTTGTTGCGGTGTATAACTATTAGATTTCGTGTGAAAGATGCCAATATTATCTGTAATGTTCTTAGTTTCTTTGTTTACAATCTCAGTACCGTTATCAGACCTCAGCATTTTTACTTTTTTGTCAAACTGATTTTCTACTAGTTTCAAAAAAACATCTAAAACATGAGCAGTTTCATTCTTATTCTTTAAGAAAAATACAGTTCTATATCTAGAATAATCATCTTTAAATAAAACAAAATACTTAGCTCCTCCCAAAGAACTGACATTCATTTCACACAGATCAACATGAATCAAGTCCAAAATGTTTGATGCCGTTTTGTTGTTTATTGGATGAGACACACGATGTTGTTTACCGTACGTACAACCTTCACAGACGTAGTCATCCCAGTCATCTATGAATTTTATCTTGTTTTTGAGCAAAATTTCTCTAACATATTTGACATTTTGATGTGCCAATTTCTCATGCCATGTTTTGATGGATACTGTAAGCAAAGAGGCATTTAATTTTTCTTTCCTAAACATCATTTTAAATAAGTTTTTGTCACGTTGAGCTACTGCTACAACTTCTTTTCCATCAGCTGTTTTAAAGAAGGAACACTTGTCATTGGCAGTTTGTACATAGCCTTTGTCTAACATTTGAGACACTGAAAATAAGTTAAATGACAGTCTTGGAATGTGCAATACATTTTTTAGAGTGACTTTGCACCACTTCTGTCCATTAAATGCTTCCAAATCAACATCTCCAGTCCCTATTCCTTCTAGTTCGGTAGAATCACCCATCATGACCATTGCTGGTTTGTTCAGCTTGACATAGTTGCTCATCCATTCATTATGAGAAGTCATATGTTGCGTCGCCCCCACTGACATATAATAATGGACTGCTCATCTGAAATTATTCCATACAAATCGATGGCACCCAAAAGTATAGTTGTCGCACTCATCCATAGACCCCCAAACTGACAAGTAAAAACAGACCTGATTTTATATTTTCCCTTTTGCACTAGTGATGTTTATATCTTTTGCTCTTTTCCCCATAGACCCCCGGATTTTGACATACAGAATGTCAGTTGCTAAAACAGGCGTTAAGAACTTAAATCAGATACACATAAAATTTGGAAATTAATGAAAAAAAGGCATTTTAAAAGGTGAAAAAGTGAAAATAGTGTTTATTAATTTTTTTAAACAAAATATTTGTGTTATTTTAATGTTTTAAGTACGTATTTAAAAAAAATGTAAATTTCAAAAGTGATTCCGGTGTTTACATGGAGTGCAAAAAGGTTTGTAGCCTATGGAACAAATTGGTGCCATGAAAAATTCCTCATGAGCTGTCCATTCTATATGTCAGTGGTCGCCCCACTGTCTTGATACCATAAGAGTTCGCAGTTAGCCATTGAATTTATGTAATTTACATTCACAGCAGACAAATTTACAGCAAAAAAAACGCGTCTATCCTTGCTTTCCATTCTCTTTGATTCATTTCCCTTTTGTTCATTAAACCGACTAGAACTTTCTTTACAATCTCTTGAAAAATGACCTTTTTGATTACACGTGCGACAAGGAAAGTTTTTTTTACAATAATCCAAATATTTGTTACATGGTTTGTTTCTACAATATTTCTTTATGTGTCCCTTTTGACCACATCTAAAGCATTCAACTGACGATTTTACTTGTTTATCACTTATCTTTCCATGTTTTGAAATAAAAGCATTGTGTGTTGTCGAATCGTCGAGCACCGATTGATTTAATCTGTCTTCTTCCATTCTCAATCGTTCCAAAAGTACAGAGATATTTTTATCTGCAGCACTAGCATTATCCCAAGCTGTGCGAAAGTGGCAAAGTTTAGGTGGCAATATGCCTAAAATTCTTGTGATGATCCAGCTTTCTTTGATATTCTCGCCAGCAACTTTTAAGTCTTCAGCGTACTGCTGAATTTCTAAGCAGTTTTCAACTACAGACTTATTTTCATTGTATTTGTATGCAAAAAACATTCTTTGTAGGCCTTCAATTGAGACGTCAGACATTTTACCATAAAGGGTTTCCAATTTATTTAACATCTGTTGCGACGATGTGCAATTTGATATTTTCCTGGCAATATTGCTGCTTACGTTTAACCCTATTATTGCCTGTGCTTCTAAATCTTGTTTTATCCACGGTTTGACAGCTGCATCTGTTTCAGCACCATGAGGTTTAACATGTACTCCAGTGGCTACCCCAAATAAATCTTTCGATTTTAAGGTTAGATTTAGTTTAAATCTCCAGGAAATATAATTCACATTTCCTTGCGAATCTTCGTTCAGGACTTCCAGTTGTGATCTTAATGTATCCATTTTAAAAAAAACACGTATATTTGATTACGTCGGCAGACTTTCAATCGATCAAAAAAAAGACTTTCACTCACGAGCCTGGGCCCATAACCTGTTGATAAAATTTCGCGTAAAAGACTTTGGACAGACTACTTTGATCAATAAATAAAACACCTTGACTTTCAATGCAAAATTAAAGTACACTATATTTCCGACAACTGTCAAGTTTACATCTTGTGAAAAAAGTGCAAATTTAAAATCAAAAAATTTATATTAATACGCGCTTAAGAAACGTGTAATAGCTTTCCACTGTTTCTACAGAGTGCAATTCATCGCTGAATATTGAAGTTTTCTTCGAATTATACCTAAAAAGGCAAAGGAAAGTATAAATCATTTTTACATATTTCTTTTCTGCCTGTCGTCGAGACGACTGTCAATTGACAGCTCAGCTCTCCAGTCTAGACAACAACCCGTTTCGATTGGACTTCGCCTAAAAGTATGCTTCCGAAATAATGAGTATACAGAGAACACCGCCATGGGGTAACTCTTCCCAAACAAAAAATGTTAACCTGTTTATCCCAAGTGCTACTACCTCAACATTAACTACAACAACAACAACCTCTACAACTGCTTCGACTGCAAGTACAACGGCTAACCTAGCAATAAAAAGCCCTAAACCAGTAACCACACCGGTAGAAACTGCAACAACTAACCTGAGTGTAATGCAAACCAAAAGATCTAGAACATCTCCCGAATCACATAAGCTAAACAAAAATAAAAAAATGAAAAATTTAAATACTTTGAGAAACTATTGGCTTAATCAACCACCTGGAACATCTCAAAATCGGTTTGATATCCTATCAACGGATGAAGCAAGTGAAGAACCGGATAATTCACCAGCAAGAAGCAACAGAAAAGAAGCAAAACCCATTGTACCTAAACCCCCACCAATATATGTCCAAGGCGTCAAATATATACACGTATTAATAAATGCTCTAAATACGGCTACAGAAAAAGACGCGTATGTACTAAAAGTTCTAGCGAACGACGAAATAAAAATACAACCATCAGACTCAATCACCTACACAAAAATAATAAAAGTACTCCAACTTAAACAAACACAGTATTACACTTTCAAGCCTAAAGAGCAACGTGGCTTCCGAGTAGTGCTTCGAAATATGCATTATTCAACCGACCAGAACGAAATCAAAAAAGAACTTGGTGAACATGGTCATAAGGTAATCAATATCCACAACATACTACAGGCCCGAACGAAAAAACCTCTCCCACTCTTCAGCATAGAAATCGAGACTAACAAAAACAATAAAGAAATATATAACATAACCAACTTATTGCATTGCAGAATATCTTTTGAACCACCTCAACAAAATAGGAACATACCTCAGTGCTTAAACTGCCAAAAATATGGGCACACTAGAAACTTTTGTACACTAAATCCAATCTGCGTAAAGTGTGCAGGAAAGCACAAAACTGTCGAGTGTACTCAAGACCCAAAGAGCTGCAACATCAAATGTGCACTATGCGGCGAATCACACACAGCTAGCTATAAAGGCTGTGAAATATACAAAGCCCTAAAAGTTCAAAGATTTCCTGCCCTACGAAAAAAAGTACCTGATCAACAAAAACCTGAAACCACTGATGCGCCAATTCCTCGCCCGATCATGACGAATACTCCAGTAACATTTGCAGATGTCGTAAAAAGTAACACTGGACAAGGCGAAAGCCAAAAAAACGTGATCAATCCTGAAGACGACTTATCCGAACTAAAGAACATGATGAAGCAGCTTATAACACAAATCTCTAATATGATGAACATCCTAACTCTGCTTATTACTAAAATAAATGGATAATAATACAAATTTAAAAATAGTCGTCTGGAATGCAAACGGACTATCCCAGCATGCCTTAGAAGTTAAAAAATTTATAACTGACCATTCTATTGACATTCTGCTAATATCTGAAACCCATTTTACCAATAAAAGCTATATCAAGATTTCTAACTACAATGTTTTTCACACAAACCATCCTAGTGGACGTGCTCACGGTGGTACAGCAATCATAATTCGACAAGACATCAGCTGCAATGTGCTAGAAGAATACACGAAGGACTATTTCCAAGCTACTACAGTCCAAATCGATGACACATATGGACCGCTCATAGTATCTGCACTATACTGCCCACCCAAATTCAATGTAAGTGTATTACAGTTCACGGAATACCTCCATACACTGGGCCCGCGCTTTATTGCAGGAGGTGACTTCAATGCAAAGCACACTGACTGGGGCTCAAGGCTTACTAATAAAAGAGGAAAAAATCTAATGGATGCTATAAGGCAAAACAAGTGTACCTTTATAAGCACTGGAGAGCCCACTTATTGGCCTACTGACACCAACAAAAAACCAGATCTAATTGACTTCTGTGTTCTTAAAAACTTTAACCTAAGTCAAATTACCATGAAATCATGCTTTGAACTATCCTCCGACCATTCCCCTATAATACTGGAATACATCACTAATGTGAAATTACTACGGCCAACGCATTTCCTTACTAACCATAAAACTAACTGGAACTTTTTTGCTAAAATAATAGACAAAAACTTGGAAACTAGAATTCCCCTCAAGTCCCACGAGGATATCGAAAGCAGCATAGTATACTTTAACGACTCAATTCAATCCGCAGCATTACAAACAACGCCTCCAATCAAACATAACCACTTAGACACTTATACACCAAAATCAATCAAACAAAAAATCAAAGAAAAAAGAAAACTTAGGAAAATATGGCAATGCACCAGATCACCAGTAGATAAAGCTAATTATAACAAATCAACTAGAGAACTAAAGGAACTCCTAAGACTACATAACAACCAACATACTACCAAGTTTCTGACAAATCTTTCGGCAACGCAAGCAACAAACTACTCACTTTGGAAACTAAACGAGAGGCTCAAAAAAGGAATACAGCATCAAACACCTTTAACGAAAACCGACGGTACGAGGTCCAGAACAAATCTAGACAAAGCGAAAACGCTAGCAGACTATTTTGAAACAACTTTTACTAATCCCTTCAATAACCGAAATAACTCATTCCTAAACATAAATAATACGTCTCCAAAGAAAATAATAAAGAAAATCGGAATAAATGAAATAAAATGTTATATAAAGAACAGATTAAAACCTAGAAAATCTCCTGGATATGATCTGATAACAGGACAAATACTAAAGCAGTTGCCAGAAAAAGCCTTAGTCTATCTTAGGAATGCCTTTAACGCCATACTACGTTTAAATTATTATCCAAAAGTTTGGAAGGTTTCTAAGGTAATCGCTGTCCAGAAACCAGGCAAAGATGCATCTAAACCATCATCGTATAGGCCAATAAGTCTTCTACCGATCATCTCTAAATTATTCGAGAAACTCCTGCTTGATCGTATTGACGTGGCATTGAAACTAAACAACCTAATTCCAGACCACCAATTTGGTTTTCGACAAGATCACTCTACTATACAGCAGGTCCATCGAGTAACAAATAAAATTCTAAATGATTTGAACGAGCAAAAATATTGTGTCGCAGTTTACCTGGACGTTGCAAAAGCCTTTGACAGTGTATGGCATGAAGGACTCCTTTTTAAACTTAGCGCAATGTTACCTGACTATCACCAACTCATCAAGAGCTACCTGGATGACCGCCACTTCTACGTACAATATAATGACGAATGCTCGGACTTACGTAAAATAGAAGCTGGTGTTCCACAAGGAAGCGTCCTAGGACCTACCTTATACCTTCTGTTTACAGCAGATATACCAAAACCTGTATCCCGTGAAACCATGATAGCAACATTCGCAGATGACACGGTGATTCTTTCCTCTCACAACTGCCTAGAACAAGCTACTAAACAAATAGCAAAAATACTAAAGGAAACGTCAAACTGGTTCCACAAATGGGGAATACAAATCAACGAAGACAAAACGGTTCAAGTTATATATACAACAAAAAGGACCTCCATAAATCAAGCTATTACTTTAAATAACAAAAACATTAACCCTGTCAACTCAGCGAAATACCTGGGAATGCTAATTGACAACAAATTGACTTGGAAACAACATATAATTGGAAAACGTAACCAAATCAAAAATAAGTTTAGACAACTCTACTGGCTCCTAAACAAAAATTCGAAACTCTCGCTTCATAACAAATTATTAATTTACAACACAGTAATAAAACCTATTTGGATGTATGGCATCCAAATATGGGGAACAGCCAGCAAAACAAACATCGACATCATTCAAAGACAGCAGTCAAAAATACTCAGGACTATTGTGAATGCACCTTGGTACATATCCAATGATGATATACATCGCGACCTCAAAGTACCTAGCATCAGGGACGAGATTAAAAGATACAGCAAGAAGCATCAAATCACAATAACATCCCACCAAAACAAGGAAATGCGTGATCTACCCCAGCAAGAAGCCAACACAACAAGAAGACTGAATAGACGCAGACCAGTGGATCTCCAATTTATCACTCCATGATCCATGATTATGTATAATTAATAATTATTGTAAAAAAAAAAAAACAAAAATGTACAAACTAAGTATAAAAGACAATGGTCTTTAAGCTTAAAATTGAATCCCTAAACTGTTAAAACAATTACTTATTGTTCTAGGACAGGTGTAATATTTTATTGGGAAATAAAATAAAAAAAAAAAAAAAAATATTTCCGATAATTCAAACAAATCTTTCTTCTAGACAAATTCAAGTAGGTCTTAACTCGCACAGACACACGACGCAACTGCCCAAAAAGTTCTCCACGCCCGTGAATGTCAGTGTGTAAGTGCGTTACAATTTTAAAGTAGATTAAGATAACAGTGACAGACAAAATTGATTACTTAAAAATTAATTACATCTCAACAGAGTCGTTATAACTTTTTGAGCAGAAATTTTTGGCGTGAAAACTAACACATGCACAAATGTATCATCTTATCTTCTTCTTGTATGGGTCTGATGTTGAAAATATGTTTGTTATTCGCATTGGAGGGGGTGTGCACACATTGATATCCCGTGTACGGATAATAAAGTTACTCTCGGTTATAGAAATACCCATGTACGCCGAGAGCATCATAAAAAACCGGTTTTTTAGTGTTGACGTTATGATCCGTGTATGCCAGCCCAATACCAGAAAAAAGTGATAGATGAGCGACTAGTAGCCGACAGACACCATAAAACCAAATGTACTTTACAGGCGAAACCTACAAAACAAAACAACAAAAGTACGGTTAGTAATTCCGCGAATACGTTTCCGAACAGATATTTAGACAATAAGTGGTAGATGCAGGAGTAATTATTTGAAACAAAAAACCCAATTTTGGGAAAGGATACCTATGTAGGAACCTGATAGTTCAGTTCGCAATCGAGCATCGCGCCGTGAGTTGACTGATTATAGTTGTCGAAATACGTGTGAGAGTTTGTTTAAAAAAAATATATCGCTTACATTTATTTGGTATATAAATACTACGAAGAAATCATTATGCAGATTTTGTATAGTGAACTTTATAAAATAATCCGTGATAATAATGTTATGGAATCTCAAGAGTTTGTGCGTGTTTTTTCAAATTCGTACAATGTTAAAATTCTGGACGAAAAAAGAGTTCGGCGATTCTTTTGGATTTTTAAGAAAAAGTGGCAACTCAGTACTATGAACGCAAGAAAGTTCGAACAACAGAATGAGTCGTGGTTGAATACAGTAATGGAAATCAGTGCTGAAGAGCTGAAATCTACCGTGTCATCTCAACCATCAACTTCAACATTTGCGACGCCTACATCTTTACCTTCTACATCAACATCGGAATTTTTTTCCTCGACTGCGGAATCTTCTGCGTCAACATTGCAACCTTCTGCATCAACATTGCAACCTTCTGGATCAACATTGCAACCTTCTGCATCAACATTGCAACCTTCTGCATCAACATTACAACCATCTGCATCAACATTACAACCTTCTGCATCAACATTGCAACCTTCTACGTCGTCATCCGGCAGAGGCAGACCAGCTAAATCCCTCGATCAGTGCTCGGAAAGAACCAAGAAGCGAAAACTAAAAGAGCATAATCAACAATTATCAACGGAATTAATAAGCCAATCACTTTGCCAACGATATGCGTCCGAGAAACAAGTTAACAAAGCCTTTATTGTAAAAGCTGTTGATGAAGCCAGTCCAAACCGTGTGAGTCGAATTAAGGATAGTATCCCCACCCCAAAAGATCTGCCTCAGAAATTCACTCCAGAGGAAGCTTTGTCCTTGTTTTTAGACTTGGGACTTTCTAAAGACAAGTACAGTTTTCTGAGAAATGAGTTGAAAAAGAGAAACCACGATGCTTTACCAAGCTATAACAAAATTGTCGCAGTAAAAAAGGAATGTTTGCCTGAAATGCTCCAAACTACCGAAACTTCCGCTTCAGTGCCTCTTCAAAATTTGCTTGATTCAACCGCGAACAGAATTCTAAAGATAAAATCACAGGAGGAAATCGAGGCCTTAGATGACACCACTTTAGTGTTAGTGAGTAAATGGGGATGTGATGGATCTTCGGGGCAAAGCGAATACAAGCAAAAAATTTCTGGAAATAATGACGAAAATATAACAGACGCCAATTTATTCGTAATGTCATTGGTTCCTCTTCGTTTAAAATGCAGTAGTGTTGTGCTTGCTCGGTCATTGAAAGGAGCGTTCTGAACTAGTACAATTGTTCAAATGTACTAGTTCGGTCTTATAGTACTGTTAGTACAGTAGTACATAAAAGAACATATTGAATTTAATTTACAATAATCCATATTTTCATGTCAACCTTTTTTATAGTTGCGTCATTTCCGTCATTCCTTCATAAGTCTGTCTGTTCTTTCAAATAAATTGGATTCTTGCCCCTTGAGTCGGTTATTACGATAACAATACCGGTACTTTACAACCACTTTATAGAACCCCTTTACACTGTAACTGAAATTACTATTTCCGAGTGGGAATAGATCGGATTGTTTCAAATACTTTTTTAAAAAGCACACATAATCAGGGAATTGCATGAAAACAAAATTAAGAAAAAATCACATAATCCCATAAATTGCCTTTGTTGCCATAATCTAGAAATAATAGAAAATGCCCTTAACCATGGAGCTGACTTTCCAAAAACAAAATCCATTTCCCTAAATTCAGCCATTAACTTGTCGCATCTCACGAGCACGACAGGTACATATATATTTACATATCGAAAAGAGCCAAAAAAAGGCCTTCGCAATTTGTTCATTAATAAAAATCCCTGCTCATGTTCTTCTAGTTCGTTCGGTTCGGTCTTGTAAACCAGTGAACTAACTCAGCGAAGACCGATTTGTTCAGTGAATAGTTATTTCTAGTACAGTGCTAGAAATGAACTCTTAATAGTACGTAGTACATGTACTACACAAGAATAAACTCGGTCTCGGTCTTTTACTAGTTCACAACACCGAACAAACCGAACCAGGGACTGAGCTGAGGGATTTTTTTATGAAGGAATTACGCAATAGTTTTTTTGCCTGCCCATGCAAAGGGTGGTTTTTACGGCCTGGCTCGCGCCGCCTTTTTTATTATCTTTTTACGACTTTTTCGTTTTTTTTATATTATGTTTTAGGGTCTATAGTTGCTGAGAAGGTGATAATGAAATTTTTAAATGGGAAAATTCTTGTGAACTAAGTGAACTAAGACCGATTTGTTTGGGGAATAGTTCGTTCTAGTACAATGCTGGGAACTAATTCTTTTTAGTACGTAGTACATGTACTACACAAGACTAAAATGCAGTACTTCGGAAGACTTAGTGTGGAGAAATTGTTCGGCGCAGCCCAACACATGATAAATCTACAAAGAAATAAATAAATAAACTAATCAACAAATTTAATAATTCGTAATAATAATAATTACCCGACCATTTTACTATTTTTCCTGTACTAGTGTCCTCCAAACTAACATTGTCATCACTGCAAAATATAAAGAATTAGAATAAAAAAAAAACACAATTTATATGTATATAAACACTATGCCAATTGAAATTACAAAGGTACAAAAAATGAAGTTAATTTAAATGAAATGCACAAAAATGAATTAAATTATGTTAAGACTACTCTGAAAATGTAAATAAAGAAGGAATTCAATTAAAATAAGTTAAATTACAAAATGTTATTATTAAAAAAGAAACCTATATTAAAAACTAACTGACAAAACTAGAATTTTATGTGTTTATAAAAACAGAAAATAAGAACAAAACACATCAAATATGAATAAAAATATATAAAATACGAACGAACCAGAGTCACACAAATAAAAATAAATGCACTTACCGGATAGTTCACGCAAAATAAAACACCAATTTACTTCACGAAATTAAAAACAAAATCTAGGCGACGGCGACGGAGTAAATGTAAATAAACGCGAAGTGACATTGTGTTGCCCAAAAAACATAGAAAATACCTACGTTCGTGATGGCACATGTGGCAGCACAGCAAATATTGGGCAATAGTAATTTCGAAAAAGGGATTCTTCTACTATCGAACGAGCTCAGCAGAAATTTTAACAAGTGACATCGACACCAGCAGCGCGCGCCTTCGTCATTCGATTCTGGACTTGCATTGGGAGGTGTAAAGGCCGTGACACAATGGCGACTTCGGCTTCGGCTTCGAAAGCGACGTTGAAGCGCTGAAGCGCTGAATTAAGAATCGACGCCGAAGCCGAAGCCAAGTATAACACAATAACGGCATTCGTCTTCGTCTTGCAAATCGCGGAAAATTTGTTACATTAAATAAACTTTGTTAAATTATAATGGAAAATAAACGGGAGGAAGTTATAAAATTAATGGAAGTAGCAACATATGTTTATTTAAAATTAAAAAAAAAAAACAAAAACAAAAAAATAGGCGATTCTGCTCAAGAGAAATTTTTCTGCAAAGGAAGGAACATGGGTTCTATGAAACTACCTATCAACGTGGTCTTTTTTCTGATTATTTTTATAATCTTTGCACCCTTTTTTATATTGTACATGGATTTTCCTTTACTAACTCGATTAATTTTTCCTCAAAATCCATGTTAAACACGTTTTAAATTTAAATTACCGGACAGGCCACTTCGATTTTCCAAATAAATTTCAACCGACGCCGCTTCCAATATCAAATATCATTTGATTGAGGCTTCGGCTTCGAAATCGAATCCGAAGGCGAAGCTGCCATTGTGTTAATAAGTACTGCCACGCTTACATTTGATTTTGACAGGCATCGGCTTCGAAATCGAAGCCGAAGCCGAAGCCACCATTGTGTCACGGCCTTAATGCACTTTTTATTAAGAGCATGTCTCCTTAGAAATGCATGCTTCCTTCGGGTGATGGAATTTTTTTTTGTTGGATTTCTTGGGCTGATTAAATACTTTATTTTTTTTTTTGGATTTCAACGTTGGACCCACATATTTAATGAAAATTTAATGTTATTAACCACGTTCCTTTGAATTTTTTTTTGCTTATATGACCCCCTTTTGCTTAATTTTTCTACGTCGGATTTGTGACACGACTCGGGTTACGGGACTTTTTATATTACCTGCAGAGTAAATTATTTAATACGGTAGCCTGATAACCAGAAGGATTAAATCATACGAATTTTCATGTAGCAATATGCTGAATTAAGTACCAACAATTACATAAAGTTGGTTTAAAAAATCAATGAGAATGCCGTCATCACAAATATTTTCCGTCTTGTTAAACGGCATCTTTTAACGGTACAACAAGTTTCACAGTATCAAATAGAGGTTTTTATTGAAATTGCGTTTATGATTACTCAAATATAAATCAGTCAACATTAAATTTATATGCATCGGAAATTCAACGTTATAGTATAGCTTAAGTATATCTTCTCTATGAATTTGGTATTTTTTTGAATTAATTGAGTTGTTAAAATTGCGTATGACGAAATGAAATAGATAATAAGAGGATTAATATGAATAAATGCTTAATTTTTTGAACTAATATTATTTTTATTTTATTAAACAAATGGATTGTAATTATAATACTAAGACCATTTGCGCTTTTATTTCTGGATGTTTCCTTTTTTACTTTTCCGCTACACTATAACTCCCAATCACATTAATATCAAGACATTTTTTGGTGGTTCCATCCAGGAACAGTGAGTGGCCCGTGTATAATTCCAGTTTATTCGTTTAATTTTTCGGTTATACCTTTGTTCATAAATCAAGTACAATGTCTGTGCTGAAAAAGCTGCTAATTCAAGAAATCGTCTGAGAGGCAGGATTGATAAATATATTGAAAATGCCAAGAAAACGGGTTTAGCTAAACGAACCCAAGGTTTTTACGAGACACGAAGCGCCGAATTAAAGGACTTATGGATGCAGTACAGTTCTTTAGATTTCAAAATAATGGAACTCTACTATGAGGAACGAGCAGAAAAGGAATCCTCAACCGATGATAGCGAGCCTAAATATATTTCTGAGGAGTATTATAGCTACACCGAAGCAAAATATTCCGACTATTTAAGCGAATTAACGGAAGGTCTACGTAAGCTCAAATTCGAAGCCTCACTTGTCCACCCAATCCAGAATGAACCAACGTCAGTGGTTACGGTACATCAGGAACCAGCTCTTCCGAGGATTTCCCTTCCAAAATTTGATGGTAACTACGACATGTGGAGGTCATTTTGTGACATGTTCACTTCCTTAGTGCACAATAATAATAAACTGTCTCCAGTACAAAAGCTATACCATCTTAAATCATGTTTAATAGGAGAAGCGGAACAAGTTTTACGACACACGCCAACTACGGATGCTGATTATTTACCTGCATGGAATAAATTAAAGGGTCGTTTCGAAAACACGCGCATTCTAGTGAATCATCAGTTAAAAAGACTAGTGCAGCAACCAAAACTAATGACGGAAACGGCGAGGGGTATTAAAACGTTAATAGACACATCTGAGGAGTGCTTACAACAACTTAATGGTCTCAAAGTAGACACGCAGTCCTGGGATGTATTATTAATTTATCTTTTAGTGCAGAAACTACCTTTCCATACACTGAAGCTGTGGGAAGAAGAGCAAGGTGCCAAAGATGATCTACCCAGCTTCAAGGAATTTAAGACATTTATAACTACTCGTCTCAAAGTGCTCGAATCTATTTCAGATGCTATAGGTACTAAAACAACACAATCCAAGCCCAACGTTCAATCCAAAACAAGCACATCAGTGTATCATGCTACAAAGGAAGGAAGATGTCCAGCCTGTAAAGGAAAGCATTTCGTTCTTAAATGTTATAGGTACAACAAGATGGCACCTGAAGACAAACAAAGGGTCATTAACAAAGCACAGTTATGCATTAACTGTTTATCCAGCAGTCATAGTCAAGTCAATTGTACCAGCAAATACAACTGTTTCAAATGCAAACAACGACACCATACGTCCCTTCATCAAGATAAGTCAAGCGAATCAACTACACCGTATCCTTCACACTTTAAGAATAACATTAATGTATCAACAGTGAAGGACCAACAACAAGGGAATTCCCACAACACAATCGAGCCAGAAACAGTTCAAGCCTTCGTAACAAGGCAAAACGTGCGCGCGTTATTATCAACGGCATTGGTAGCCGTTAAAGGTGGATCAAGGCAAGCAACCACCTTAAGATGTCTCATCGATCCAGGATCGCAATCGTCCTTCTTAACAGAAGAAGCCTGCGCCAAAATAGGGGCACAATGCAACTCCACTTCAATGGTAATCACTGGTATAGGTCCTTACCCTGCAGCCAGTTCCAGTAAGGAGGCCGTCTTACAATTACAATCGAGGCAACTAACTGGACCAATAGTGGAGGAAACTTTTCTTATCTTAAAGACAATCACAGACCCCTTACCAAAACAACGAATTTCCAAGGAAAACATACACCGTATAGACCGTCTCACATTAGCTGACCCGACCTATTGGAAACCAGGAAAAATCGACGCCTTACTCGGGGCAAACGTTTATGCCCAAATAGTGCAATCCGGACTCATTAGGGGAACAAAAACATCTCCGGCGGTCATCAACACCATTTTTGGATGGATTATAGTAGGACCAACCTCCAACCCATTACATCGGAAAGCAATTTCGTTAGTGGCTACTACGGAAAACGATCTTAACCAGCAACTACAACAGTTTTTCGAAATCGAGGAATATCCTACGCATCCAGTGTTTAAGGAAGAAGAAGTCAAATGCCAAACCATTTATGAAACGACACATGAACGACAGAGTAATGGGCAGTACCAAGTAAGATTGCCATTTCTAAACGATGAAACCCCTGACTTAGGCGAATCGCGACCACAGGCATTGGCAAGATTTACAGCTCTTCAAAAACAATTCAGGAGGAACCCAACACTAGCCAAAGATTACGCTGCATGTCTTGATGAGTATCTCAAGCTCGACCATATGGAAGTGGTAGGTCCAGTTGCTGAAAACAAGCCACATTATTATATACCACACCATGCTGTTTTCAAGGAAAGCACTACCACGAAATTGAGAGTAGTTTTTGATGCTTCAAGCAAGACAACCAACGGCAAGTCGTTAAACGATCATCTTTTGAAGGGTCCAATTTTACAGCCTAAACTGTTCGCTACATTATTGAAGTGGCGTAAACATAAAATCGCGATGACGGCGGACATTGAAAAAATGTATCGCATGATTTTCATTCATCCAGAGCAACGTTCGTTTCAAAGAATAATATGGACACATCCAACAACTGGTCAAGTGCAAGACTACGAGTTGAAAACTGTTACCTTCGGCACAACATCCGCACCTTACCTCGCGATACGAACTCTACAACAATTAGCCAGCGATGAAAGCAGCAACTGGCCATTGGCATCAAGGGTAACAATGAAGGATTTCTATGTTGACAATCTGTTAACTGGAGCTGATGATATATGCACGGCTAAACTTCTGCAGACCGAGTTAATCAATATGATGAAGTCGGGGGGGTTTAATTTACGAAAGTGGGCAAGTAATCACAAGGGTTTATTAGAACACTTGCCACTTGAATATTGTGAGAATCGAGGTGCTTTAGACATTTGCGAAGAGGAGGCAATTAAAACGTTGGGGATTCGATGGTTGCCTAGTGAAGATTACTTCACTTTTCATTTTAAACCAAAGCCTGAACAAGACTTATACACCAAACGTTCTATATTGTCAGAAATTGCTTCATTGTATGATCCTCTTGGATGGTTAGCACCAGTGATAGTTGTGGCGAAGATACTGATGCAAACAATGTGGATTACAGGTTGTGCATGGGATGATCCTGTGTCATTAACCGTCGTCCACAATTGGAAAAATTTCAAAGAGGATTTGAAAACGTTACCTCGGATCAAAATACCGAGATGGATTCGGTACACCAATACAGCGCAACTTCAACTCCATGGCTTTTGCGACGCGTCGGCAAGGGCATATGCAGCGGTATTGTATTTACGAGTAGTGCAGCAAGACGGTAGTATCTCATCGACATTATTAACTGCGAAAACCAGAGTGGCACCTAACAAACCTACAACTATTCCACGACTCGAACTCAATGGGGCAGTTATTCTTGCAAGACTAATCAAAACTACTGTCACTGATATGGAATTAGAAAATGTTCCTATTTATGCCTGGACGGACTCGACTATAGTATTACAATGGATCAAAGAACATCCATCTCGATGGAAGACCTATGTAGCAAACAGGGTGGTGGAAATTCAGGACAGCCTTAAATATGAGACTTGGAAACACGTACCTACCACAGACAACCCCGCGGATCTGGCATCCAGAGGCACCACAGTAGAGGACCTTCTATCCAAAGATATATGGTGGCATGGTTCATCATGGTTAGCTATGCCCGTAGAGAATTGGCCTGATATCAAGCAAGGTGACACAACTACTAACTTGGAGGCTAAAGTTGTTCGTTCAGCAAACTTTGTATTGGAAACCCAAGAAGACATATTTAGCCGTTACTCTTCATTTAGAAAAACAACCAGGATCATCGCACTACTCCTTCGGTTCATAGGCAATTGCAGGAACACATCGAAAAAGCAAGTCGGGCTCATTTCTAATGGGGAAATACGCAACGCAGAGAGGATTATCTTCAAGGAAATACAACGAGCAAGTTTTCCCAAGGATTATGATAACTTACTTCGAAACAAACCTCTGTCACCAAGAAGCAAGTTATTGCAGCTAACCCCATTTCTAGACACCCAAGGAATAATGCGAGTAAAGGGTCGTTTATCGCATGCGTCCATAACGTACAACAAAAAACATCCAATTATCCTTCCAAAAACTCACCACATAGTATCGCTTATCATCGACGAACTGCATCGGAACACTTTACATGGTGGGACATCGTTAGTGCTAGCAACAAGCAGGAGCAAATATTGGATTTTGGATGCAAGGCGAGCCATCACCACCAGACTTCATAAATGTATCACATGCTTTCGTTATCGAAAGGAAGTTTGTCAGCAACGCATGGGAGACTTACCAGAAGCTAGGGTCAATATGTCAAAACCATTCAGCAAGGTGGGCATAGATTATGCAGGACCAGTGGTAGTAAAGGCATCCCCGTGCAGAAAGGCGAAGTTATTAAAAGCTTATCTATGTATATTTGTTTGTATGGCAACGAAGGCCATACATATCGAACTAGTCTCAGCCCTAACAACAGATGCCTTCATCGCTGCTTTACGAAGGTTTATCTCCAGAAGAGGTCTATGCACGGATATCTACTCCGACTGTGGCAGCAATTTTATAGGAGCCAAATCAACATTGGATAGGGAATTGAAGGACGTCATAGCACATGCGACACAGGAAGCTAGGCAATATTTTACTCAGCAGGTTATCAATTGGCACTTCAACCCACCAGCAGCACCACATTTTGGAGGAATCTGGGAGGCAGCTGTTCGATCGGTGAAACACCACTTGCGTAGAAGCCTAGGAAACATGACATTGACCTTTGAAGAATATGCGACGTTATTAACTCAAATAGAAGCTATTCTAAATTCACGTCCATTATGTTACGTCAGTACAGATCCAAGCAGTCCTGAGATACTTACTCCAGGACATTTTCTCATTGGACAAGCATTAAACACTCTACCAGAGCCGGACTACGCCAAGGAAGCAACCTTAACCCAAAAATGGAAACAAGTTCAACAAAAGGTACACCAGTTTTGGAAACAGTGGTCACGAGACTATTTACATCATCTGCAAACCCGAACCAAATGGCAGCATGAACGAAAAAACCTGAAAATTGGGGATGTAGTACTTGTAACGAATGAAAATACTCCACCAGCAAAATGGCCCTTGGGCATTGTAGACGAAGTATATCCAGGGTCAGATGGTTTAATCCGAGTGGCACAAATCAGAACGCAAACCAATACCTTAAAACGACCAATATCCAAATTAGCCCGTTTACCATTAGAAGTAACGTAGTTTCAAATTAGTACTAATCAACTGTCGCGTGTTGTCAGTGTTTCAATGTTGTGATTGTCCTGAAAAGATAATTAAACAAAGTAGTTCACAAGATCTTTTCAGATGGATTACGACGAAGACTTCAAGAAAAAAATTTTTTCTCTATGGACGACGAGCCTGATCCTGATTTCTACGCAGACCCAGTTCCTCGTAGTACATCTGAGAAGATGCATATGTCTACATCATCACCACCAGAGAGCACACTTGCCCGGACACATCAAGATGAACGTATTCGTGAATTAAGGGATACCACCAGACATACCACTGCAACATTACCTGAGCCTGCTACCATAAATGGAGCTCGTGAAACATCACTCCATTTATTGAGGACCACCACAACGATTGGCGAGCTTCAAATGCGAATGGAGAACACCCACCAAAAGTTCAGGACTAGAGAAGGACTCGATATATATCTCACCCGCGACGTTTTGAAGCGAATAAATTTTGAGGCCTTAGCTAAAACGAAATGCAAGGAGAAAACGATAACCCTCCCAGGACGCTACCAGGTTCAGCTTAAAGTGAAACCCGATGGTCGACTGATATTCTTCTCCTATCACAAGAGGGGAGTTGTTAAAAAATTGTTGAACAAGGCTGTTCAACAGGGGGGAGAATGTTCGGCGCAGCCCAACACATGATAAATCTACAAAGAAATAAATAAATAAACTAATCAACAAATTTAATAATTCGTAATAATAATAATTACCCAACCATTTTACTATTTTTCCTGTACTAGTGTCCTCCAAACCAACATTGTCATCACTGCAAAATATAAAGAATTAGAATAAAAAAAAACACAATTTATATGTATATAAACACTATGCCAATTGAAATTACAAAGGTACAAAAAATGAAGTTAATTTAAATGAAATGCACAAAAATGAATTAAATTAAATTATGTTAAGACTACTATGAAAATGTAAATAAAGAAGGAATTCAATTAAAATAAGTTAAATTACAAAATGTTATTATTAAAAAAGAAACCTATATTAAAAATTAACTGACAAAACTAGAATTTTATGTGTTTATAAAAACAGAAAATAAGAACAAAACACATCAAATATGAATAAAAATATATAAAATACGAACGAACCAGAGTCACACAAATAAAAATAAATGCACTTACCGGATAGTTCACGCAAAATAAAACACCAATTTACTTCACGAAATTAAAAACAAAATCTAAGGCGACGGCGACGGAGTAAATGTAAATAAACGCGAACTGACATTAGGCCCCCATCCACGGTCAAACAAATCGTCAAATTCCTGGCCAACATCGAAAAAATTGCAAGTGTGCGTGTATAAAATACAAGTTTTCGAAGTTGGCCGCTGTTTGAAGAAAATATTCGTCTGGTTTAATATTTCCTTCAAACAGCTTAAATGTGTGTGTGAGTTTTGCCTGTGTGCCATGTAAAGTTCGCTTTGTTTACAGTAGATTATATGAAATGTCGCTCGGGATGTTTGAAGAAAGTTTTCCTCGTTGATGGCCAAAAATGTCAAAGCATAAATGTGTGCGCTGTTTGTCGAAAATTGGTTTGACGATTTGTTTGACCGTGGATGGGGGCCTATTGTGTTGCCCAAAAAACATAGAAAATACCTACGTTCGTGATGGCACATGTGGCAGCACAGCAAATATTGGGCAATAGTAATTTCGAAAAAGGGATTCTTCTACTATCGAACGAGCTCAGCAGAAATTTTAACAAGTGACATCGACACCAGCAGCGCGCGCCTTCGTCATTCGATTCTGGACTTGCATTGGGAGGTGTAATGCACTTTTTATTAAGAGCATGTCTCCTTATATATATATATAGATTTTCGAGGGATACCGAATCAGACCACTATCTGCGGGTCCCTTTTCGTCCCTCTGCCTAGAGTCATCTTATTGGGGTTGCAGTGGGTTGTCCCATTGCTCCCTTACTTCGACTCCCCTAGTTATCGCAAGCAGCTGATTGAAGGGAGTCTGCCTCATGTCCTCCATCCAATGGAGTCCAGTTATGGCAGCCCTTTTCCTCGCCACCGCCGGACAGTGACACACTATGTGTGTGGCCGTCTCAGGTTCCTCCAGGCACATCCGACAGGTGTCATCCTCCAGAATTCCCATTCTTTTTAGGTGATACCTGAAACATCCGTGTCCTGTAATCAGTGCCACCAACCATCTGAGGGTTCTCCTTTGCATATGCAGGATCCTTCTTCTGGCTGCGGTAATCGGCAACGTAAGCACCATCTTAGCCTGCCTACACGTGGTCATAGCGTCCCACCGTCTCCGGTGTTCCTCAGCGACCCATTTCTCGATGCAGTTCCTCACCAATCCTCTGCCAATGGCAGAGTATGGCTCCGGTCCCCAGAATTCCGAGGTTGACCCCTGTTTTGCCAGGTTGTCAGCCTTTTCGTTCCCATCGATGCCTGTATGTCCTCTAACCCAAGCTAGCGTCACGTTGTTTTGTTTCGCACACCTGTTCAGTTTTTGGACACATTCCAACGCCAGAGACGCATTAATCTCTGTCTGATTCATGCGCTTAATCACAGCCTGATTGTCCAGTGCTATAAGGATACTTCTTCCCTGCACCTGACCCTCACTTATGTGATCCAGCGCGTGCAGCAGAGCAAGCATTTCCGCCTGGTAGACTGAGGTGTAATTCCCCAAAGCCAGAGAGCAGGTCAGATTTAAGTCCTCCGAGAAGACTCCCGCACCTGCTCTGCCGTCAATCTTGGATCCGTCCGTGAAGATATATATGTCTTCCGGTCTCCCTTCGGGGAGCGTTCCGTTCCCTATGAGGGTTTTATGATACCTTTCGGTCACCCTCATTTTTGTGATCCCTTCCATGGGCATCATGAGCTCCCTAATCCCTTTAATGCGATCCAGGATCTTCATGTGCCCATATAAGGTTCCTGACGCCTGCCATGCGGCATCACGTCTCATCCGAATCGCTGAGGCTGCCGCAGTCTTCATCACCTGGAGATCTAACGGCAGCAGACCTAACAGCGCCTCCAATGCCGCGGCGGGTGTGGTGCGGAAAGCACCGCTCACACCTACGCAGGCCATTCTTTGCACCTTGTCCAAATGCCTCTTGACGGTTTTCTGTGTGGCTTTAGTCCACCAGACCACCGAGGCATAAGTTATGATGGGTCTCACCATCATGGTATATGTCCAGTATGCTAACCTTGGTGAGATACCCCACCTTAGTCCACATACTCTTCTGCACTGGTGAAGCACCCTTGTCGCCTTCTTAATCTTCTCTTCAACGTGGTATTTCCAGGTTAGTCGCGAGTCCAAGTATACACCCAGATACTTGACCATCCCAGACACCTTGATCCTCGATCCAAAAAGCATGAGGGGCTGAAAATCCAGATCTTTAATCTTCCTAGTGAAGATTATCGCGTCTGTCTTATTGGCATTTATGGTGAGGCCCTGTTCCGTACACCACTGCTCAACCACTTGGAGTGCATTCCTCATGATATCTGCCGTAGTGCTCATAAACTTGCCACGTGCCACAATCGCTACATCATCTGCATACCCAACGGTATGCACGCCCATTACCTCTAGCCGCCTGAGCAGAGTGTCCACAGTGATGTTCCACAGGAGGGGCGATAGGACCCCGCCCTGTGGGCATCCCTTGCTGACCCTCCCTCGAAGCCGCGAGTCTCCTGTCTGAATCCTTACCGCTCTGTTTTTCAGCATGCTGTCCACCCACCTTACAATCATGGGGCTGACCTCGCGCCTCACCAGAGCGTCTTTGAGTTTGTTGAACTGTATCTTGTCGAAGGCGCCTTCGATGTCCATAATAACGGCCATCGCTATGCCTCCGGTATACAGTTCCCCCTCGGCTACTCGCACCAGTTGGTGAAGTGCCGTTTCTGTAGATCTGCCAGCCTGGTAAGCGTGCTGGCTTCTACTTAAAGGGTGCCTCCTTAGCATAGTACTCTCCAGGTGGTCTGCCACCACTCTTTCCATTGTTTTCAACAGAAAGGATGTTAGGCTGACTGGCCTGGAGGACTTCGCCTCGGTGTAGTCCTTCTTGCCTGGCTTAGGGAGAAATACCACTTTGGTTTCCCTCCACACCGCCGGAATGTATCCTGTTGCTAGACAGGTAACGAATATTCCCCTAAGCCTGGGTGCAATGATATCTTTGCCCCATTGAAGCAGCGCAGGGAATATTCCGTCACGCCCCGATGTCTTGAAGGGAGAGAATGTGTCTATTGCACGTCTCACCCCTTCCTCCGTCACCACCCCGTTAGCCTCCTCTCGGTTCATCCTTGTAGCCATTCTGTTACGAATAGCATGTCTCCTTAGAAATGCATGCTTCCTTCGGGTGATGGAATTTTTTTTTGTTGGATTTCTTGGGCTGATTAAATACTTTATTTTTTTTTGGATTTCAACGTTGGACCCACATATTTAATGAAAATTTAATGTTATTAACCACGTTCCTTTGAATTTTTTTTTGCTTATATGACCCCCTTTTGCTTAATTTTTCTACGTCGGATTTGTGACACGACTCGGGTTACGGGACTTTTTATATTACCTGCAGAGTAAATTATTTAATACGGTAGCCTGATAACCAGAAGGATTAAATCATACGAATTTTCATGTAGCAATATGCTGAATTAAGTACCAACAATTACATAAAGTTGGTTTAAAAAATCAATGAGAATGCCGTCATCACAATTATTTTCCGTCTTGTTAAACGGCATCTTTTAACGGTACAACAAGTTTCACAGTATCAAATAGAGGTTTTTATTGAAATTGCGTTTATGATTACTCAAATATAAATCAGTCAACATTAAATTTATATGCATCGGAAATTCAACGTTATAGTATAGCTTAAGTATATCTTCTCTATGAATTTGGTATTTTTTTGAATTAATTGAGTTGTTAAAATTGCGTATGACGAAATGAAATAGATAATAAGAGGATTAATATGAATAAATGCTTAATTTTTTGAACTAATATTATTTTTATTTTATTAAACAAATGGATTGTAATTATAATACTAAGACCATTTGCGCTATTATTTCTGGATGTTTCCTTTTTTACTTTTCCGCTACACTATAACTCCCAATCACATTAATATCAAGACAAAATCCTCGTCCATCATCTGCACACTTTTGTAGACCTATTAAATTTAAATATGAAAAGGAAACAAAAGAATTGGTTCAAAGTGAAGTTGACCTCTTGAAACAAGAAATAAATGCTTTACTGCCGACGAAATGCTTAGTTAACGGCAAAGAAATAGAAGTAATTCATAGGCTTCACTTAACAATGTGTGATGGCAGAGTAACTCAATTTGTAACAGACACCAAATCATCGGCAACTTGTACTATTTGCCAAAAAAATCCAAAAGATTTTCTAAAAATACGGAAGAAGAATGCGATGTTGAAGAAAACTATCAATACGGGCTTTCGCCCCTTCATGCAAGGATTCGATTTATGGAATTTACATTGCACATGAGTTACGACTTGAGTTTCACTGATGAGGGTGTACGAAACAACCCTGATAATAAGCAAAAGAGACAGCAGGAGAAATACAGGATACAACAAGAATTCAGACGACAACTTGGTTTAATTATAGATACACCTAAGCAAGGATTTGGAAGTACGAATGACGGCAACACAGCGAGGAGATTTTTTGAATACCCGGACATAACAGCGGATATTACCAAAATAGACGTGGAAATTATAAAGAGATTTAAGACTATATCAAATGTTCTTTCTTGTGGTCTTCCTATAAATGCCGAAAAATTTGGAATATATGCAGAACAAACAGAAATATTGCTAAATGAGAAATATGCATGGAAAAAATTATCAGCAACAGTCCACAAAGTTTTAAAGCATGGGAAAAATATAATACTTCACTGTCTTTTGCCAATTGGCGAACTGTCGGAAGAAGCCCAGGAAGCCAAAAATAAAGAATACAAGCGCTACAGATACCACAACACCAGAAAAATTTCAAGGACAGAGCAAAACGTTGATCTCATGAATATGCTGCTTATCTCATCAGATCCATACATCTCATCATTTCGGAGAATACGAAACAAACGTTTAAGAAGCAGGGAATATCCAGAGGAAATGGCCTATTTACTAGACACAGATGAAAATATAGATAATATGTTTGAAAGTGTTCCAGCAAACTGACTGCTATTTGAGTATATATGTATAATTTATATTTTTGTAAAATTTTTGTTTTAATTAAATATTGTTATGGAGATAATAAAATTTAAAGATTAAGTTAAAAATGTCGTTAAAACTTTTTAAATAACATTAATAAATTCATTTTTTAACAACTTCAAATTTTGTTGATTTATTTTGAGGCACCCTGTAAACCAATTGAACTTTTTTTTATCAATTAAGGGGTAATAATGTCAATATTTATTTCCCAAAGTTTCATTATGATATCTCTAACACAACAAAAGTTACAGATTTTTGACACCCAACAAGTCGTTTTGGCCCACTGTGCGCCGCTCTTAGCATTCATTTCATCCTCTCGCACACATTCGCTGCTGTGTGCGATGGCGTGCGAGAATATGACATGAATTTTGAGAGCGGCGCGAGAATATAAAACGAATGCTGAGAGCAGCTTCTGCACAAAGTCTAGAAATTAACAAGTCTTTCATCTTCATATGGTTAATGAGTGAAAGGCGAACAGCTGCATGCACAAGTTTTTCAAATGACGATGTCAGGCTATCAGAGAGAGAATGCAACATTTTTATACGCGCTGGAATACAACCATAAGTCGGAAAATTTTATGAGTTTATATGGGGATGTATTGGTGCATATTTGCTCGTTTGTTTTGATTTATGAAAGAAAACAGCTGTTCCAATTTTCTTTCCTTTTCTGTTCTGCATACTTTATCGTAAAGAGAGAATCTGGCTTTGTCTCGCTGAGTTCACGAAGTATGCGTTGAATTTTGCTCAGCAGTGATGTTCATATATGCACGCACACAATCAACGGTCGGAAATTTTTGTATGAAGATGAAAGACTTGTTATTACTAGACTTTGCTTCTGCATTGCAACATTCAAACCCAATCCCTCTCACCAAGCGCGGGCTATTTTGCCTCGCACACATATAATTATACGCTGCTGTTTGTAAGTGGAGCTCAACCAAAAGTTTCCATGCTCTAGCCAGCTGCATAGGCACAAGTGCCCAGAAACGGTTGCGAAGCAAAAATGCGCGTGACCATCGCTGCTGTCTGTTGCTGGACCTCGACTAAAAGTTGCCATGCTCTAGCCAGCTAAATGGCTGCAATATTTAAATATTTTGCTTGGATTAATCGCTCTCGGCGACATGGAATACGTTTCGGCGTTTCGCCTATTCGACTGCGCGTCTGTATTTTACGTAGGTACATATCTGGGGCAGTACCCCAGTAGGGAAAATCGCAAGTATTTACTGTGGGAAGTCGATTTGGAAGTACTTCTTTAATTAGTCTTTTCTGTAATGAGTTATAAGTAATGCAGAGGAGAATGGGTTTGGTGACCAAGCGTTTGATTTCGCGCAAAAAGCGTGTTGAAAAACTTCGTAGCTGCTCGTTTTCTTTGTTAATTATCTCAGTTATCTCAGCCATTAAGTTTCTAATCTTTAATGTATAAACATATATTTGAATTTATGTTTATGATATAAATATAAATCGCTTAATTTTACTTATTTTACTGGTTCTGAAAAAAATTAAATTGAATCCAGTAGATTCCCATAAAAATTTAGATCCGTGACTTTGGCTGAATATAATATGACTTTTTTTTCATATTTGCACAATGTTTAAAATAGCAAAAATTTCTGTTTCGTAACTATTGCATCAACCCGACGATATGTACTGTGTACTATGTACTACATATTTCCTATGAACTATGCACTATGTATTTATTACTATATATTAGCTACTATTTTTAATAAAAACTACATTATCCCAGTCATCCATCGTCCGATCTTTGTGTGATAAGTTTAAGACAAATATTTTAATTTCCAAAACATTGCAACACATTTTGGAGTGAGTGGATATAAGTAACAATTAAATAAACTTTAACAGAATATTCATAAATGAAATATATTAATCCTTATCGTCTTGTATTAAGATTGATTTGGACATTTAGACTAGCTATAGAAGTTAACACTTCTAAAGTGTGGTCCTACGCACACTCGTTGTTTTTTTGTTTGTTCGGTGAACTAATTATGTTAAAAGAAAGTTATTTAGTTGATATGCTTGACAACAATTAAATTAAAACGTTGGCATGGAAGTAATACCCAAAAATCATGAATTTTAGTTAAATTTTAGTGTTTTTTAGTGCCATACAGTGGGCCAACAATAGTAATCGAATTTGCAGTGATTTTAAAGTGAATAGTATCTTCATTATGGTGTAGTTATTTAAGATATAAGTGCAGAAAATGTGAAACAAAGTGCTAAGGTTATTGTTTTGTTTGACATTGTTGATTGGTAGTGTATTCTGTTGTTGGGGCGAGCGTGGAAGTTAGGCTCGTCAGGACTTCTGGTTGGGTGTTAACATTAAGAAAGCCAACAGACACTGTTCTTGTTCCAGTTGGTAAGAGGGAATTGGCGAGGAATACTCCTTTGCTCGGCTCGTAAGATTCACAGAGCATTTCCTCCTCTAACCTTAGTAGAATTGGAGCCACCATTTGAGATCGGCGGCTTGGTAGGCAGATAGAATTCTCCAATGCCACTTTATTTTTGCCTGCATTGGTCTCATAGTCGTTGGAGTTGTTTTCCAACCTTGAGCCATCTAGAGATAGGCAGCTGGTATTCTTCTCTGACGGTACTTGGGAGACACCACCGGGGTTTATCTCGGCTGCTACGAGTTGAGATTCCATGGTTTGGGTTTGCTTCTGCTGCTCTCTAGTTTTTGGCTTGGTGGTGACATCACGTAATGGAATAGCTATTTCTACTAGGTTGATTTCCGGGCGAGGAAATCGCAGTGTTTTGTTTGGGCCTTCGACGTTACAATGTTTGGAAAGAAAGTCGTTTCCTAATAGGCCATCGTTGGGGATCTCTGGCATGGTTTGCACAATTTGAAAGGTGCATGGGAGGGGGGTATTGAGAATGAAATTCCCCTGACAGCTCCCTAATGTTTTTCCCTGGCCGTATGGTGTTTGTAATGTGCATTTTTTGGTTGGATCTGATAGGTTGGGATCCTTGAGCTTAGGTGTTTTTAGAATATTAACCTCAGCGTCTGTGTCCACTATTATTTGGGAATTGCCGTTTAGGCTTATATCAAGTTGAAGGTTGACCAGTGGGTCACTGTTTATGGACGTCTGAGGTGCGTCGTTTATTTTACTCGAATTAATTATGGTCGAACCAGGGCATCCTGGTTCAGATAGTGAGAAGTCTCCCCTTTGTGAGGACTCCCAACTCTGTCTTTTTCGACAGTCGTCCACTTTGTGGCCGCGCCTTCCGCAAAAGTCACACATGAAGCGGATATTAAATATCCTTCAGGTCTTACCGTTCGCCTGACTTAGGCTGTTTGACGGTTGTTGGCGGGGATGCAGCTGTTGGTGGTTCTGTTGATACCGGTTTTTATTGTTCGTAGAGGGCTCACTGCTATTGTGATTAGTGCGCTGTTCTTGAAAATGGACGCTGTTAGGGAAATTTGGTTGTGTACGTTCTTGAAGGCGTCGACAGTCTCGCGCATCATGATTAGTGGCCCTACAAATGATACAGAAAGGGGTGTTTTTCTTTTTGATGCAGTCTATATATGTGTGTCCCTTGTTCCGGCAATAACTGCTTCTAGGTTCCCTGGTGATTTTTGAGGTGCTGACGTTACGAGTGTCGCCTGTAATATTGGAGTATTTTCTGAGGGACCCTCAGGAGAACAAAATAAATGGCTACTAAAAGCAGTGTGATATGTAGTGTTGTAACCGCTAGGAGTGGTATTAAGTGGAGTGATGGCGGTGTTTGGTATTGTCTGTGGCGATATGGGGTTCGGCAGTATATTAGGCGAGAAACACAATTGGAGCTTTTCTGCCAGCTTGAGCTTTTCGCATATGGAGCACTAGACATCTGCTCGCAATAACATCTTCAGATTTTCGGGCAGCCGAAATGCCAGCTCCAGCTTTACGAAATTTTAAATTTTGAGCTGGCTGCTGTCATTATCTTCTTCTTGATCTATGCTTCGAGTCGAGTTTTGTTTGCAAAAGTTTATTTTTTAGAGATAAGGGATTTAAAAATGTGTATTAAAAGAAAAAGCATGGATATTATATATTATAGGAATGGACATAGTCCGAAGGAAACCAAGCTGTCGGGCTCTAATTGTACCTTTGCCGACTTTTTAGATAGCGCGAACATTACAAGCCAGCCGAAAAGCTGGCAGAAAAGCACCAATAGTGTTTCTCGCCTTATTCTCTGTGCGTGTGGAATTAGACCGTTCAGGCCTAATTGTGAGGCGAAGATGCTTTCGTATGGGAGGAGATGGCTCGGTTTTGGCACGACATAGGTTTGGGTGCCTTGGGGCATTTGAGCCATTTGATGTTGTGCATGCACGTTTAGTGTTATTTGCTGGAGTCTCTCCATGTCAAGGGCCTTTTGTATTAAATTATCTAGGCCATCCTCGCCCGCTGCTAGCAAATAATGGCATAAATCTGCTTAGGGCATTTTTGGCGAAATCTTCCAATTGCGCTTTGACTGGGGTCGCTGTTGTACCATATTTGAGAGTAGCTGCTTCCACGCATAAAGTGAGTTGTTGTTTTATCCTATTTATGTAGGTAGTAAGAGGTTCTAAAGGGAACTGGCGGAGTTTGAGTAGTTTGCCTACCCGTTCTAGGTACGTTTTCCTTGGAAGGTAAGTCCTATTGAGGAGCCTTTCAGCTTCTTCGAAAGTAACTGGTTGATTTGAGGCTATTAGTTGATAGGCTTCACCTCGAAGTCTTGTAGGGGAAATTTGTACGAAATCGCCTTTTCCTCTTCTGTGAGGCATTGTAATACACTACGGCAACAGCCTATAAATATTTTCAGCTCGGTCGCTAGGGTCGGGCTTTGCCCGCCAGAAAACAGGGGGACCATTTGGACTGTTAATTTGGCAACTTTCATGAGATTGTCGGCCATAGCTGTTGCTTGTATTATATTTGGTATTTAAGGAGTTGGAATTCGACTCTTTGTTTGAGACTAGAATAATTCTGCCAAGCCATATGTATACGTAGAAAGTGGACGGATTCGTCGGCGTGAGTGGTGTCGGCGGGTGGGTTTTTATATAAGCATTACTTTTTTTTAATTATATTTATATATGTTTATGTATCCTTACTAATATTATAAATGCGAAAGTAACTCTGTCTGTCTGTCTGTCTGTTACGCTTTCACGCCTAAGCCGCTGGACCGATTTTGATGAAATTTGCAACAGATATAGTTTAGACCTTGGAGACGGACATAGGCTACCTTTTTTTGGAGAAAAAAGGGTTGAAGGGGGTGAAATGGGGTTCAATAAGTTGTAAGGGGAATTTTTTTCTTTACTTTTTTTCTATTGTATAAAAAGTAACTGATTGACAGACAACACACAACCTAAACCGCTAGTGCTAAAATGCTGAAATTTTGACAGTGCATCCGTAGCGATTTTTCGAAATTCATCCCCTAAGGGGGTGAAATAGGGTCAACTCAAAACCGCTGGAGCTATAAGGCTGAAATTTTGACAGTGCATCCCTATAATGACGTGGAAGCGATTTTCACTACGAAGCGATTTTTCGAAATTCATCCCCTAAGGGGATGAAATGGGGTTTACCCAAACCGCTGGAGCTATAGGGCTGAAATTTTGACAGTGCATTCCTTTAATAACGTGCAAATCCACTATTAAAGCGATTTTTCGAAATTCTTCCCCTAAGGGCGGAAATGGGGTTTACCCAAACCGCTAGAGCTATAGAGCTGAAATTTTGACAGTGCATCCCTATAATGATGTGGACATCCACTAAAAAGCGATTTTTCGAAATTCATCCCCTAAGGGGGTGAAATGGGGTTTACCCAAACCGCTGGAGCTATAGGGCTGAAATTTTGACAGTGCATCCCTTTAATGATGTGGACATTCACTAAGAAGCGATTTTTCAAAATTCATACCCTAAGTGGGTGAAATGGGGTCAACCCAAAAGCGCTGGAACTATAGGGCTGAAATTTTGACAGTGCATCCTTATAATGGCGTGGACATCCACTAAAAAGCGATTTTTCGAAATTCATCCCCTAAGGGGTTGAAATGGGGTTAACCCAAACCGCTGGAGCTAAACGGCTGAAATTTTGACAGTTCATCTCTATAATGACCTGGACATTCACTAAGAGGCGATTACTCTAAATTCATCCCCTAAGGGGGTGAAATGGGGTTAACCCAAACCTCTGAAGCTGAAGGGCTGAAATTTTGACAGTGCATCCCTATAATCACGTAGAAATGAATGACTCGAAATTTACTTTACTTAATATTCATTTGTGATTGCATCATAATTTCTTGCACCCACGTAAATAGGCGAACAAACTTAACGAACGTTCGTCATACCCTAAAATGTTACTTCCCTTGATGACATATACATGCCAATCTCTGCTTCAAAACTTGCAGATTTGTTGAGCAGAGGTGATATACGCAGCAATTTGTTTACCATATTTATTAAAAAAATGCACTATAATAAATCCTTTTTAGGGATAATAACAGCTGACTTTTTTGTTTGTTTTTCTTAAGGAAAACGTTGCACATAATAAACAGTTTTTATTTAAAGGCGTTGCAAGGCACGCGGGTTTTATGCTAGTTGTTTATAAATACTCCTCGGAGCAACCACAAAAGTTGGTGTACGTGGCGCTGAGTCGGGTAACGAATATACACGGCTTGCACATCATCGCGGAAAAATATGCGCCTTTTATCTTCAAACACGGACGGACAGACTACGCGAGTTGTCCGTAACGAATACATTCGACTCCGTGGACACGCCCTTCAAACAATCACTTCGAAAGCAGTGGAATTTTGTGATGACGGTAACAGCGCTGGGCAAACTGTAGTGACAAACCTTAATGTTCAGAGTTTGTCTGCGCACTTCGCTGATATTGAAACGGATCCCGTGATACCAAGGTCGGATTATTTGGTATTGACTGAATCGTGGATGCGTGACAATTTTGATCCAGTTCCAATCAATAATTATGAATGTATAACCAGGCAGAATAATCGATCGGATTCTGATACAAACGCAGCTGGTGGAGTAGCTATCTATCGAAAATTAACATCAATATCCACGGCCAAAGTTTTTCACGTTGAGTTGTCGGACACAACTCGTCTCATCAGAAACACAGACGAGGTCTGCTTGGCTGAAATTACATGCTTCACTGCTGATACAACGTTTAAAAATGTACTTGGCGCAGTGTATATTCATCCTGGAGCAAGTGTCTCAAACATTAGTGTATTGCTGCACCAAGCACTCTTTCCGTACGTACATAACAGGCAGTATGTGCATCCGATCATGCAAGTTGATACCAATGTGTATATATATATATATATATATATATATATATATATATATATATATATATATATATTTATTTATATATGTTTATATATGTTTTTATATATATGTTTATATATGAGGAGCTGGCGAACAAAACCGGAGTACTCCACTCAAATTTCAAAAGCATTTTTTTTTCGAATCGTGGTGTCCAAGACCTGTTGCGTCTATTCCTGTTAATATTTTCAATTAAAAACGGCTCTACGTTAGCCAAAATAAGCTTTTAAAAGTGCATTTTCAAACAAAACCGGAGCAGTTCCATATATTAATATTAGTTTTTTACCCAGTGTGTAAAATTTATTTTTGCGGACTAATCCGGTTTTGTTCGCCAGCTCCTCATATGTTGTGCCAAGTAGTGCTGATCCAGTCACTTCGTCAGTCCCTAGCCAAGTAATTTCATAGTTTAATAATAGGAAATTGACATTAACTAATTAATATTTACAAGTGGTTTATCGGCCTTGTGCGGTAGATAGTGTTAGATATCGTAGTATAGTGGTCGAGCAGTATTTTTTTTAAAGTTTTACTCAGAATCGTCAGTCCCTAGACCGTCAGGCCCTAGCTGTTAATGCTGCTAGGGACTGACGAGAGTGGTCAGGGGCTGACGTTCACTTATAATTATACAGGGCGTATCAGTGAAAATGCTAAAACGCTTGGCTGCGGATAGGTCTTGGGTATATAGTACGAAAAAAAATCGTATAGGGGGGGGGGGGAATCATAACGGTTTAGCCGCTAGGGCCTTTTTGAAACTTTTTTGGTAGAAGTTTACATTGTACTCTGTATTTTGGTAACCCTATTCGATATTTTCATGAATAAGGCAGCAATCTACGCAGAATACTCCCACCTATCTAAAACTGTAAAAGTTAAGGTTTCAACCCACCAACGTCCATTGTTAATGATAACAGTTAGTCCCTAGATGCCTAAATTTGCAAAACTCAAAATTTCTCATAAAATTCTACCTAAAGTGACTGGCCCCTTTAGGTATGACAAAACAAATCAATCACGTATTATATCCACTATTAGGAAATGCAATAGCATCTTAAATATTATGAAGACAAATTGCTTTCAAAAGTCGCCCTAATTTTATGGAAACACCCATATATATTTATATATTCGCTGTTCCGGTCCCTAAAAACGCGTCATAATAAAATCGAAATAATAAAACAAACTGTGAGAGTGAAAAACTAAAAATATAAAAAAGTGCACAAAAAAAAACTCTAAAAAACAGTGACAAAAAACAAAAACGAGCGCAGTCTAACGCAAAGGCCCATCACCCTTCACTAGACACGACCGGTCCGACGAACGGCGCAAGTAAGTACCCTTTCTCCCTACCTTCTCTCGCATCTCGGTCCTGCAGGTGCCGCGGCTAAAATCGGTCGGTCGATGAAATTTGCCCCGTCTCAAAAGGCATAACACTTTAACGAGGGCAAATTTTATTGACTCTGATGGCTGCGGCAAATGTAATGCCGGGAAATATTCCCGAGAACGTGGCGATTGAGCCCGCGCAACCGAAGTCCCGTTACAAGTCAAGTTTTGGTATTGACTTTTGTAACATTCGTGGACTTCAAGCGAATTTCTCTTTTGTTGAGTGCCACTTATCTAGTTACAAACCCCCAATCTTCGCACTAAGTGAAACCCAAATATCACCCGATAATGACTTAGGTTATTACCAGGTGTCGGGGTACACTTTAGTGCACAATCTCTCCCCCCATAGGGGTATTGCCATTTATGTTAGGGACGACGTGGCTTATTATAAAATACATTCAAGCACAACTTCAGATTTTAATTATCTTTGGATTAAAATCATTTTCCAAAGCCACGTCATATTATTCAGCTTCCTATACAGAAGCCCTAACATAAGTAACGAAGCCTCCTCATTATCTTTTGATACTATTTCCGAACAAATCTCGGGATTTTTGTCGTCCAATCCTGAGTGTGAAATCATCGTTGCGGGTGATTTCAATGTTCACAACGTTAAATGGCTGACTTACTCAAATGGCACCAGTATTTCTGGCAAGGACGTCGAGCTCTTTGCAGACATCAATAACTTGCATCAAATTGTGGATCATCCCACAAGAGTCCCTGATGTTGCTGATCAAGGAAGATATCTCCTTGATCTTTTTCTAACTTCTCATCCAGCGCGTTACTCCGTCGAAGTTGATTCACCTCTCGGCAATTCAGACCACTGCCTAACTTCCCATTCGAATTTCCCACCCCTCCCAAACCAGTTCGAAGAACTGTATGGCATTATGGGAAGGCCAATTGGCAGGGGCTTATTAATTTTTTCCAGTCTACAGACTGGAATCTGTGTTTCCGGAATAGAAACGCCAACTCTGCCGCTATCCGTATCACAAAGATCATACAGGCAGGAATGCATTTGTTCATTCCTCATTCTACCAAATCTGTGATGGTTTAATCAGGAGTGTATGAATGCAATCAGAAATAAAGAAGCCGCCTTACGAGCTTACAAGAGCTCCCCTAGTGAATCGCTCCGTGTAGAGTATATAAAACTAAGAAATTCCTGTAAAGTCACCATCAGGAATGTCAAAAATTCATTTAACAACAAGTTGAGAAGTAAACTCTTTAATGCAACCTCTGGTAGCAAGAACTTCTGGTCCTTGGTAAGCTCCATTAAGAAGAATTTCACTTCATCCACAACTCCTTCATTTATCCACGATAAGAAGGTGATAACAGACAGAAAATCCAAGGCCGATATATTAGCATCTCTGTTTGCTTCCAATTCTTCTTTACCCCAAATTGATATGCTACCCCCGGTTCTCGAGCACAGGGCACATTTAATGGACAGGGTTTTCTTCAGGACTCGCGAGGTGTACAGGTGCCTCAAGGAGCTCGATATCAATAAATCCACTGGACCCGATAATATACCCCCTATCGTCTTAAAACAATGCGCCTCACCTTTGGCTAAACCTCTGCGCAAACTTTTTGCCCTATCATACTCTTCCGGAGTCTATCCAGACTCTTGGAAACTTGCCCATGTACAGCCAATACCGAAAAAAGGTGACTCCAGCGACCCCTCTAACTACCGCCCAATAGCAATTACTTCTATCCTCTCCAAAACAATGGAGACGATAATCAACAAAAAGCTTATGGGATATCTTGAATCCAACCTACTCATAAACGACAGACAGAATGGCTTCCGACACAGAAGATCCACTGGCGATCTTTTAGTTTGTCTTACAGAACACCTCAGCCGAAGTTTGCATGGATCAGGTGAATCCAGTCTGGTTGCTTTGGATATCTTCAAGGCTTTTGATAGAGGTTGGCACTTAGCCTTGTTAGCTAAACTCAAAGCTATTGGAATCGACTCACTTTTACAGAAATGGATTGAGAATTTCCTTTCCGGCCGTTCAATTAAGGTAGTATTGGATGGCATCAAATCTGAACCCCACCCTATCTCTGCGGGGGTCCCCCAAGGGTCAATTTTATCACCAGCCCCCTATTTCTTCTCTTTATAAATGATCTACTTTCAATCCCCTCCAACCCACTTCTCAGCTTTGCTGACGACGGTACCCTGCGTTACTCTTACAGCTACGATACAAGACAGACTCATGCCAGATCCTGTCTTGATGATCGTGAAATAATGTTCAACTCTATTAATAACGACATTGAACTTATTCTAGAGTGGGGAACAAAGAATCGTGTCGAATTCAACCCCTCCAAAACCAAGTACTGTCTTATATCCAAGAAGAAGATCAACACCTCACCATCCTTGTCAGTGGATGGCGTGGAACTAAAGGCCGACCCATCCCTACACATCTTAAGCGTGACATTAGCCAAAGACTTGCGATGGAATGACCACATATTCCAAATCGCCAAACAAGCATCCCAGTGCTTGGGTTTTCTTAAGAGGTGCAAGTTCCTCCTCTAGCCATCGGCCCGCGCTGTTATTTATAAATCCTACATTCGGCCTCTTCTCGAATATAACTCCCTCGTCTGGGGCGGCGCGTCGATAACCACCTTGGCATGGTTAGATAAGGTCCAAAAAAAGGCCCTTAAATTAATTGATGACGACACCGCCTGCGCTCCACCATCGACCCCTTGAGACACCGTAGGAATGTAGCAGCACTAACAAAATTTTATTGCTACTATTATAGCGACTGTTCCTCCGAAATAAACGCTCTCCTGCCTCCACGGCAATCTTATAACCGCAACACCAGATTAGCCCACTCGTCTCATTCCCTTTACCTACAACTCCCCCTTTCACGCACTCAACAAGATATGAATTCGTTTGTTAATAGAACAACTCGACTGTGGAATAATCTCTCTCAGTCAGTATTTCCGAGCTCCTACAACATCCATGAGTTCAAACGCGGTGTTCATCGCCACCTTCTTCAACACCCCTTCACACCCCCATAACCCTTAACCTATTCCCCCCACTCCCTCATAACCCTTAACCTATTCCCCCCCGTACTAAGCTTGCTGCTAGACATTGCACCATGACGTGACAAATGACATGACGGACTAGTAGTACAAAGGGTTATTCCTGAGTTTAGCACTGCCACATAAAAAAAAATATATGTTTCTATATGTTTATGTATCTTCTATATAAATAAAGCAGAGCCCGCTGTCATTCCGTCTGTTTGTCCGGGATAAACTCATAAAATCCTGCACTGATTGTGGTAATTTTCTCCAAATATGTCCAAAATTACCTAACTTAGATTATAGGCTATTTAAATTTCTAAAATTTAGCCCCTAAAAGAAATTATTAATAACTTTTACTTCGTGGGCGAGGGCTCATTATTTGCTCATTATTTTAACCAATAACCAAAAATTGCTCAATTTTCTCCAAAGAAGAACAAGAATATGTTATTATTCATGAAAACTCAACAAATAAATAAAAATAGAATAGTGAAAAAGCCATAAATTAAAATAAATTATTATTCACTTTAGAATTTGGAAAATGCGACAAATTCGTAATAAAAGTTTGGTGGATAATTTACCTCAAATAGAGGGCCATCTTTCGATCGGTAGATTATTAAAACAGCTTCAATAATATTTCCAATGGGATTTTCCCTAGACTAGGTGAAGAAGAAGATAAAGCGAAAAAACGAAAACTTTAATGTTTAAAAAAGTAGTGAGGAAGTACTAAGAATTGATAGTTTTCTAATTTTAAAGATAAAACAAGAAGTGAAAAGTTTTAAATTGAGTGAGAGTGAAAAGTGGAAAAAAGAAAAGTGAAGTGGATTTAAAAAAACTTACGAAAAGGCATGAAATTTTTAAATTTGTGTTTGTTTAGTGGAAAGTAGATAAAAGGAACACAAATAAGTGAAGTGGATTTATGAAAACCTACCAAAAGGGTGAAATCGCAAGTTTTGTTTTTTTTGCGTAATTTTCAGTAGATAAGTACACATTTATATTTTCTTTTTAGTGCGTATTCATATTTCTTAGTTATAGTTTCTGTTTTCTCCCTCCCTAGCGGTTTTCTTCATCCCTTATTTTGTTTTATCGGCTAAACTATTATATACTAGAAGTATATCGGTATTTAGGTTTATTTTTTTCCATTATAATGCCAAAACGAAAATCAAATATTCACTCTACAACTGCTGATGCAAAGAGGAAAAGATTGGCTCGGCAGATAGAAGGTAGTATAGAACAGGAACACCGCCTTAGTGTTCAAAAAACACGACAAGCAAACTCGAGAGTAAATGAAAATGCCTTAAGGCGTGAGGAACGTTTGAATTCTGATCGAATGTACCATGTAGCCTCAAGATGTCGTGAAACTGTTTCCTTAGGAGGTCAAGTCTTAAGAACTGAAACCGTGGATAGTTTGATAGATTTTCAAAGTATGAATAAATTGAATTGTGGTTTCAGTTACATTCCGCGAATAAATTATTCAAAAGCAGCTGAAGTAGGAGCGATGAATGTGGCATGCAATTTCTGCAAAGCTCTAAGATGGAAACAAGAACCAAAAGGAATCTGCTGTTTGTCTGGAAGGATACAGCTGGACCCAATCGTACCACCACCAGAACCATTAAAATCATTGATCAACGGAGATCATGAAAATTCTCGCCATTTCTTAAATAATATACGAGCCTATAATTCAGCTTTCCAGATGACCTCATTTGGCGCCAAAGAAATTTGCGAAGGAAATTTCATGCCAACGTTTAAAGTGCAGGGACAAGTCTACCACCTGATAGGTTCACTGCTTCCCGTAGAAAATGCTAGAGAATCATTTCTACAGATTTATTTTATAAGCGACTATGTACAACAGAGAGACGTAAGATTAACACATTTCCCTAATTTGAATTCTTCTTTGGTAGGTGAATTACAAAGAATGTTGAACGGCATTAATCCTTACATCAAAGATTTTAAAAATGCCCTGCAAAATTTACCAATATCTTCTGAAAATGATTACAAGATCGTTATTAGTGCCGATCGAAAACCAGCATCAGACCATAGAGGCCGACATAATGAGCCTACTACTAATGAAGTCTCCGTGCTTTTAGTAGATCAGCAGTGTGATAAAAGAGATATCATACTTCGTCAAAAAGATAATACTTTACGGAGGATTTCGGAAACGCATAGGTCATATGATTCGTTACAATATCCAATTATATTTTGTCGAGGGGAAGATGGATATAATTTTTCAATTTGTAATGTTAATCCAAGTACAGGAAGAAGTGACATTAATAAAAAGACATCTGCTCTCCAATATTACTGTTACAGATTAATGGTGAGAAAGGATGAATATAATCATTTACATCTTTACAAAAATTTATTTAATCAATTTATAGTCGATGTTTATGCAAAAATCGAAACCGAACGGCTGATTTTTATAAGAACAAATCAAAATAAACTTAGAGTAGAAAATTATATTCACCTGCAAGATGCACTCAACCGGGATGAGGATACAAATAATTTAGGTAAAATGGTTATCTTACCGTCTTCTTTCACAGGCGGCCCTCGATATATGCACGAGCGCACGCAGGACGCTTTTTGTTACGTGCGAAAATACGGACGTCCAGATTTATTCATAACATTTACTACGAATCCGAAATGGGACGAAATAACTGGACAACTTTTTTCAGGCCAATCAGCTCTTGATCGTCATGATATCGTATCCAGAGTTTTTAAATTGAAATTGAAAGCTTTAATAGATCTTTTGGTAAAAAGTAAGGTGTTCGGGTCTGTTCTATGTCATATGTACAGTGTAGAGTGGCAAAAACGTGGTTTGCCCCACGCTCATATTTTATTATGGTTGAAAAATAAAATAACATCAGATCAAATTGACAGTGTTATTCGAGCAGAGTTACCTAACGCAGAAGAAGATCCAGAGCTATTTGAAATCGTAAAAACTCATATGATCCATGGTCCGTGTGGTGCCTTCAACAAGCAGTCGCCATGCATGAAGAACGGAGTTTGTAGTAAAAAATTTCCTAAATCATTTACTACAGAAACTATCACAAGCGAAAGTGGTTATCCTTTATACAGACGTCGCCAACCTAAAGAAGGTGGGTATACAGCCACAGTTTGTGTACGTAACTGTATTAACGAAGTTGACAACAGGTGGATAGTGCCATATTCACCAGTTTTATCGCGGATCTTCAAAGCCCATATTAACGTCGAGTGCTGCAGTAGCGTCAAATCGATAAAATATATTTGTAAATATGTTAATAAGGGCTCCGATTTGGCTGTTTTTGGAATTCAAAATTCACATGATGAAGTAACTTCGTACCAAAGTGGAAGGTACATTAGTACCTCTGAGGCAGTATGGCGAATACTTTCATTTCCCATACATCAGCGATATCCACCGGTGTTACATTTAGATATACACTTAGAAAATGGCCAAAGAGTTTATTTTGATCCCAATAAT